>JAVLUZ010000583.1:172500-487109 GCA_036768485.1 Mermis nigrescens
TGGGGCGCCAGCGAAGGTGAAATTCGGCAAACGGTGGCGATGCTCAGCCAAATTTCCGAATATTTATTGATACATCCAACGGCTGCATTCAGAGCGCAAACGACTACGCCAGCCATCCAAGCGCCTGCATTTACATAAATTGGAAAAAATCAAAGAGATAAATAAGAATAGAATGAAGTAAACTGAATACATGTTTTAAAAAATACATAAAAACGTACGAATGATGCAATACGACCTACACGCTGTTCAAAAAATCGCCTACAATTTTACTTGTGGTGATTGTTGAAAAAGTTGGGCTGATTCGTAATTATCATAAAAATATAAGATGCTACTATAACTTGACGAATCATAGCGAAAAATATCAGTAAAACTTGCTTCGGCTGAAGTCAGCCGGTCTAGGGGATCAGCCATAGTGTGGGCAGCACCGAAATTCTGGTGTGGAAGGGGGAACAAGATTTTTCAAAGGTAAACAAATTGTCTTAAAAAGGGAGGTATGGCGAAAAACACCATTTTTCAATGTTTCTCATCGAGCACGATCCATTGGCATCAAAAGTTGCAGGAAAAACCAGAAGAATTTTTAAAAATTCCATTCTGGGGGAGGGCGTATTTTGGTTTCTGGGGGGATATTCGGCCTTCTGGGGGCGCATATCATACCTGGGCGTGAGGGTTTGGGGGCTTGCACCCACCAGAAAACCAAAATACCCTCCCAGAAACCAAAATACCCCCAAGAATTCAATTTTGGAAATTTTTTTCGCAATTTTTTGATGCCAAAGGATAGTGCTCGATGAGAAACGTTAAAAAATGGTGTTTTTTCGCCATACCACCATTTTTAAGGCTATTTTTTGACCTTTGAAAACATCTTGCACCCCCTACCAAGAACTTTGGGGCCGCCCACCTATAGTGCATACCCCAAAACCCTCCCTCCAAGCCCACGTGTAAGATCAGCCGAGAAAGCTTTTTTGTGACAAAGTGGCCTTGAACATTAATATAAATTTTAAAACAGCGCCACAATTTCTCCTTATTTCAAGCGTTTTTGCAAAGCAATTTTTGATTTGCCAATATTTTTCATTACCATTTCGCATGATTTTACAACAAAAAAGTTTCCATTGTCGGTGTTCAAACCCCTATTGAATATCGGATTACAGGCGTACTTGGGCAAGGTCGAAGTTCTCGTGCACCAGAGTTATTCACATTATTTTTTATCATGTATTGAGAGTCAAAAAAGATTTAAAAAACGAAAAAATGAAGTTATTGGGAACTGCCATTTTTTTGAAATTATAGAATTCGAACCCCATACCCAGGCGCCTATTTTTTCGCCACGCAATCAGCCTTGCTTTTGACAATGCTGAGGCCGATTACCGATGCAAAACCAAGCCATCCGATTCTCAGCAAATAAAAGCGACCCTAGCGCCGTAAAACGTATCACCGTAAATCGGTTCAACGTAATCAGCGCCACGCTACTTATGACGGTCATGTAACAAGCGGCGCCAAAATTTACTAAAATATATTCAACGTGCGCCGACAACAGGGGCTGGTGACATTCGTAGAAAATTTTGGGCAGGGCCAATGCTATTATCATTATCACGACTGTCATATTACTCGCCAACAAATTGATATAGAGTGCGATAAATATCGATTTTTCGGACATGTATGCTTTGATTTTGGCAACTAGAACGACGGAGCAAAGCAACAATAAGCCGACGTAATAAAATACGTACCAGATTGCCGCGTACGGAATGTGAGGGGGACAATCTGGATTCTTGATTTTTTTCAACGACAAACCATTGTTAAATGAACGCCCATGTTCTTCAGCTGTGAAATTCATGCCAAGCCTCTGAAAATAGAATCGTTAAAATGATTGGGAAATGTAAACAATGTATAAAAATTATTTTAAAAAAATATAAACTTGAGAGTAAAAGACGTTCATTCATGAGAGAGAGGTATAATTATGAATAATCGACTCAGCTAGCTAATGAATTTAAAATGCAAGCCGAAAATTGTAAATGTTTTTTGAAAATCAAACCCGTTTGAAGATGTTACAAATCAGTTTAAATGATATACCAGCTCTTTCGATATATGAGCAACTGGAATATCACGAACGAAATTATTGTTCCTGTGGAATATTAACAAGAAAAAATATGGCTGCACTTTCTCTGCTGGGCAGCAGGAATCAAAATTATCTTTGAAGTGGTTTATCAAATTTGAGATTTATCCACCACTGACGTGTAATTTTGATCGCTTTTACAATTCACTTATGAATATGCTCGAAGTGTGTAATCGTGCGGAAATTTTCCGGAAATAAACTCATTATTAACTGCTCAGAAAATGGCAATCTGAAATTCATAATTATCAAAGGAATCACAAGATGTTCAGTGCCTTGAACTAATTAGAGATGCAAATTTTTTGCAATAAGCACAGAGATAGAAACAGATATTGCTCATATGATTCGATTTTAATTCGAGATAGATACGAGTAATAGATAGTTGCCATAGCGCATTTTTTTGTTTATGGGCAAGATTCGCCTTTTAACGATTTATTCAGAAGAAAAAGCGCTTTAAAATAAAATGACATCTTTTGATCAGGGTGAGCTTAATTGATAGGTAATAAAAATGAGATCCAAAAACCTCAGATCAATCTAATTCAGACACAAAATGGTTAAAAAATGAAACGATCAAAAGACTAAGAAATGAGGTGGAATCTTGTACTATTGATAATGCGATGTAGATGGATAATTTGGTCGAAAGTGATATAAAAATTTCAGTGTTTCGAACTGAATTTTTTCTAAAGGTTTTTAGAAGCGTGCGTGAAAAAATAAATATGATATTAGTTCTGATTATCATTAGCGACTTCTAGCCATACCTGGGCGTGGAGGGTTTGGGGGTTTGCACCCCCAGAAACCAAAATACCCCCCAGAATTCAATTATTGAAATTTTTTGTTTTTTTCGTAGTTTTTTTCATGCTAATGGATAGTGCTCGATGAGAAAACGTTGAAAAATGGTGTTCTCCTCGCCATACCACCATTTTTAAGGCCATTTCTTGACCTTTTAGAAAATCTTGCCCCCCCAGAGCTTTGGTGCCGCCCACCTATGCCTCTAGCAGAGATGACGAAATTTTAAGACCTTTAAGCAACTCTTTAATCTGGACTTCCATTTAAAGATCACAATTGTTGAAAGCATTAACATTTTTTGCAAATACTTTTCTGAATTCCAGAAAAATGTTTTAGGGAAAAATAATCGCTTCAACTACATTTTTCAGGGATGCTAGATACCCACAAATGACAGGGCTCTTTTACTTGTGAAAAACAAAAGTTTTCTATTTTAGAAAAAGACAGGGTTCCTCTATTAGGAAAATTTCGTACACGCTACAGGAGCATTCGACACTGTCGGGAAGCATAGTATTTTTCCTCCAAAAAATAAATATTATTTTTTCCAATTCCGCTTAAAATTTCCGAACTAAACTGTATAAGTATCTATATTTATGTTTTTATAGTAATAATATTTAATTTTGCAACTGCGGTGTATTCCATTGGCGTGGTAAGCAGAAAAATTTCATTTAGAACGCATATATCATCAATGTGAGATCACAACTCAAAAATAAACATAAAAAAATACATATTAAATATGCGTGCAAAATATATTATAATTGTAAGATTTCATGGTGGAAAAACTTGAAAATTTTTTGGCAAAAGTGAGGCAAAATGGAGGCCAGAAATGGGTGGGAAAAGTCAATTTTCTTCAGAAGTGCTTGAAAATGACCGGCGACTGTAGATTGCGCTGCTTTCCCTCGAATTTAGCATTTATACGAGTATTGAGGTCAGTTTAGTCCCAAAAACTTACTATCTGATCCACCAGACTGTCTTTTCGATCCCATTAGACCGTCTATATTGTGCATCTGGTCATTGGAAAATATTATGGACCATTCGATCACGTGGAGACTTTTCACGAACTCAAGAACGGTCATCGCACACAATTCGTAGATCAAGCGCTGCAATATCTGTAGTTTTTAAAAATGCCTATATACGCAAAGGGGAGTTCGATGAGACGAAAAACACTAAAATTGAGTAAAAACGCCAAAACTTCAATTCTGGACTCCAGGGTCTCACAACCAAGCCCGCCACGCTCATTCGTTTGTTGACCCGTTCTGAAGTCTAGCTGATTTTTAATGAATATAAATATATAGGCTCAGATTAATGGTCTTATTTAGCTTAAAGTAATTGCCTTAAATTTTAATAATCATAGGAGCATTCAATAAATTAAAAATATTCTAAAAGCATGAAAAAATCTAGAAATCCGCATCAACAGTCTTCGATATAATTTTCGTAAATACATACTACGCACATATCCAATTTGATGCGGTCTCTTAAGTGTATGTAAACAGCGCGGCGTTGTATGCATGCATCATTAGCAGCGTCCAAATTAGAGTTGGTTGGTCAAAAATCGCAAGAAAGCCTCAAAATTTTAATTCTGGTGTAATTTCCGGTTTTATATAAATTTTCGAGGGGTTCCAGTACCAACGATTAATAAAAAAACTTTTCAATCTTTTCTGCGTTTGAAAAAAAGAAATGCGCATTGCCTATCATGACCAATGTGCTACACACTGCCTTGAATTTTGTATTTTCCTATTGTTTTTAATCAGTTCTTCTAAATTCACCGCATTTCCTCGCATTTCACCACTCACGCACGAGTTTGGCACTTCTATTTTAAGTGTTTTGTCGGATTGGATATGAAATGCGCACAAAAACAAGCACACATACAACTCAATTTCACACATGTTTTTTTCTAGGAATTCAATTTCGAATTTTTTTATTAATTTATAACTTCCACAATGGTTTTGAGAATGTTTAGTTTTCAGCTGACGGCTTGCCGTAACTATTAATCAATCCAATATACCAGTGCAATATGCCAGCCTCGATGAACACTTTTATATTTCATTACAAAACATAGTGAAACAGAAGAGACCGTCTCTTGATGCACATATTTATACCACCCACGTGGAAAAACAGCAGACTGGCTAATAAAAATAACGAAGAGAGTCGTTCTTCTTAAAATTATATCGATTATTTGGCTTGATTAACGTTGTTTGGGTAGTTTTAATCGTTAATCGTACATTCGAAACGTAAAATAATGGGTTAAATATATTCAGCGTATAACACTATGTTTAATAGCGTAATAATAATATGGATCCTTTTAGTGTGTCAGCTAAGCATTGCCTACCTACCTACAGAGAATATTTGCAACAACGATTGGAAATCGCTTCTCTGAACAGACCACAGATCGTGAATACCTATCAGTAAGGAGCGCTAATCAGAAATTATCAGCTTCTCATGCTTGCCTTCATTATTCTATTTAAATCGATTTCACACTGAATCAACAAGCTCACAAAATTTGTAATTTCCGCTCAGTACATCGCAGATTTCTTTAGTAAGTTTTTAGAATATCTCATTTCAATTTTCTTAGTTTCGCGCTTCTTTTTACCACTCCTTTGATATTTTATGGGCATCGCAAGCTGCATAAAAAATTTTATTTAAGTTCGACTGCATTGTAGATAAATGTCAAGAATTTAAATGTAAAACTCACACTGATCGAAGCAGATATAATTAAAATCGTTCAAAGTTTTTCTAAATCTGTGCGTCTGCTGCTTTTGATTGATTTACATCAAATGTGGTTTACACTATACAGATAGGCTTTTGTGATTTAATTAATCTTCTTTTTCATAGCCTTCCGATATTTCCCTGTTGACCGTATCCCATCAGTTCAGTGGTGCTAGTTAGTTACTGCTAAGATGCACAAACAAATGATTTCATAATATATACAGGTAGAGAACATTGGGCGCCTGCATCCAAACCCGCAATTTCTTCCAAATTCACAATAGGGTCGATCAGGACGTTACCATACCATGTAACGTGTAAAATTCATAGTAAATTAAACGCGCGCATTTGCAAGAAACAATTTTGATACTTTTATTCGGCAATTAACAGTGAAGTGTAAAGTGGTTTACATCAATTGACTGCGCATCGAGATTTACTTTAATGTAATTTTTAAAAAGTCCTGCGAAACATCTTTAAAATAAGTTATCGTTTCCTGGGTTTAAGAGACCCAATCGAGTCATTTCATTAGAAAAAAATCAAAATCAGGGCCCGGAGTTCCTTACGAGCCAAAATACGAGAAGCACTCTATTGACCAGCAACACCTTTTTAACATACATAGACACACAAGCAACACAACACGCAACACACAACACACACACGCACACCTACAGAGAGAAATTTCAAATAAATAATATGGAAAGTAATACGCAAGATCGTTCTCAATAAAACTGATCTAAACGTGTTAAGCGGCATTTACAAGTATAAAACAAATTTTACAACAAATTGGTACATATTGTCATACTTTCGAGTAAGCTTAAACAAATGAAATGAATTAAGTGTATTTCTTCTGAGTCAATTACTAAGGAAAAATTGTTTCACGTTTGCTCGAATTCGCTTGGAAAAAAAGCAGAGCCGCAACAGGCACGCTCTGCTGACAAGCTGATCCAAAAATCGTACTCAATAATGTACATAATAAACGGGGGTTCAATTAAAATTTAGTTTCCCTTTTCTTCTTTAATCCTATTTCACTAAAAAATTATATTTTAATTATGATGATTATTTCGGCCAAGATTATCGACTGAACGGAGGGTAGTATGCGATGGGCTATAAATTAAGGAATATGAATAATAATTCAGAACGAACGAGCTAAGTATCTTTTACGTGATATGCATGTCGTATTGAAGCTATTTAAAATTTTAAGTTAGTTTGAAAAATAAGCTCTAGTTTATGAAAATTTTAAAAGCTTTGAAACGCTTGAAATGCGGGAAAAGTTTCATTTTGTATTCCTTATATACTTACGGTAGATGGACTGAATAAGGAGGTCGGAGCTTCGAGGCTTCTGCAGATCCTCTAAGCGGGGTTGCCCACATAAAATTCATATTTTAACATTTTTCGCGATTTTATACATATATCGGTCAAATCTTAGACAATTTCTTTAATTTTGAAAGTCTAGAAGACTTCATATAGGAAAAAACTGAGTTGTAGACGGTTTGACTTAGTGTAATGATTTAGCTCATTCCCTTCTTATTGAATTTATCCCGGTAGCAAATGTGTTTAAAATAATCTCCCATCTTATTCAATAAGGAAAGCCATCTACAGAAATCAAATTTTCTAATATAAGATTTTAAAACAAAATTCGGCCCTCTGGCATGGGTAGGCCAGAGGAGAATCAATTAGGAGGAATAGCGAGACGTCTTCAACGCAGGCTCCCTAGATAGCAATTCGTTAAAATTTTTCCGGTTTTCTTCGATTTCTCGATGCCACATGTCGGAAAGGGTTTTCTTACACCTCTTCAACTTTTCGACCTTGCTTCTTCCATGAAATTTTGAACCTTCACATTCCTCTAAAATTTCGGCGCTGCCCACATTTGGTTATATACAAACATGCACAGCATAGGAATTCTGGAAGGAGGTTGTGAAATTTCAAATGTTCCCTTGGACTCAAAATCGGTGAATTTGCGTCAGAACGCCATTTTTCGGCGTTTCTGCCGATGTTTTTTCTTTGCAGAGCGTAAAAAGACAAAAAATTTAGAAAAAGTGTCAAGAAAATTCGGGTAATGAAAATCAGTCAAAAAAGGGTATACGACGCGGAACCCCGAAAACTTGATACTTTTGAGCAAACAGAGAGCTAAAGTAGTTATACGTGGCACCCTGGAGTGTAACGCTATAAGATAGGCAATGGTTAAGGATAGGCAATTCTTTAAGAATAGCCTATGTTATAACATAGGCTAATGCTATAACATATACAATGGTTAAGGATAGGCGAGGGGGTGGAGCCTTGCTCCCTGGGATAAGGGTCAGGGAGCAATGGTTAAGGATAGACAATGGTTTAAGATAGGCAATGGTTAAGCATAGACTAATGCTATAACATATGAGGACATAGTTGAGGAGTGGAAGGGGTAAAATAGGATTAAACCTGAACTAAGTGTAAACTAATTGCGAGTGATATACAATGGTTAAGCATAGACTAACACTGTAACACATGAGGACATAGTTGAGGAGTGGAAGGGGTAAATTAAGCCTAAGCAAGCTAAGCTAAGCCTGTGGGTAAACCAAGACTGAGCTAAACGAAGTGTAAATTAATTGTGAGTGTTGTCTGACATACACACCCATACTAGCTCGCCTGTGCCCTGTTGGGAGGAGGAGGGGGAGCCCCCCAATACGTCAAGCATATTCCCCCGTGTGTATCCACTGCCACTCAGTCTAAAAATTGCCTTAAATGTGCCAAAGTAAGACAAAACTAGGCCCAAGGACTGTGTAAACTAAGCTTAGGTAAGCATTATAGAAATTTATCAAGCAGTGTATGGCTTCCTGGCCCGTTATGTTCACCTGGCAAATTATGCAATTAAATATAAAATAAGTTTGTAAACTAAGCCTAGCTGAGCTAGGGATTAAAGTGGGTCTAAGCACAAAAGGAGTGTGTATATATAGGTTTGACTTCCCGGTCCTTCGAATTCTCGGTCCTTCGTCACTTCCCGGTCCTTCGTCACTTCCCGGTCCTTCGAATTCCCGGTCCTTGCTTAAACGCGTTCTATTAGTGATGTGTTATGCGTGTTGTGACACCGAAATTAGATGTGATGCAACAATGCATTCGAACATTTACACCCAGTTAGGCGTTTGGGTGATTAGGTCGTAGCGACCATTGGCTGCATACAGACTGACGACTTTCTGAGCAGCAGGCCCTTCATAGAACAACATTTTGCCCGAGTAAACCTTTATTTGGTAATTTGGCGTTTTTTATGCATTATACGGACAAGTATATGTCTGTCAATGGTTCTTTCAATTAAATACTTATAGTAATTTCTCGCCTAATTGTTAGAATGGTGAGACAGATGATATAAAGCACGCAGATCTTGTTACACTGCTCCGGAGATGCAAATGCACTAATATGTGGTAATAATTTGGCTGACTCAACTCCATTTTTGGGGGTGCTTGATAAAAATTCATATGTAGCTTCAGGTCAAATTTGTACGCTTGAAATGCAATTTAATGATAGTTTTTCCAAACTCGAAGGGGACTGGCATATCTTGGTCGGTTTTAACGTTAATTTCAATAGTATTAAATGATTTTTTGAGCACGGGTATATAGTGTGGACTAATATAGGCGTGGTTTATTATATCCATATAGGTTCCTTCGATATTTATCACCTGCAGAAGCGGGGCAAAAACATTACCAACGATTTGAGGTTCGACTATATCACAATATACATAAAAATTGTGCATTCCGCCTAGCATATCGGGAGAATGGTGGGCAGCTATTGTCAATTCTTGCGCTACCTTATAATTTATGCTAGAGAGTTGGTCTTCTAGAAATCCCAGCATGTACATTAAATGTTTGGTTAATTTTAGGCTCTGAATACGTTCAGTGTTGAGTTTTAGATGACAGCATTTTTTACTATCATCATATTGTAAGCTTATATGTTGAGTATAGTCAAATTTTTCATTCGTGCTGACCATTTTTATTCCCTCAGTAATTGTTTTCACAAGATCGTGTATATTCAAGTATCTGGCGCGAGGAATAAGCATTTTTATTCGGACATTATTTTTAAAATCATAATATTGAATCATGTTCTGATCTTCGGATATATTATTCCAAGTGTTTGCATAGATTATTTCGGCTAGCCCTACTTCCCAATCACCATTGAGCATTATGTGTCTAGGCAGCTTTGTAATGAAGGTAGAGGCGGTATTTGATTCTTGAGAATCGCTCGGAAGCGTCATGTAAAACTGTTTAGGATCCATGTTTGTTGTTTTTTTCACATTTTCTCCAAGTATTTATAGATTTTGGGCGTGTGCATAGACTTAACAACTCTTTTGAACGAAACCCCTTTTGCTCGAAAATGCAGAAAATAGATGCACATATGGCCGCATGATGTAGAGAAAAGACCCTGAACCCTCATATTATTGTACGTGTACGATGTTGCATTTTTCTCAATATATTCTTTGAGCTCAACAAGGGGTTTTTGACCATAACTGTCAAAAAAATCACAATGCGATCTACGATTAAAGTACATGGCCACCCAGTGTGACCCTGGTTCATTGCTGAAATCCAAATTGGCTATTACTGCAGCGGGGTAGCGGGGTATAGGCGGAAGGCGATCAATAGGGAAGACGCCCAGCAAAATTTTGTTCACAGCAGGATCTGCTTCTAAAATATGTAGTACTTCAAGTGTGTTCATTGCTAAGCATTAAAATCGTGAAAAGTGTTGCGGTTTTTATCAATCATTATTAAATTATCAAATTCGGCGTATATAATAATTTCTACTCCAGAATCGGGCAAAGCGTCTGCAAACTTGACATTTATACTTGTTGTTCCTTCGCGCACTAGATCCCAATGCCCACTATCATCCGCATCAGGCGTCAGGTCGAACACAAAGAAACAATGACTCGTTTTAAATTCGTCTCTGCTGATAAAATTACCTTTATTATCATGCCCAATATCAAGCGCGTCGTACATCTGATTAAATGCCTGTATAAACTTATTTTGCTTGAATGACACATTTAGTGAATGAGTTTGCCCTCCGCACGTTACTTTCACATCGTAAATGCTAAATGGGTTGAAATTAAATGGCGATTTTGACAAAGTGCCTCGAAATGCTTTTCCCTCAACACAAACAAAAACTAAACGTCTCGGCAGCTGGCCTGTAAACAATGCAAAATTGGGCGTTTCCCTGGACGGATTTGAAATGTGCATATTTGTCATGGCAACTCTTCTTATAGGGTATTTGGCAGTATATGCCATCATTGTTTGCTCAAGCGCTAAACTCACACTCTCTAACACCTCTACTTTGCGAACAAACAATTTCATTACTAAAACATTGAGTTCTAGTGGAATATCTTCAAAACACTGTATGACAAAATTATTACTGTTTCTGTGTAATTCTAGGCGAAAATCTGTGAAATTCAGCAAATACCTGTCTTGAGAGAACAAGTCAATGTGTAAAGGCGCAGATACTTCTACAACACTCGAGTCTTTAAAGAGCGCCGCTCGTTCTTTGAACCCTTTATTATCGTCAACATTCACATTAGCCCCACCTTTGTGAAAATACAGCGCAGACTGAAGATGAGACAATTTTGCATCAAAACCATAATTTAATTCAGTTTCAAAATATGCCCTATATGCGTATAAATCGGAGCTGTCAAACACTAATCGGCCGCCTAGAAAACACTTGACTTGATTTGTTGTGCGCTTTTGGAGCGCATTTTCACTTTGCTGCTGTTAGCGACTTTGATATAGTGGCGCTAATGCATGTATTTGGTTCGGTACATATCGATAGATTTGGATGTAAAGGACGACTGCAGTTGATGCCATTTTTGTGCAGCTGGCATCGTTAGAGATGCCCAAGCTGTCAGCTCCATGGTTTAAGTCCCCCCTTTTATTTTCAAAACACATACCTTTTTCAACAAAAAACGGGCATGGGAACCGGGACCTATGGAGAGCAAGATAGCACTGAATTGATATTATTATTCAACTATTAACCATGTACATAAATCTTCACGTTTTTCCTTCTAGCGTATATCTCTGGTGCCTATGTGTCTGTTTTGTGTCTATGTAAAATTATGTATATAATATGTCACATTTTGTGCGTCAGTTTTCGTGGAATTGTTTGGATTCACGATTATGATTATTATCATTCAAAGTACACGATATAGTACGGTTTGCACTTCGGTGTTCTTCCCGGCAGCTTATTTTTGTTATTACCGGCTGTAAATTGAAAGTTAATATAGCGCCGTGGATCGACATTAGGGAAGTAATTGCCCCTAATAGTGGAAGGTGTCCTTACCTTATTTAAGGGCCTTTGTAGAGGTAAAAACCTTTAATATGCCAGAGAAGCAATTATTTTATTATCTCAAAAATTAAACAAAAAATCAAACAGGAAAAAGGGAACTTGCTCTGACAGAACTGCGGTTTGTTAGGATTCAAATATTGTTGGCTTTTTCCATTATAGAATTGTTTTCTATTTATCGCCAAAATAATGAGATCCGGTAGTTTCAAATGGTTTTTAGACCGGGTATGTATTGCGTTATGACATGTACCTTTTGCCGAGGGTTAAGTAAGTAAGTTAGCCTAGGATCCCGTGAGCTGTAAGCAGTTGTGGATAAAGAACGTTTTCGGGTCTGTGCGATTTCACAGCTAATAATAAGATTACGTTCGGTTCTGGAACGTTTTTGGTTCTGTGCGTTTTCACAGTAATTATTAGGATCACATTCGGAATCGGACCCTTGCACAACTGATTTCAGGTTCGCCAAGGAATTTGTATCCTTAGTACCCTAAGTGAGCTTACTGGGGGGTCGGAATAAGTATCAGACCCCAGCTTGTAACCCTACGGACTGTTACATTCTGGAGGTCCAGGCTGCTCGCAACAGCCGGTCAGAGCAGTTCTTTTTCTTAAACAATATTTAAATTTCTGACAAAAATAACCGTTTGGTTTATACAAAACGCATATATTGTCTTTTGTCATATCGATCGCGTCGCGTTGTTTGCGCAATTTAAGTAAGAGGTCCGTACACAAACTTGTCTGTAGCCTTTGTTTAACCGACTTCGTTCCTCAACATCGACTATCCTCAACGTTACATACATCCTCAACTATTTGCCAAATACAATTTGTCGTAATCTCTAAAGTGACTTGAGAACTTGAGATCATGCAAATTTTCCTCAACGTCATTCAATGTCAATGAATAAAATTTGCTACGTATTTCTAAAGTGACTTGATCACCAGAGGTGTTAGCAAATTTTTCAACGTTTGTAGCTAAATCACCAACAATTGCAATCAAGGTTAGAGAGCTACAACATCTCGTCAGTTTTGAATTTTCTCAAGTTCAATCGTTCGCAATCAATTGTCGTTGCTAAATTGCTGTAAGTAATAGCAACAGTCACCGACAATCAGTGACAAGTACCGACAATTAGTGTTATATTTTGCCGTATAACTCGGTGGCGACGCATAGTTTTCTGCTACGACTCACCATCATAGTTCACATGCGTCGTCAGTCAAGTGTCACAATCGATTGTAACCACAGCCACAATCGCTAGCAATCAATTGTCAATCACGACAATTATCCACAATTTCGTGTCAAATTTATTGCTAAAGTGTGGCCACTACATTGCTAGAAGCAATAGTGACTAATTAAGATAGTTTCTACGACGTTTTCCTTTTACATCAGTGTTTCTTTGCCTTAGCTGATTAAATCCTTTTGAGTTTACTAAATTGCCTAGAGCAATAGTTTAAAGTATTTTCAGTTGGTATCTTTTTCTATCTCTATCCTTAATTCCTACAATGGGTAAAAAGAGGAACACCTGTCAACCAAATCCGAAAACCATACTTAAGCGAACAGCTGTTGTAGATACAACTTCCAAACAGCAAATGCTGCCACCAACTCAAATACCAGTGCCACTAAAACTTGCAGATGCCAACCAATCTGCAACTTCTTCCACAACCGGCATAGTAGATGACCAGATCATCCAAGAAGTCATCAATAATAACCTAGAGCGTGAAGTTTTAGAAGCCTCTGAAATCTATGATCAGCAGGATTTTTCTACGTCCATCCAAAATTATGAAGTTAATGATGCGCTGCCGTCAGCTAAAAATCCTAATGCTGATGTGATCAATCAAATGACTAAAATGTTCGACAATATGCAGCGAAAAGCTCAAGAAATGAAAACTTCAACGGACGAAAACTTTACTGCTCTACAAATCGCTGTAGATACAAAATTGTCAACTGAAACTTCGAAAATAACTCAAGAAGTTAATGATCTAGTTTCCCAAGTTGCTCAGAAAGTCAATAATAATCAAACTAAAACAGTTGATAAAATCGAAACAATGCTAGCACAGGTTGAGCAAAAATTTCGTTCTCTTGATTTTCAAATGATAAAATTAGCTCTGCGAATGGATCGTTTAGATTATGAAAATGAAAATTTTCAAACACAAAATCTAGGAAATAATCCAGATGATTTAAGCATCCCGGCACCCGCCAATGCTTCTACGCCTAAAAGTCATCCAAAAAACTATCCCTCGCGAATATCAACAGCACGCATTGAGCCTATAGCCCCACGTTCAACAATGTCACGCGTTGAGCTAGCTACTCTAGCTCCGCTCGAAGAGAATCAGTCGCAGCAGCTCAAACTTCAAGCCATAAGGATACAAAGCAAAGATGAAGCTAAAGCGACACAGATACACACACACATTCAAAATAAAGCAATGCATGTAGATAAACACTTGAAAGCTGTGCTAGAACCACATGTAAATGAAAATTGTAATGCACATGTCCATGAAAATCCAGAAACAGAATCAGCTGATCCACAACAGTCATCACAACTAAATCGAGAAATGCTTTCCAATCTCTCCAACAGTCAGCCTCAATCTCAAGAGCGCCATGTAAAATTTTCGGAAGATAATGAAGAATTTTTCTTTGACGAAAATCCAGATTTTGACCAAAGTCAAAATCAGTCTAGAGCTACAGATGACTCGATGGATGGTATGCAATTTCTGGCAGATGCCATAAATAGAGCACCATTTTTACAACAAATGCAAGCATCAATCGCTAACAAGAAATTTTTCCAAGGCGAAAAGACTGATATCAAAGCATTTTTTGCTGAATTTGAGCGATTAGCAATGGGCTATCGAATCGATAGACAGGCGAGGTTAGACATTCTACCAACCTTCTTAGATGCCTATGCCTCAAGAGTCCTTCACTCGATACCAATTAGTATAAGATCATCTTATCTACAAACTAAATCTGCAATGATCGAAGAATTCAGTCCACTAGACAGCGATACGCTCTATGATACATTCCTAGAAAGAAAGCAACAGCCGTTTGAGTCTGTTAAAGCTTATTTCTTAGCACTTCGTGAAGATCTTATGAAGGCTCAATCAAACCTTGATGAGAACTCAGCGCAGTTCGAACAAATGCTAAGACATCAGCTCAAACGCGGCTTACTTCCAGAAATATCTAGACAAGCATATAATAAGGAGCCAGCTGCTAATTTAAAAGATTTTCTGCACAACGCAAAATGTGTAGAATACGCCATGCATCAATTTGCGGCTTCAAAGCCAGCTACGCCTTATGTTTCAGCATCAAACACTCAAGCTAATGCTAATATGCCATACGTGCAGATGCCATTCAGGCAAAATTCTGCGCAGAATCAGAACCCAAATGCGCACATAGGTCAGAAATCAAGAAGATTCTCACCCACAAATCCGAATCAACCAAGATTCTGTACTTTCTGCAAAAAACAAGGCCATACATGGCAGAAATGCTTTGCAAGACTCAATAGGTGCAAAAGAGCTCAACAATCCACAGAGCTCTACTCTCAACAATACAGTCACTTCGCGCCTCAACCTTACCGTAGCCGTTCTCAATCTCAGTCAGGTTACCGTAATGGCTCACAAACATTCAATAATCAGCAGTCACGCCCATTCAGGCAACAGTCATCCAGTTTCATCAATGATTATTCACAAGCACGTCCAACTACACAGCCAAATTACAGTAATAGTTCATCAGGTACTCAGAGAGCTTACAGCAATCGACAGTACTCACAGCAACAAGCTAGATCGACTAATAGGCTGAATAGTCAGAACAATCAACAGCTACCATTTAATGATCCTATATGGCGAGATCAATCATACCTAAATCAGCAACAAGAGATGCTACCTACAACTTCTATGTCACCTACCGCACCACCATTCATTCCCCGAGCGCGAAGGACATCAAACAATAACAATGAACAAATAGTAGCATCATCTACTTCTGAAGCTGAAGAGATAAATGAAAGTAGGATTCCTAGATCTTTCCTCGAAGAATACCATACACTTCAAAGAAAACTAGCAGTTTATGAGCAGCTTAATCAGCCAAATTTGCAAGCTGACACGTCATCAATCCCATCAGCAAACAGTGCAGCCACTAATCTACCAACTGTTGTAGCTGAAATAAACGGAATAAAAGTGCCAGCCTTGATTGATACAGGCTCGCAAATAAACATGATGACAACTGCAACCTTTTTGAAGTTAGGCTTTAAAATCCCGCCAAAACAAATACCAAATGTAGTTCACGGCGTTGGAAAAACAATGGCTAAAATCCGTTTCACCTATTTTATGACCATCAAAATAGCTGGTCAGATAAACTATGCTCTAGTATCCATAATTGATGATCTCCCTGAAGATTTGCTCGTAGGATTTGAATTTTGCGAAACTGCAATGCTATGGGTGAATACAGTAGAAAGATGCGCTTTCATCAATGGGTTCAAACTCAATCTACTAATGCCCGATGAGAAGCGAACCCTTAGAGCTAATCCAGCAGCTCACATAGCTTGTCCAGTGTGCGCACGAGTTACAGTAGCTGAAGAAGTGCTCATACAACCGCGTCATGAAGTAATAACGCCAGGATATATCTACCATGGCCAAATTAAGACTAAAACTGCACTATTTGAGCCTGATCAACAGTTCATGTCAGTACGCTCACTTTTTATCGCTTCAACCTTGGTAGACACTTCAATACCAGTCATACCTCTACGCGTTTGCAACACTTCTAACACACCAATCATAATCAGCTCAGGAGAAAATATAGGTTCACTCACATCAGATGCTGAGATCATCTGTCATACAACCATTGAGCATGATCGAGCCCCAGAGCTATTTTCATCAATCAACAAAGCTTTAAGCGGTTCTGCAATAAATTCAGCTCAACAGCAACAAATCAGAGAGCTTTGCCTCAAATATCAATCAATTTTTGCGCTCAAAGGAGAGCCTTTAGGCAGAACGCCACTTATAGAGCATCATATCGACACTGGTGATAATACGCCAGTCGTAGGCAAGACCTACAGAGTCGAACATTCTAGACGTCAAGTCATGAAGAAGATAATAGATGAAATGATAGCTGATAAGGTCATCAGACCAACAACAAGCCCATGGGCAAGTCCACTTTTTCTGATAGGCAAAAAAGATGGATCTTTGCGACCAGTCGTAGATTACCGCCGACTTAATAATGTCACAAAGACTCAAATATATCCTTTGCCTCAAATCGAAGACTATTTTGACGCTCTAGGCTCATCAGCGTACTTCAGCACGCTAGACTTAAAGTCTGGGTATTGGCAGATACCCATGGACGAAGAATCAATAGAAAAGACAGCTTTCATTTGCCCAGTAGGACATTATGAATTCGAAGTTATGCCCTTTGGCATCAAAAACGCACCTGCCGATTTTCAAAGACTAATGGAATTAGTCCTAGCAGGTCTTAACTGGAGCAAATGCTTAGTCTATATTGATGACATCATAATCTTCTCAAAAACTTTTCCGCAACATCTTCAAGATCTCGAAAAAGTCTTTAATGCTTTAAAGCAAGCAAACCTAAGAGTCAAACCAGAAAAGTGCCATCTAGCACACGAAGAAGTTCAATTTCTAGGTCACAAGATAAATTCCTTTGGAATAGCACCTGACGAAAATAAGGTGGCTGATGTACTCGCATTCCCAGCACCTAAAAACGTCAAGCATTTGCAAAAATTCCTAGGACTTGTTCAATGGTTTAAAAAGTTTGTCAAAGATTTAGCAAAGACAGCTAAACCACTCTTTGAACTACTCAAAAAGGAAAATAAATTTCTGTGGACCGAAGTGCATCAAAATGCCTTTGACACTCTCAAAAATGCTTTCACTTCGCCACCCATATTACAATTGCCAAAGTTTGATGATCAGCATCAATTCATTTTAACGACAGATGCTAGCAACTATGCTATAGGAGCCATCCTGACTCAGAAGCATCTATTGGCAAATAATCGATTCATTCTCGGATATTCAAGCAGAGTCTTGAATAAAGCCGAAGTCAATTATACGACTACAGAGAAAGAAGCACTAGCGGTTATATGGGCGACAAAGCATTATCGCCACTACCTTTATGGAAACCCGTTTATCATCGAAACGGATCATCAGTCGCTCAATTGGCTTATGAATGTAAAGGACCCTTCAAGTCGTTTGAGACGATGGGGTCTTAAGCTACAAGAATATGATTTTAAAATCGTTTACATCAAAGGAGCTGTACAATACAGCCGCAGATCTATTGTCACGTCATCCTAAATATCACACGACTCAAGATCCTCAAATTTCTGAAAATGAGCTAACATCATCAGCTAATATAGCTAATCTTGAATCAGAAGCTTCAGAATCTGAAGATGAACCAGAGCCGCCTGATATATCATTTAAAAAGCAACAAAAAGAGCATAATGCTCCAACCTTTTATCAAAGAAAGACTTTAACAGAAGCTGAGAAACAAGAAATCTTGACGCCTGCAAAGCTGTTAGCAGAGCAACGCAAAGATGAAGATATCATGAAAATTTGTGAAAGCCTCGATGATCTTTCGCACAAAAAGCATCGAGATGAATTTTTCGTCAGTCAAGATCTACTGTTTCGTCGTTTTCAACCCAAGCGAAGCTCGGAAGTGATTTTTCAACTAGTCATACCTAAATCACTTCGTCAATTTATCTTAACAGAGTTTCATGACTCAATTTTCGGAGCTCATTTCTCAGCTAGAAAGATTTTACCGGCTATTCAGTACCGCTACTGGTGGCCAAAAATGGAAAATGATATCATTGCATGGTGTAGGAATTGTGAAATCTGTCTTCAACGCAAAGTGATGAACAATCCTACACTCATGCCGCTTCAGCCAATTAAAGTTCATGCTCCATTTGAACTAATAGCAGCAGATTGTTTGCATATGCCACGTTCAAAGTCTGGCAATGACCAAATAGTAGTCTTTATGGACTACTTCACTAAATACGTCGAAGCTTTTCCCGTATCAGACATAAAAGCCACGACAATAGCTAATCTTTTACTGCGCGAAGTGATTCCGCGTCACGGCACACCTAAAAAGTTCCTTACAGATCAAGGAACCAACTTTACATCAGCATTAATTGCCGAAATCTGCAAAATTCTGCATATACAAAAAATCTTTACAACGCCATATCATCCGCAATGTGACGGATTAGTTGAAAGATACAACAGAACGCTGATTGACTCGCTTTCTAAGCTTAGTGCTCGTGATGAGTACGATTGGGAGCAATATCTTCCATTTGCCCTTTTTGCATATCGTGCTACACCACAGCAGTCGACTAACGTTTCTCCATTTAACTTGCTTTATGGCCGTGAGCCTGCTTTTCCAATGGATATCCAAATCCTTAATGACATAACGTTTGACATCAACTCAAACACCGTCATGGAAGCTTATCTAGCTAATTTGAAGCTAACGCTCACAAACCTTTACGACCTAGTAGACAAAAATTTGTCAAAAGCTAGAGCACACCAGAAAAAGCAGTATGATAAGAAAACATCTGATCACTTTTTTGCCGTAAATGACATCATTTACCTAAATAATAAAGCTGTTATTCAACCTGAGATAGGGAAATTAGCCATAAAACAAATAGGACCCTATAGAATAATAAAACTACCTACTTCAGAAACAGCAGAAATCATCTACGTGCACAATCCATTAATTAGGCACCTTGTGCATAGAAATCGTCTCCTACCATCACCTAAATTACCATATTCTGATCTTATATCAGAAAAAAGAGCATATGCGCCTGGAGACTTAGTTCTAGTGAAAGTTCCAAGGTTACCCATCTGTCCAGCAGTAGTCGTGAAATTTACCGACCTGCCAGTTCGAAGTCAAACTTTGAAGGATGTGGTTCCCTCCCAACTTTTTACTACGACTAAGCCATTCCATGCTGTGCCTTTATCTAATGTCTACCCTTTTACAGACACAAATATTCGACAACTATGTCTGACAAAAGACAGAAGAATTGGGTAATCAGCGCAAAAGGATTTGCTATCAAGGACGATCTCCTACAAATGTAGTAGAATTTTTGGAGGCATTAAGAGATGCAGCTGTACAGTTACAGCTAAACATCTCTGAACAAATTGCGTTGGAAACGCTACCTCGCAGAAATTATCAGTTTTCTGCCTCAATTCAAATGCCAGATCATGATACGCAACCTTATCGACATACTCGGCTAGAAAAGCAACAGTCATATTGGTCTTGGCATATGGATCGTCAACCCCTTCAAGCACCATATGTTAATGTCACCAATTATCGTCCGATTTTTGTCAATAATCAGCAAATGTCGTATGAAGTTACGCTACGCTTATTGACAAGAAGAAATGCAGTTCGTCAACAGTATATCTTTGGATACGACTCAGAATTTGTGAATGATTGTCGTTCTATGCCATTTTCTAATTGGGAAAATCGTTGGAAAACCTTGTATCCCAATTATCAAGTTTCGAATGGCCCGTTTGTCAGATATATCCAAGTTGCCAGCATAATCGGCCAAGTTTACATTTGGGATATATCAGCATTTGAAGAAGCACCAATCGGTCTTCATGAGCTTCTCATCACTCCATTAGAGGATGTGAGATTCATTTGCCATGATCCAACAAATGATCGTATAGCGTATTTTCACGTCTTTGGACCACGAATAGCAGCTATAGAAGCTTGGCTTGTTCATCGCTACAAAAATTATCGGCCAAGTCGCGATCCGTTTCAAGCTCATTTTATTGACACGTTATCTTTGGTAACACTCTTCAATATGCAAGTCAATGTTGTACCTGGAAATCATAAGCTGTCGACGTTGCTCAATTTTTATTTTGGTGTTCGTCTGGAAGACCCATCAATCATATATGCTGGTCAGGGGTGGAACCGTACACCCCTCACAAACGACATGATGCGTCATCTCATCATTGATGTCATCGGCACGCTTGACATGTATATACTCTTCGACCTTTTCACTGGCGAACGAAGTAGATTTAGTCCAGAAGGACCACCTAGAGGACTAACTTTTCGAAGAGATGAAATGAATGGAATACCGCCAGCCGTCGGCACAAGAAGGGTAATTCCCCTGTCAGCGCGTGCACAAGAAAACAGTCCGCCAAGTAGCAAAGAAAACAAGCAACGACTGTCAGAATATCAAAAAACAGTGTTGAACATTGAGGCACGTCTTAAAAGCAAATATGACCCTGATTCTGACGTCGAATATAATGAATTATATGATGATGCAATTGATGTGACGCCAGCAATTTCGCCAACACAAGAACAAAGCACGTCAAATCAGCAATTATTGCGTGATTTTTCTTTGGCAGTCACTGCACCGCAAGTTGCAGATCAGAGCAACCAAGCTGGTTTCATATCAGCTCAAGTTCCCACAACAACATCTACTTCGTCTATGTTCACTATATCCTTAGGTGTTACTCCCGTTCCGATAGAGATAGCACCTATGAACGAGGAAGAACCAGAAATCGAACTATATTATGATTTGGAAGAGATGGAAATGGTCGACGAAACGACATATTCGCCGCCAAGAGATAAACCAGATAATGATAAGAGTGATGAAGCTAGTAAGAAGAGAGACACGGCTATTGTCAATGTCAGCTTGTTGACTAGTATGCCACCTGTAGTCATTTCTGACACTTCTACGACTACTTCAGTTCCAACCGTCGTCATGACTACAATGACTACGACTAAGCCGGCAGTAGCCCAAAAGCAAAAGCAAAGAGTTAGACCAGCACCTGAGATTGCGGAGTCTGACCCAGTTGCAGAAACGCAGCTACCTGATGTGCAAACGCGAAAGTTTGATTATTTGCAAGCTTGGAACGAAAATATGGCTATGACATCAAGCCAAAATCTATACTTTCTATTGGAAGAGAACTTTGTTCGCCTTCAAGCTAATTTGGGACCATCTGAAAGTCGTCATCTTTTCACAGCATTGCAAAACGCCGGACAGAATCTGATCTATGAAATCTCAGCAGCTTTTAGTGGGATGCCCACTGGCAGAGCTTTATCGGCTTTGGCACCACCCGTGCCTAAAATGCAAATGTTTCAACCATTGCCAGAGAACAATGAAATGCAACGTGAACGTCTTGGTGTACCGCCACGCTTCATCAATCCAATGTCAATGCATTTACGTCTATATTGTGCAGATCCAAGATTCGTCAAACCACGATTTTTTGTCCGAACTGGCGCAATGATTTATGAAGTTGGAGAAGAATGTTTGGCTAATCACCCGCCATTAGAACCACCGTCTGAAGTCAGAACGGAACAAGGCTATATGGTGATGCCTTATTTCTATCCGCATCGAGTGCATCAACCCCCTGAGGTTGAAGCGGCTTTATGTCTAACAACTCGACAAATGACGGATATCTTTGAAGCATATCGAGAGTTCGAGCAAGAATATGACTCAACGTATCGGTACATTCCTCAATTCCGTACGCCATCTGTCATGAGAGCGCCAATTTTACTTCAGTTTATGGACAGACAATTTCACTTTTTGAGGCGTGGTACCGTGATGCACGAATTGCCTGGAGAATGACTGAACAGTTACGTCGTATGATCTTTTCATCGCTCGGTGAGAAATTTTTACACGTCGTACCCAGCTGATGTTTTTGTTGAATTCCCTGAAATTGTTGAGAATATCGGCAATAACTTTGATATGCATCGAGCCATTCATGAAATTCGTCAGGCAACTGACCCTCAACTTCTGGTGCCAGTCCAATTTGCCCGTCATCCATCTAAACAGCGCGTCGAACATTATATCAAGAGAAAAAATTGCCAATAATTATCGAGCAGTCAAAAGCTAAACCATCAACTTCTGCTGTACAAAAAGGTACTCAAAAAAGGCTGATGTCTCAGCCCAAGAGACCCGACGAAGCGACAAAGCATCGTTGGCGCAACGTCGTGGATATGACCATGCAAGTACTCTTGCTTGCCATATGATCCAGCGTAGGCGAAACCAAATGGTACAGGAGGAAAGAGAAAGGCAGCCCTTCGACGGGCCTGTGCGCTCCGCCACCACGAGTGCATGTATCTCGTAGAATGGCAGATTTACGACAGGCGTCGAGTATCCAAAGAGATCGACCCGCAGGAATATCTTCAGCGTCGTCGTCAGTATTCAGAAAGTGTACAACGTGCACGACAGACAGTTCGCCGAACCACGGCTCCAATGACAGTTTCGGCAATGACACAACAAACTTCACATTCAATGCCATACCGTCAGCGACGTTCTACATCGACAACACCATCTCGTCAATATTCTAGTGTGAGTCAGTATGACAGGAATCATCTGTCTTATGATTTTCATTCGTCTGATCCACAGCCGCATGGCAATCACAAAGGCAATTTGGTTCATTTAGACGACACCAATATCCGACACCAAGTCGTCGTCCTCAGTATTATCATCGTGATCAGCAATGTCATGATGATCGTCAGGGTTGCCGCGATCGTTTACATCGCTAATTTGTCAATCACGTCGTGCAGCATCTCCGATTAGAGCCCGAAGGGCTAGGAGCATAATTGTATTTTTCTGTATTTGCTTGTTATTTTGTTACTAATCTTTCAGTGTTATCTCCAACTCTAAGGGTTACAGTTCCCTTTCAAGAGCCCCACAAACTTTTTAATTAAAATTCATTTAAAAATCTTTCCCTGGAGCCAAAAGATTTACAACTTTTGGAACGCAAAGTTTTTTAAAGACAACGTCACAGCCGTGCTGTTTATTGGGACCGACTACACACAGTGTCCGCTCGGCGTTCAACATCAACTGCATTTTCTTTTCGAACCTTTTCGTAACAACTGGTTGGGGCCGACTCAACGCGGCGCCCCCGTTTACATTTATCAACATCCTTTTTGGGCCGACACCACACAGTGCCCTATGGTCAGAAAATTTTGCCACCCGTGTCAAATTTTCCCCAAAACCCTGGGGAGTGTAGCAGCACGTGCAACACTATTTGTTGTGCGCTTTTGGAGCGCATTTTCACTTTGCTGCTGTTAGCGACTTTGATATAGTGGCGCTAATGCATGTATTTGGTTCGGTACATATCGATAGATTTGGATGTAAAGGACGACTGCAGTTGATGCCATTTTTGGTGCAGCTGGCATCGTTAGAGATGCCCAAGCTGCTACTCCATGGTTTAAGTCCCCCTTTATTTTTCAAAACACATACCTTTTTCAACTAAAACGGGCATGGGAACCGGGACCTATGGAGAGCAAGATAGCACTGAACTGATATTATTATTCAACTATTAACCATGTACATAAATCTTCACGTTTTTCCTCTTCTAATGTGTATATTTCTTGTGCCTATGTGTCTGTTTTGTGTCTATGTAAAATTATGTATATAATATGTCACATTTTGTGCGTCACTTTTCGTGGAATTGTTTGGATTCTCGATTATGATTATTATCATTCAAAGTACACGATATAGTACGGTTTGCAGTTTGGGTGTTCTTCCCGCAGCTTATTTTTGTTATTACCGGCTGTAAAATTGAAAGTTAATATAGCGCCACATTAGGGAAGTAATTGCCTCTGATAGTGGAAGGGGTGTCCTTACCTTATTTAAGGGCCTTTGTAGAGGTAAAAACCTTTAATATGCCAGAGAAGCAATTATTTTATTATCTCAAAAATTAAACAAAAAATCAAACAGGAAAAAAGGAACTTGCTCTGACAGAACTGCGGCTTGTTAGGATTCGAATATTGTTGGCTTTTTCCATTATAGAATTGTTTTCTATTTATCGGCCAAAATAATGAGATCCGGCAGTTTCAAATGGTTTTTAGACCAAGTATGTATTGTGTTATGACATGTACCTTTGCCGAGGGTTGGGCAAGTGCTAGTCTAGGATCCCGTGGAGCTGGGGCAGTTGTGGATAAAGAACGCTTTCGGGTCTGTACGATTTCACAGCTAATAATAAGATTACGCTCGGTTCTGGAACGTTTTTTGGTTCTGTCCGTTTTCACAGTAATTATTAGGATCACATTCGGAATCGACCCTGCACAACTGATTTCAGGTTCGCCAAGCGAATTTGTATCCTTAGTACCCTAAGTGAGCTTACTGGGGGTCGGATTAAGTATCAGACCCCAGCTTGTAACACTACGGACTGTTACACACTTAACTCTATGCTACCGGACAAGTATCTTAATGTTTTTTATTATTGAAAATTGGGGAAATAATGGGAAGACTCTGAAGGTATAGTTCACAGTGCACTATCGATAGCTACTAGTATTGGCTATGTTATTATCGCTAACTGCTAAGGCAAGTTCGTCTATACGTGTAACTCTCGCGAAAGTTACAATCGGATGGTCGGTGAATTAGGACGGTCACTGAAACGGAAATTTCGGATTCTAAAAATAACCTGTTTTTTCGTTAGACTGGCGAAGAAGGACGGTCGGAGATTCGGGACGTTCGCAGAACGGACATACCCGCTCACATCCCTATTCTTGAAGCGTACGAACGTGAACGAATGTAGGCAATCGAAATGAAAATGCAGTCTTTTAACAAATATCAATATGAAGTACGTAGGTACACTGTAATATACAACGATTACATACAATGCACTTCATATCGAATTCGCGTCTGAATTTATTTGCCTTCGAACAAAAAAGGAGAAAAACGATTGAAATTTAGCCGAATATGATTTTTTTAGTGGTGTGGCCCAATCGAACTTTTCGATGTCACCCCTTTCTACAGAAAAACGACATAAAGCAAAAATTTGCCCCATTGAATAACTCTTTAAGTGTGGATGGTATTTGCAAAATTTAATCGAAATTCAGACACATTGTTGAAACGTTCTGACTGGTTCTCAATCTAGCCTAGTGCATGAACGCCGAGATCGAATTTTAATACAATAATTCCGATTTTTTCAATGCCTGATGACATCCTGATCTAGCATGAAAGAAGTCGTGTCTTTGAAATATAAAAAAGCACTTTTGAAAAACGTTTTTCTTATGGTTTCTCGTGGATTTACACTGCGTAGTAAATTGGTTTACACTAGTCGACAAGCGCATCAAAAGATGGTATAGGGTGGTGAAAAAATTTGCCTTACGGCAATTACATACATACATAAGTCACAACACAAGAGCCGCCAAAACTTTCTGTGCTACATAATCCGTCGTTTCCAGGTTTCATGAGCCCGATCGGGCCATTTTGACCGAAACTTCGGAATCAGGGGTCCGGAAACAGATATTTTAAATCAAAATATGAGGATCATTGTATTTTCCAGTAAAAACTTCTTCTACACACACACACAACCACACATACACACACACACACACACACACACACACACACACACACACACACACAAAGATGCAACTAGAAATGATAAAGATTTTTTCTACATGTGCGGCATGTCAGGATATCTATCCAATTATCAGATCTTGATGATTACTGTGACTTTCAGGGTTGAGAATTTCTTTTCTGCAGTCCAGTCTGCTCCAGCGTTTTTTTCCTAGCTATTTGGTTGGCATTATAGACCAGACCCAAAATTTTTTCAACTTTTTCCACGTTCTTTGGGAGGTCCAACACATTAAAAAGTAGAGCACCTGTGTTGAAAAATCAGTTTTTTACGTAGAAAATCCATGTACACATGTATTAGCGGTGTTTGATGCACTTTTTGTTTAAAAAATTTCGCGCTTTACTAGAAATATCACGATCAGTATTTGTTATTTTTGTTTAAACTTGAATTTTATTCTCCCAGTAAAGCATTTTTAGCCAATTCTGAAGTCGCTTTTGACAATAAAAACTATAATTTATCAAATGGCGCGAGTTTCAATTACATTTTTGCATTACAAAACTAACCAAATCCGTGCAGAAGATATGATTTTTAATCGTAGTGAAAATTCAAATCAGATTTTCGGTAAAAATGTTGTAAAATTGGCGCGGCGCGGCTTAAAGATTAATAACGAGTAAGAATGACCTAATCATCTGGCGCGAAGCGCCGAAAATTTTTTGACGTTTTACCTCTCTAAAACGCATTCTAATATTACAAGAATTTTCCACAAATGCCAACCAAGCCCAAAAATTTTTTTCATTCCCCAAAAATTTGGTTGACAAATAGACCAAAAGTGGAAAAAACGGTGGTCTGCTCTGCTGTTTCTTTTGTAAATTGAACTGATTTAGTTTACTCGAGGATAACAAGACAAAGACAAGAAAATATTTATTGTTTAGAAAAATGCATGAAACTTGGTAAAACACGGATACACGATAAAACCGACTGAACAAAAGGACATACAGATCACGAGTGTGATAAACTAGGTATGCCCTCTGATTGAAATTGTAAAATCAATGTTTAGGAGCTCTTTTTGAACAAACGAAGGTTGGGAGAGGTGACTATTTGATCAGGTAAGGAGTTCCAAATTTTCAAATAGCGCTGGGAAAATCGTTGAGGTGAGCATTTGAACGGACAACTGGTAACTTAAGTTTACGGCGGTTTGTTGCTCGAGTTTTGCAGGAACTAAAAATAAAAAATTCATTAGCATCAATACAAGATAAACCGTTAATAATTTGATACATTAGACATAGACATATGTGAAGACGACGAAGTTCTAAAGAAGGTAGGTTACAGTTTGTATGCTCAGGATTGGATATTACAATGAAAACCAACAGACGTTTAGTAAATTTACGCTGAACATTTTCAAGACGATTTATATCATTTGCATAATATGGATTCCATACAGAAACAGAAAACTCAAGCATGGGTCTTACATAAGTAGCATAGGCCTTAACTGAAATATCTTTTATCACGAGAAAGAAAAGCTTTGTGTATTAGGAAACAACGAGAACAGCTTTTTTAATTATGTGATTTAAATGTTCCTTACAATTAAGATTATGAGAAATATACAAAAAGTAAACACCTAGATCACGAATGGAAGTAATGTCATTTGGAATAGTTATATTATTGAAAAAATAAAGCATTTCTGGATTACTTTTACCAAGATGTAAAACTGCACATTTTTCCGTAGCAACAGGAAGTTGCCAATTAATAGACCAAGTATAAATATTATCCAGATCTTTTTTGTATTGAAAGATAATCAGAAGATGCACCAAAGATTTTGACATCATCGGCAAAGAGGTAAATTTTACTTATTTAATCGAATTACATAGGTCATTAACATAAATTAAGAATAAAGTAGGACTAATACAACTACCTTTGGGGACACCACTGCCAACAGGCATGAAATTAAAACTCCGTCAATACAAACACACTGAGACCGACCATGTAAAAAGGAATCAAGCCGATTAAAAAGTAGACCTTTTATTATATATTTTGAGAGCTTATAAAAGCTTAGATAACGGGATTTTATCGAAAGCTTTTAGAAAAGTCGATGTAAGCTACATCGACAGGAGTCCTATTACTCAAAGATACTGTCCAACTGCGTTTTTATTTAGTAGTTGTAATTCACAAGACTTTGATTTTAGAAAACCAAACTGAGAAGAAGATAAGAGTCTGTTTGTAGTGAGAAAAATCAACGATTTCTGAATTAATCGAATTTTCCATGATTTTACTTGATGAGCAGCAAATAAAAATCGGCCTGTAATTACTCACTAAAGCTGAGTCACCTTTAAAGATCAGTTACATTTTACAATTTCATAAATTGGGGGATAGTGCTAGTCAAAAAGAAACATTAAAGATACTAGCTAAAGGCTCAGCAAGATAATTTGAAAGTTTTTTCAAGAAAAAATGACAGAGTCCATCGGGATCAATAAAAAAAGAACCTTTTATTTGATTTAAAACCAGTTGCACGTCCCAGCGTCAAAATGAATGGTTTGCAATGCAAAACCAGTCATCGAATCGAGGAAAGTAGGTTATTAAACAAATTTACCTTTTCTAAAGGATCAGAATCGATTTTGTGGTCATGAAAAAGAGGTGGAAAAGCGCAATGATTATTCAACCGATTATTGACAAATTTATAAAATGATTTCGAACTTTGGCCGAAAAAAGATTAATTTCTTCAGAAGCAGATAAATTTTTTAATTTCAAAATCCAATTTTTTACAAAAAGATTTATATTTGATTTTTGTATCGGTGGAGTTATAAAGTTTATGCTTCTTCCAAAGCATACGTTTTTTAGTAAAAAATTCTTTTAATTAGTTTGGGATATACGTTTCATGGCTTGGTGAGTCTACCCAACAAACAAATTATACATATCATTTACATTAGAACAGGTATCAAAAAAGATCAGGCTAAGAAATCTGAGACAGTGCTAGACCTAACGCATTAAAATCAGCTTTACGAAAGTTAAAAAAGATGACCTAGATTTTGGACTGGCATCAAAAGACAATAAAATATAATTGAATTATGGTCACTATTAGAAAAAGGAATATCAACTTTTAATGCGAAATTTGATCAGATGCAAAGAGAAGATCTAGTATATTATTATCATGAGTATTTTCTGTTATTAATTGATGTAAACCAGTGCCCGAAATTTTGTCGAAAAATTATCAGTAGAAACCGAACTTATCCACCAATTGATTTTTGGCAAATTAAAATCTCCTAAGATTACAAAAGGAAAGGAACAGAACAAGCCCATTTGATATATCTACATAATATTTCAGCATAAGCTAGATCATAATCAGGGGGTCGGTAAACCGTAAAATAAATCTGATCTTTCGATCAGAATCAAAAATATCAGTTATTAGAATTTCGGGAGCTTTAAAAGCAGCTTATGGATTTATTTGAATAGCATTAAAGGAAGTTTTAAGAAATAAAGCTACACCCCCACCACGCTTGCTAAGTTTTAATCACAGCAGAAAAATGCGATAATTTTTGCCAGGGCACAATAATCCATCGAAATATCAATATAGAACCATGTTTCAGAAAAATAGAGCATCAAAACTTTCTTTATTCAGCAAAAAATGTAAGTTGTTAAGTTTGTTCAGAAGACTTCGAGCATTAGCATAGAAACATTGAAATTTTAAATAATTTGGGGCATGGATACCTAATGAATGAGTCGCGCGAGCTATTAATATTTACATTAGGTTTACATTTAACGCAATTAGCACGAAAATCAATGTATAGTCCTTTGTTCACCTCGAGATTTGCGATCATTCAGCTCATAAACCAGTTTGCGTTGCCGTTTTTGCTGTAGAAAAGATAGGTCAGGATGACAACGTAGACGCGGTAAAGTGGCCTTTTGGATTGACACGGACTGTCTTATTAATCAATGAGATAAAGCGATGCCTTGCCCGAGCTGAAGTCAGGCAACTTTGACAAATTGAATGCGATCATTGTGAATGGGACCATCACAAAAGACGAGAGTAACATCAGACGACACTAGATCATGACCATCAGAATGAGAGTCAATTGTGAGATTTACCTGATTTATATCCCCGACACTGTTCGATAAAGGCAAATTGAATAAAACAGTTAAGCCACTTTTTGGAATCCCTTTCAATCGGCATCATTTATCATGGCAGACAAAACCGTTTTTATCATAATCAATAGAACAATTTCGTGAGCGTTCAAGGCGATCAATTTTATTTTGTAAGTCAGCAAGCTGAGTAGTGCAAATTAGTCTAAACGTTGTTCAATATGCAGATATTTTTTCACAATCGGTCTACAATGGAAACAATAGAAAGTGGAATGGGGCTTTGTATAAGTTTCATAGTCATGATTGTCAACTTTTAAGCAAGAAGTATGACCCCAGTGTTCACAAAAACACATAATAAAGCAGTATCGTCATCAGTGACTAACTTGTAGCAAATAAAACAGTCGGCAGAATTTTAATTTGCAGCATTTAATACAGGAAAGTTAGACATACGTGATGGTGGCCTGGCACTTAAACTGATATCGATATTTTTCGGAGGCGCAATTTCTTTTACTCATGGTAAAAAGTCAAAGAAATACGTAGGCAGAATTGCAATATTGATCAAATTTTAGTTAAAATAACGCATTGCAGCTCGATTAGTCGCCACACTCCCTTTAACTCGGGTTCTTGTTATTAACAATTTTTTCCGTAATTCAACAAGAAGAATAGCACAAAAAATCAGACAATCATTCTTAGCGCGACTACAATAATTTTTTTTTTCAAAATAGGCGTCCTTACATGCCTCCTATGCTTAATGGTTCTTGTTCACTTCAGGTAGTAAAGAAGTCCAAAAATTTTTTCTGCAAAATGATAGATTCTAGTCATATTTTACATATTGATCAAGAATATTGCATTCATTTTTCACGCGAGACAAACGACCACGCCCATATTCAGAGTGGGGCTTATGTGCCTCCGCCCCCCCTCAAAATGGGGGAAGGGGGAAGGCATACTTATAAAATCGGGGGGGGGACCTATCTTTTCTACATGCAGCAGTGAAGTATACAAGCAGCGGCGCACTATCGTGTAATAGCCGGTGCGCGACTCATTTATAATTCATTTCTGATGCGGCACATGCATAACAAAACAACGAAGCAAAAATCTGAACTGAACTTCACGCACATATATTTTTCGTTTATGCACATTTAACAAGGCCAGATATGCGAATGTCCGTCTGGACATGTACACTTTATTGTTACTTTTTTTGCGTTATTTACAAACAAAAGGGGAAATGTGAAGAAAGCCTTGCAACAATGAAATTTATCTCATTGATATTCGGAAATGTATTGTCATATAAGTTTGATCTTTGCAATTTTGAAAATGTTGCTCATTCAGGCTCTATTTTTGTGTAGTTAAACGTAATCCTACACAACAATTGAAAGAGAGGCTCAAAGACTTGCAGTTAAATATATGTTGTGATGTTCAATTCAATATTTTTGCCTCATATTCTTCTGTGTGCGCTGCACCCAAATGAATTTGATAGTTCATCGCTCGCTGCATTATACTTAACTGTTGCATGTAGAAAAGATAGGTCCCTGATTCTATAAGTATGCCAGTGGGAATCCCCTGGGGAAAAATTTTGAATTTTTCAACATGGAGCTATGCGCTTGCCTTACGCTTTCTGCGACGTAAATTTTTGAGAATAAACCCAAAAAATCAACGTTTTGCGCGATTTCTTCAAGTTTTGGCTATTACTTATATTAACTTAAAGAAGGTGGCAACATGACATGAGCTAAAAAGCGTTTGTCATCATGAGAAGATTACCTATTTGAAAACATTTCTAGTCAATAGAACAGAGAGTATGCAGAAAATTTGTGCGCTTTGTACAGATTGCGTCTTTTAAAAACTGCTTAGCATGACAGTTGACAACAAGAAAAGACAAGTGATTCGCATCTCATGCATTCTAAGAATTTTTGAGTCATCCTGGCATGGCAATGTAAGAAAATTTCCTCAGCTTTGAGCCAGTCTATTTTTTCCATTTATCAGCTAATTTTACGACCAAGATGCGGATCATTTTATGAAAATTTTGACGGTAAAATTCGAGATTTCAGTGCTTATTTTGCAAAATTTTTCCCGGAACTCTGCCCGGACCCCACTGAGGGCGCTTGAGCGCGCCACCCCAGACCCCCAGCCTTACTCTGAAATTACTCCCATTTTTGTCGTCGTGTCCTTTATTTTAAGCGTTTTGCTGATTATACTGAATGGTAATAAAATTAATGACACTTACCTTAATGGGCTCGGTGAATCATGGCGTGAAGTATATGGTCATCATTACCAGCGCCAGTTAGGTAAAAGGAGTCACTGACGTTTGTCTTGGCCCTGGCCATGGCCAAGAGGTTCATGATCATCACGATAGCCAGGCCAATTGTTATTTTTTTATTCTTATACGCTTAAAAGTGTCAGTTAATTTTAAATGCACATTTTCTTTCTATTTTGCCTTCATAAACCTGAACGTTTTCGTTTATCCAGAATGGAAACGTTCAGAGCGGCAGTGGACCTTCAGCCAGCAGCGCGATTCGTCTATTGGTCCCATATGGAGCAAAAAGACCCAGACTTGGACCTCAGATGACGATTTACAAGTTTCGGCTAATAACAATTACCTAACAACGAGCAGTTGTGGCTTACAGCTGAATTTTCAATCTAAGACTCATCCAAGTCCAGTTGGGTTTAACGCTACTAATGAATTCCCTGTCGTACTCAAATACAATGGTACGGCGCGGTTCCTTATGAGTTCAAAATCTTGTATCGTTTATTATTCAGTTTGAGAGCTTCAGCTCACACATAGATCGTGTCAGTGCATGTATGTATCTAGGGTGCCCAGATAAAATGATTTTATCAGGATTGTACTGATTTTTAGAAGCTCGTCCTGATTCTAAAAATGTCCTGATTTTGTCCTGAAATTCGGGTTCTCGTCCTGATTTGTCCTGAAATTTTAAAAATTTTCAGATTATCATGCTGAACGTTAAATAAAGTATGTTGCGCCGCTACTTACTGTTCATAAGATTGCTACTTTTCATTAAAGCTGATCAAATCAAATGAAATTTAAAACCGCACTGTCATCCACACTGGTCAGAAATTAAATATGAAAGATTCATTGTTTGATGAAATAAAATGATTTCGATCGTTCACTGCTTTTTGCACAAGTGAAATTACTGTTCTGACAGATGTATGCTTACGGGAATCGAAAAATTACTTAACCAGAGTTTTCAAATCAATAAATTATTTTGTTTGAAACAAAGTGACCTTTTTTTATCAATCGGTAAATTATTAAATTCATCAGAAGAAGCTTCTAATAATGAGTGATAAAAAATGGTCCACTTGGTTTCCAACCAAAAAATTTGTTGAAATGAAAAACTGTGGTTACGCAATTTTTCGATTCCTACATCAAACGCGGCTGTGGAACGAGTATTTACCTTGTGCAAATGCAGTGAACAGACGATCGAAATCACTGAATGTTGAAACCGTGAAATGCTTGCTTTAAATTAAAATGATTCTTCATCGTATTGTGAAATGTATAAAAAGATTTTGGGTGACGAAAATTTGCTGAGATATCGTCACGAATACGTGTGAATTTGATGCTTTATTGTAGTAATGTTATTATTTTGAAAAAGTGCTACTTTTTTTCAAACGTCCTGTCCTGATTTTGGACCAAAAGTATCTGGGCACCCTATACGTATCTTAAAATGCTACGAAAATAATTGAGCGGCTATTGCGTTTCATAAATGATCAGCATTAGATTAGAAAGTCTCTAGCGCCATACATGCACTTAAGGGGGTGAGAGGGGTATTACCCTCCCACCTGAAGGGTCAGACGGACAGGTACTGTCCAGTCGGATAGGTACTGTCGGGCGATTTTGAGCTGATTGAACGTTTTTTGCATCATTTTTTAGGTCAAAAGTAGAAAAAATAATTTTTTTCCGTAGTAGTTTTTTGAGTACTACTTTCTACTCGGAAATTCGATAAATTTTCCATTTATTAGTATTAAAAGTGATATAGTGCAATCGAAATGGACTAAAATGCTTCTAAAATACGATATTACCACGAAACACATTTTATAGGCTATATTGACCATTTTGATCGTATAAAAAGCTAAAAAATCGTAAACATTAAATTTACTGTTTCGATTTTCGGGATTTCACCCTTAAGCAAATCCTGACCATGTGCACCTATGTTTAGCGCATTCAGATTTAGTTAGGGTGCAGAGATGCCAATACGTATATACAGGTGCTCGTCACGAAATGTTGACGCTTCGCTTCAAATTATGATGGAGCTTGTTGTTACATTCAACACGTCGGTCATGCGTGAGCGGGAAATAGGACCGATGTGTTGTGATATATCCTTTAACAATCTTATCATCATCGTCTGAAGCATATTGAAGTGTCAACATTCGTGGCGAGTAGTGTAACGTCTCAAAATGTTTGGTGAGGAGTAATCGTCAAAATGGTTTTGATTTTGAAAATTTTTTTTGTTTTTTTTAATTTTAAAAATAACAAATTTTAAAAATTTTAAAAAATTTTGAAAAAGCCTTCTCTCGCCACCTACTTCAGCTCGCCAATCCTACGCGCCTGTTGACTCTAGTAAGCGCCAAGTAATTCTGCGAGTAATGACACAAATACGAGAGACGTAACTAGTAAGGCGAATAATGATAAATTACCCGCGTCACTAAATGCATGAGAGCAATACACAGTCTGAAGATGAACTGTCATTGAGTACCATGCGATCAGCATTAATCAAACTTAGATAACTAGATCGGATCTAACATAGACAATTCATCTAGTCACACAATGATTGATAATACAACTACCATTAATATGGCAAATAATCCTGAAACCAGTTCAGGTGCGAAAATCCCGATTCTGACATAGAAAGTAATCATAGTCACAGCATAAATGCCGACAGAGAAGCGTGCTAATGCTAATGTGACTAATGATCTTATTTTGAAAGCGCTACAAGCTATTCATTTTGCAATTTTTGGACCTTTCTATGCGCGTTGATCAAGATAAAAAGGAAAATGCGGATGAAATCATCAACTGCGTCTGGAGCTAAGCACTATGCTAAACCCCAACCAGCGTTAGATCGCATAGAGAATAATTCATCTGAGCGCGTTAACCACTCAATCGATAGCACAAATTTTCTGAATTTAATGCGCAAAGTGCGAATCGTGCGCAAAGTACGCATCGGGCATCTTCACTGTTGTCCACTGGCAACAGCGCATCCAGTACGCTCACCTTCGGAAACTGTTCCTGAAAATATTATTCAAAATTGTATGAATCGCGCGCCTGAGATACCTAATTTGTCACAGAATCCTGTAAATACGGGTTTGCAACCAGTGCAAAACTCAGGTTTTCGGACAACATACCTACGATTTTGCAGCCATCGGTGCCGATTTGCCATAAGCGTCCGCGATCCTCAGCCTTTGCTGCCCTCAAATCATAATGCGCCTTCTTTCGTACCTAATCCTTCTACTACGAACTCTGGCAACAATTGAATCCACCACCACTGCAGTATTTTCCACCTCAAGGCGAAATCTTACCAAATAACTATGTACCTAATCCCATAAATGTGGAAATACCACCTAATAATCTATTTGCATTCTTCTAATATCGAAATGCAACCAGTTGACATAAATTTATCTGGCATTAACAACGAATCTGCACATTTGCAAAATGAATCTGCACCTCCACTGCCTGAATCATCTAGTAGGAGAAGACATGTCAAATTTTCTGATGAAAGCTCATCTAATAGCTATGATCGCCCACGCAGTCGTCGCTCGCGTCGCAAAAGTCGATTGCGCAGACGACGTCATCGTTTTAGTTCAGGTTCTTCATCTGAAAGCTCGCGTGGTGACTCACGTCTCGCTGATTCCTTGAATCGCGGACCATTTTGCAGCAAATGCAATTTGCAATTGCTAATAAAAAATTTTTTGATGGCGAAAAAACGGATATAAAAGCATATTTCGCAGAATTTGAATCACTTGCCAATACCTATATTAATGACAAAGCTGATCGTTTAAAATTTGCGACTGGATTTCTTGATCTTATGCTATGCATTTATACTGCTCGTTGCCTGCTGATATACAACAATCGTATTCAAAAACGAAACAAAGCGCTAATAACCGAATTTTGTCCAATGGGCTGGTGCGCTCTTTAATCGTTTTTTGTTGCACAAACAGCAGCCTAACAAATCAGTTAAAGCTTATTATCTCTCGCTTGAAAGGAGTTAATTAAATCTGATCCTTATCTTGAAGTTGACTCGCCACATTTCAATAATTTAATGTGACATCAACTAAAACAAGGTTTATTACCACACATTTCGAAAAGAGGCATATCACAAAAACCTAGAGCATCATTAGCTGAATTTTTGGACAATGCGCTAAGCGCTAGTTGCTAACAGAAATTTGAGGATAAAAAGGCAGTAACGCCTTACGTATCAGTAACAACTGCTCCTGTAGGCAGCGCAGTACTAAAGATACTCCTCGTGCATCTAATCAAAATGATTCAAATTGTTCACGTCATAGAACGTTTCATTGCTCATTGCGTGCTGAGGAACCAGAATGTTCTTCTCGTAAATATTGTACCTTTTGCAAGCGCATAGGTCACATTTATGAGGAATGTTTCACACGTCAGAGCCAAGAAACGTCTAATAATACTAATCAGAATACCCAAGCTGATCAAAATAATAATTCTATGGCTCGCAATCGCAGCCAATGCGTTCTTTTCGCGTCGAAATCGTTCACCATCGCGTTTGAATTCGCAAAATAGACATCGATCTCAATCACAATATCGTAACTCTAGTCAACATCGTTCATCTAACTATGCAAATACATCCAAATGCTTTGAATCAAAGCAATCACGATCAATTTTTGGCAAAATCGTAATGATTATTACCAAAATTCGCATGCTAATTATCAAATACCGCATTACAATAATCGTTATAATAATCAACCGCGCCAAAATACACCTTTTGTGCAATTCCCAAATGAACAGCGTGGGATATACTTTAACTAAAATTACCGCAACGGCAAGCAACTTTAATCGCCCGTATGTCACATATACATGAATAACCAACCCACCATGAATGTGCCCCCACCGCAGCCAACCCTTACATCTCCTCATGATGTAAACATAGTTTACCGAAAGGGCCAGAATCCAGCACCTTTCCTAATCTATTTGCATCGCAAGAATTTCTTGAAGAGTACGAACGTTTACAACGTCGCCTTGCAACTTATGAAAAAATTAATCTACCTCCATCTAAGACTTTAGACCCTAATATTCCTATCGTAAGCCATGCTGGGACAAATTTACCCACCATTCTCGTTAAAGTTCATGGCGTTGACGTACCTGCTCTCATAGATACGGGTTCACAGGTCACCATGATGACCACGTCTGCATTTTTACGTCTTGGTTTTAATTTACCACCTAAACAGGTCTCACAAGTCGTACATGGTGTAGGCGAAATCCTGCAGTCGTTCGTTATAGAAGTAAATATGACTTTAACCATCGCAGAACAATCTATTTCTACCTCAGTAGCTATAATTGATCATTTGCCGGAAGACATACTCTTAGGATATGATTTTTGCGAATCCGCACTCATATGGGTTAATCTGTAGACGTTGTGCTTTTATAAACGGCATAAAGATTAATTTACTATCATCTCTTGAAAAATTGCAATTTTGCGCAGAGCCCAACGCAACCACCTCTTGTGTTGTGTGTGTGCATGTTTTTTGTTACCTGAGCCTGTTTTAATACAACCCAGGCATGAATTAATTACACCTGGCTATATAAGTCACGGTTCTTGCAATTTTGATTTCGCATTATTCAAACCAAATCCCGATTTTATGGAAAAACTTCACTTTTGTTGCTCCATCTATAGTCGATGCTTCACAAGCCTTGATACCTGTTCGCGTTTGTAACATCTCTAAAGCGCCAATTCGCATTGACTCTGGTGAAATAATAGGTTCTTTAACCTCTGATGCCGAAGTCGTGTCACATGTTTCATCTTTTGATGATAGGACACCAGAACTTTTCGCAACATCAATAAATAAAGCTTCAAACGGCTCCACCGTTGATTCTAGACAACAGCAACAAATTCGTGAATTATGTTTAAAATAGACACAATTTTTGCGTTAAAAAACGAACCTCTTGGACGTACCCCTTGATGAAACATCATATCGATACAGGAGGATAATCCACCCCGTTGTTGGAAAAACTTATCGTGTTGAACATTCTAGAAGAGAATCTATGCAGAAAAGTATAAATGAAATGCTTGCGGATAAAATTATTCGACCTACAACCAGCCCATGGGCAAGTCCATTATTTCTCATTGGAAAAAAGGATGGTTCCCTTAGGCCAGTCGTCGATTATCAACGGTTAAATGATGTTACTAAAACGCAAGTTTATCCTCTCCCACAATTAGACGATTATTTTGATACCTTAGGCAATTATATTTGCTGTAATTTTAAAATCTGAGTAACAACGGAGAAATTACTCGTCAGCAATCTCATGAAAAAACTGTATTCATATGTCCTGTTGGTCATTACGAATTTGAAGTTTTACCTTTTGGCTTAAAAAATGCGCCTGCAGATTTCCAAGAGCTAATGGAGCTCGTGCTATAAGGTCTAAATTGGAAATCTTGTCTCGTTTACTATCGATGACATAATTATTTTTCCACGTACTTTCAAAGAACATTTAAAAGATCTTGAAAATGTCTTTATTGCTCTTAAAAGAGCAAACTTACGCAAGCCTGATAAATGCCATCTTGCGCATGCAGAGGTAAAATTTCTTGGCCACAGCATTAGTGCAATGGGCATAGCTCCTGATATGTCAAAGTCGCAGACTTAATCTCGTTCACACTAAAAAATAATTAAATCCTTGCGGAAATTCCTTCGCTTAGTCAATGGTTTTAAGAAATTCGTCGAATTTTGCTGGAAGGCTGAACACCAAACCTTTTAGCTTCTGAAGAAAGCATTTACGTCCCCACCTATTTTGCAACTGCAAAATTCGATGATGAGCACCAATTTATTTTAACAACTGACGCAAGTAACTATGCGTTAGGTGCTATTTTTAATATAAAAACATTTACCATCCAAAAATTGTTTTATTCTTAGCTACGCTAGTTGCGTGCTAAATTCTGCCAAATGTAACTATGCTACTTCGGAAAAAGAAGCGTTTTGCGTTAGTGTGGGCCATCAAGCATTATCGACATTATCTTTATGATAAAAAATTTATTGTCAAAACTGATTATCAAGCATTAACCTGGCTAGTAAACGTTAAAGACCCATCGAGTCAATTACGCCGTTGTGGTCTCAAATTACAAGAATACGAATATGATATCGTTTATATTCCTGGTGCATATAATTGCGCAGCTGATCTTCTTTCACGACACCCTAAATATGATCATGCAGAACGAAAATGAAGTCAGCGCAAAAATGTCGTTAACATCGCAAATTTAGAATCAGAAGATTCGGAGTCAGATGATGAATCGGTTCCACCGACCGATTGTGCGATAATATGCCTACTGCACCAATTAATAATCCAAATGCGCAAAATAATAATCCTACTGCGCAATCGATCCTACTAATACAAAACCACTACATTTTGTGAACGCCTGTTACTTACCGATGCCGAAAAAGCCAAATGCTAACACCTGCGCGTTTACTCGGCTGAGCAACGTGCAGATGACAAAATTGCATAAAATTTGCATTGCATTGAATGACTTAACAACGAAAAAATATCGTGACAAATTTTTTCTCGTAAATGATGTACTTTTTTGTCGATTCCAACCTAAGCGTTCACCAACTGTCGTTCATCAAATAGTCATACCCAAATCTTTGCATCGTTTTATATTAACAGAATTTCATGACTCCTATTTTGAACTCATTTTTCATCGTGCAAAATCTTGCCCGCCATACGAATGCGTTATTGGTGGCCGCGCATTGAAAATGATGTGATTGCGTGGTGTAGGAATTGTGATGTGTGCTTACAACGTAAGGTCACATTAAATTCCACATCAAATCCCATTGCAACCATCAGTATCGCCTTTTGAACTTATTGCCTGTGATTGTTTGCATATGCCACGTCTCCCCTCCGATGACAAATTATGGATTTTTATAGTTATTTTACTAAATACGTGGAACCTTTTGCTGTTTCTGACATAAAAGCAACAAGAATTGCAAATTTATTACTAAGAGAAATTATACCACGTTATGGAGTTCCCAAGAAATTTTTGACAGATCAGGGGTCAAACTATACATCTACCCTCATTTCGGAAGTTTGTAAACTATTAAACGTTCAAAAAATATTTACAACCCCATATCACCCCCAGTGTGATGGGTTGGTGGAACGTTAACCGCACCTTGATTGATGGTTTGTCTAAGCTGAGTGCGCGATCCCAGTATGATTGGGAGCAATTTCTACCTTTCGCATTATTTGCATACCACGCGACTCCGCAATCATCCACACATACCTCCCTTTTGAAATGCTTTATGGTCGTGAACCAGCATTTCCTCTCGACACTTTACTTATAAATGACTTCGTAATAAATCCGAACTTACCATCTGTTGCGGAAAAATACGTCATTCGTTTAAAGCTGACTTTACAAGACTTACACGAAATCGCGTCTCAAAATCTAACTCAAGCACGTAAGCAGCAAAAATCGCAATATGACAAGTCTGCCAAACGCATAAACAAATTTTCTCTTTCGGATATAGTCTATCTTAATAATACCTCAATTTATTCAACCCAAAATCGGTAAACTATCACCCAAGTGTGTTGTCCATATCAGATTATCGACTTACCTATGCCACAAACTGCAAAAATCGCATATGTCTATAATCCTCTCATCACTCACCTCGTCCACAGGAATAGACTTCTGCCTGAGCCTAAACTACCTTATTCTGACTTAATTGGCCCAGAGCTTCTGTAACGTACGTCCTGGCGATTTTGTGTTTAGTAAAATTACCACATCGCCCTCTTGCCCCGGCAGTAGTCATAAGTTTTGAGGATTTACCGGGCGAGAGGCAAAGAAGCTAAGGACTGTGCGCCTATACGTTTATTAAATGGCTCTAAAACAGCACATGCTGTACCATTATCTAATGTTTTCCTTTTGCAGACCCATGGCTGCACAAGGTACTAAAGCAAGGAGGCATTGCTGGAGGCAGCTGGTCGCCGATGCAAATTTGAGGGCATGATCCCGCGTCCCTAGATGAGTTTCGTTCGGCTTTGACCAATATGACTTTGGAGCGGGGGTTGGTTGTCTCAGACCCTGCCACAGAATGGCGGTTGTCGTGTTGGCGGTTTAGAGTCCTTACCGCAAAATGGATAAAACATAAAGCAACACATATAGTCACAAATCACAGAAAGCGTATTAACGACCAAGAGCTCTGGTGGGAGAACAGATTTGGTAGATTTCCTTTGGTAACCCCACGTGTACCAAAGGCAGACTTCTACCCACTGTTATAATCACCAATGACCAGAAATCTTTTGCAGCCATTTGGGCGTTTCAGCCATCCAACCTGACAAATGACATCTATTCTTAGGCTACGATTCCGAATTTGTTAATGATAGGAAGGAGCAGAGGTTATAAGACCTGGGACTTGCGTTTTAAGCAACTATGTCCCTTACCAGGACCTCCATGGCCCATTCGTACGCTACGTCAAGTTGCGAGCGCGAACGGCCATGTGTTCTGTTGGGACCTGGCAAGTTCCACAACCTCCGTTTGGGCTTCACCAGTTGCTCGAAACGCGTCTACCAAACGTATATATGGTCTACTATGACCCTACACAAGACCGACTTGCGTATTTCCATGTTTACGGGCCAACTTTCGAGGAAATTTTGGCAATTCAGTTACGAGATTCGCAACAAACTGCACTGGAAAGATCCGTTCATTGCAAATTTTATCGATATTCAGCCATTGGCGAGAGCGTTTACTCATTGTTTACGTATCACAGCACATTTGCACATGTTAAAGCGCTTGGCTGAATTCTTCTTTGACATGTATATTGATCCTAACGCCTGATAATTTTGGACAGAGTAATTGAACACCATTAACTCGGGACATGCAACATTATTTAGAGATGGATGCCTTAATAACTATCGATGTCTTCATATTGATAGAAGGTAGCTCACCAAAATAATCGTATTACTAGAAAGCCTATGCCGGTTTTGTTTACAGGTGGTGAATTGCACATTATGGCTAGCGGCCCGAAAGCCAAGTGCGTATACCGTTGTCGTCCAGTAAACCACCACGAAGCAGTCGACCAGTATGGCGACTGAAGTCAGTTGATTCTGATGACGGAGAGTTAGTCAGAGTAGAGGATTTTACGGACCAACTCCACAACAGTCAGCGGCCACATAAAAACTACCCCCGTTCTTCTGTAATGGACATGGTGGCTCATGATAACGTTTTGAAAACCATTGTTCTATACTCAGGAATTGCAGGCCGTTGCCGACTCAGTTTCAGGCCTGGTTCATGCGCCTGGCCTTGGAACCTAAGTCCAAACCTACTACCTTGAGTACACCAGCTTCTACTTTCTTTGCAAACCGATATTCCTTACGATTTGCCTATGGTTGATATAGAACCATCTATCTCCACTGAGGACGACGATTTATCTCCTAAACACTTAGTGACGTTATCTGGCCTTGGCGAAAATTAAACTAACTTGTTGCCACCGCGTACACTTCTGTGCTAACATTAACAAAAGAGGCTACCGTTTTATCCAATTGTCTCACAATCGCTTGCGGCGGACCAGCAAGCACCCTTGGGCATCAGTTCGCTCGTACCTTTACCGACTTCTCAGCCGGATGGGGTAGAGCGTCAATCTGAGCCTGATGTTATCATGACTGAGATTATTGCTCGCCTTCTACAAACGCACTTTACCCGCACATGAAGTGCTGCACGTGTGGTCGCATGCAAGTCGCGTCCCATTCCGCGCCACAAGGTGTGTCGAGCTCCGTGGCACCTGATACTCGTTTTACGGCTCCTATGGGCATGATGGGTGTGTTGAGTACTGTGGCAAATATTCAACCACAGGTTACTCAAATCAACCATCAAATATAGAGAGAATCAGTACCTGCGCATATTCAAACCCATTCGCGAACGTATTTCCGCGGAAAGCGCGGGGTACAAAATTGCTCACGCTATGTACAGCACTTTTTCACCATGATGGAAAATATGACACGTGAACCACCGTGCATTATCGCGCCAGTCGTATTGCACGAGTTACGTTCTTATCTGGGTGAGGTCGCAGGAACGTGTTTGTACGATCAGTTGGTTGAAACTGCCCAAAGTGTACTTTGACCAAGTGTTCGCAGCACATCTGCATTACGAGGCTACGACTGACACACCCTCGCGTCCTTCAGTGTGGTCTGCAATTGCTGGCCCTTTGGCTGATGCCAATCGTGAGCCCGCACCTTGGTTTTATTAGCAAAATGAGCGTCTTTAACCGATTGTGCCACCCAGACCAATATTTTGTGCGCATATGGTTCTTTATTACAACCGGAATGATGTTGTACGAGGTTCCGCTACAGTATCTGGTAGTGCACCCGCACCTTGATGCACCAATCTATCCGCACAGGATGTCTCCAGAGCCAGATCATCTAGTGCCGATCTTAATATCGATGCGTCAGATGGTCGATATTTTTGATACTCATTCAATCATTATATGATTCGGTATCCTGACATGACAATTTTCTCAACAATTGACGTCATGCGCGCTACAGCTTTATTGGAATTTTTGGATAGAAAGTTCCACTTCTTTTCGTACGCCTACGGCAATGCCGCAATAGGCTGGCACATGGTGGAGCAGCTGCGTCGCATGTTGCGCGTAACTCCTTGGTGAATCTTATACACCTTCGCCAAGTGAGGCTTTCCCGGAATTCCTGGGATGCGGCACGAATCAAAAGTCCACATGTTTTAAATAACATGATTCGCCAAATTCAGTTAGCAACCAACCCGGCACTTGGTTCACTTCCAATTCAATCATTTCAGGTCAACAAAAATCTGTGTTTTACCTCAGAGCATCAAATTCAAGGCGAACTAGAGAAAATTCGACAAGAGAGGCGGCAGGCATCCTCGCAGGACTTCGAGCGGATCCGCAGCAAGCCTTGATATGCCAGAAGTTGATCTCTGGAGGCACAAATTGAAATGCGTAGCACACGCATGATAGTCAGGCTCATATCGTGTAAGTAACCTTGAAATGCCAAGGCGTGCGACAAGATTACGCGCCACCGGTTCTCTCGCTGAATCTTCAAAACTTTGTCATATGTCAGAAGACAAACATAAGGCTAAATTGAATCGTTTTTACGATACTAAATCCAAACTTTTTACTTTACTCCGGTTAAAAAATTTGGAAAAACAACAAGTCAAGAAGACTTGTTCAAGCTGAAATCCGTGCCGAGTATTAAGAGCGCGTTTAGGCCAAAAGGGATCGAGGCGGCAAGAACCGCAGTCATCCCGGCAACGCTATGCTCAAACACATCATTACTCACAATCACAAGTACAACAGCAAACACAAGTAAAACCACATATACAGCCTTACTACATGACCGCAGACCCAACCGCGGCAACAGCAGCAATTCACGGAATCGCGTGGCCAAGGCGTTCCGGCGTAATCGCAGGCCGATGCTGGTCATCTGTTGCGCTCGCAACAGCAGCAGCCTTATCATGTTGCCGTCCGCCACAGTCAAACCATGAACTCATCAGGGCCGATCACAATCCCGTCAACGTCAGCAATGGGATCAATCGTATCGCTCACCGTTGGAACAAAGTCAATCAGCCACCGGGTCTATCAGCCACAACCTCGACCCGGTCCACTTTTGCCTAAACCGTGGCCTGTTACGCAACAACAACAGCATCACGCAGACCTTCACGTGAACAATCGTATGGTTTTACGCCAGAGCAATTATTCACTCCGACGCCACTATGCAGCGTCGTGCAGCGGACAATTACGAGGATGACGACAATCTTGAGGAGGACGATCAACCAGTCGATCCACATCAATGCTTACGCCAACATATGTACAGGCGTAGGCAATCACCACTAGTATTGCTAGCGTTCGAATACAGCGTTGCCGAACTGAATCGGATCAGAATATTTTCAACGTCAACGACGTCGCGGGAAAACCGCATGGCTCGAAGGCCTATTATCAGGATGCGTTATTAATTCTCAAGTTCGACATACAGAACCTTTTGGAACTCTGCGACGGCGTCAAATTTGACCAGCAGCTTTTGGCATTTTATCATTTTTTGTCCTGATGTGGATTCCAGGACTTCATGTATCGTTTATTTCCTGTGTATTTTTTCTCATGTCATTTTCTCTTGCTGGAAAAATTTTTCCTTGATGTTTTTATTTTTCCCGTATCTCGCATAATTTTTGCCATTTTTTCTCGTTTTTATCGTTACCTCATGTTTTAACTCATCAGTGTCTTTAATTTCTCCAGCATAATCTTGCCTTATCATTCCGTGTCTTAAATTTTTGCTCAATTAGCGGTGTTACTATTATGGTATCTTAACTCTTTAACGGACAAGGGGTTCATTTATACCCAATCTATAAACTTTTTCAATTCAAAATTTTTCTCATTACCCGGGGACTGAAGGAGGCTGATGGGACGGCACTAATCAGATATTATGCTATGTTGTCTCCAAGACCGGGAGTTCATCATTACTTCTTGGGCAACAATATAGTTCTACCTAGCGCCATTGAGAGTGTTGCTCGAGAGTTTTCCTGAGTGCGAACGAGGTCATGCGTTGACCATTATTTGTTATCGTTATTTGTTATTTTTTCGTTCTTTTATTTTCGTTTTTCACGTTCGCTCAGGATGAGGCGTTGCGAACGCCAGAGTGCCGAGTTATAGAAGCGTCGCCGACGCTAGTGTTGATGGTGTACCCCGAAAAAAATTCTCCACTTCGTTTCAATTTTTTTCTATATGTGGGGGAGTGTAACTGCGAGAGTTACACGGTAGGCAGACACTTAGCAGTTTGCGATAGCCATAGCATAGCCAATACTAGTAGCTATCTACGATAGTGTACTGTGGGCTATGCCTTCGGTCTTCCCATTAATTCCCCAATTTTTCAATAATAAAAAACATTTAGATACTTGTCCGGTAGCATAGAGTTAAGTGTATGATAATAGTAATTGTTTCATGCATACCGCTTGTGTAATCGAGAACATTCGATCTGAGATAAAAGTGATTCAGTATTACGTTAAATTTGATTTTTGTTTATTTTACTGTAATGGTCCTTGAGGCCAGTGTACTTAACGTTGTAGAGTAGTCTGGCTGTTGGCTTTTTCGTTGGCTAGTCGTCTGATTGTATAGTCCGTACGTTTTGTTTTTCTCTTTTGCTTATTTTGTTGTCCGGCTATGGGCGTGATTTCTTCGTTCAGTTAAAATATAGAAAACCTACTGAGGTTTTTGGTTATACCAGGGTTAGGTCGGCCACACCCATGTCGAGGACTTCTACCCATTTTAGTGGACTGATAGGTAAATTTCATATGATAGCTTATTTTATTTGGAAATCTTAATTCTTTTCTCAAATCCAAAATTGATCAAAATTATTATTTAATCTTTAAGGATGATTGATCAGCATAGAGCTCGTTGTTGTTGTTGTTTTCATAGTTCATTGCGCTACAAATATTAGGAACCAAAAACATTTCGATCCAGGCACTTGTTGGAAAATAAGTTAAATATTCAACTTGAGCTTGAGATAGGTCAACTGACCTCATGAAAAAATGCCGAGACTAGGTAGGTAGCCTTAGGTCTTAGGGCGTAGCTGCTGAGATCACCCGACAAGGAAGCAGCCAGCAATATTAGGGCTGAGGGGATCGAAGCCGTAAGGTCTGTAAGGGTCCATAGATCGAAAGCTATCAGGGCTGCGTGATCGGGGCCAGCACTAAGCGTAGACGTAAGTACCTACATACCTAGGTAAATCTCGAAGGTAATGTTGGGTCGGTCTGTGTCTTAGACGCGAGCCCCTACGACTTACACATTTACATAATTAAAAACTCATAATAAGGTAAGCGAAAATGAGCTGTTTGGAATGGAACAGACAATAGATAATCGAGTGGTCCTCATATTTTAACTTGAAGAACATTACGCGAACCGATTCCAAATTTTGATCAAACGGACCTGATCATGCCGCTGTAACCTGGACACTACTATTTTAAAAAAATTGGTCCACTGGTGTTATTTAGTTGGTAACATCCCGGGTGACCGACAGTCCCGGGTCACCGACAAATTGTATAAAAATAGATCTGTCAATCAAAAGATTCCTGAGTGACCGACAGTACCTACTGGCTGACTGTACCGGGTGGCCGACAGTCCTGGGTGGCCGACTGTACCGGGTGTCCGACAGTACCGGATGGCCAACAGTCCCAAGTGGCCGACTCTACCAGGTGGCCGAAAGTCCCGGGTGGCCAACACTGTACCGGGTGATTGATAGATGACATAAAAATTCCCAAATGACCCGGTTGTACTATTACTATGAATGTTTTTTGATTGACAGATCTATTTTTAAAACCATTTGTTTGTCACCCTGGATTGTCGGTCACCCGGGACACAATCATTCATTTGGGCAAAACTATTACGCAAGATTACGCCAACTGCTTATGTGTTATCGATTATTGGTATAAATATTTTACACAACAGTGTAAACGGCCGGAAAATCATCAGGAAAACGAATTTCAAAAGTTTATTTTTCTAAATATCTCGAATCGCAGATATTGAAATAAGGGAGCCAAAAAATAATAATTGATGCTTCATGTAAATATTTGAGCTTTTGCCTTACTGCAGAATCACAGCTCAAAATTAGCCTGCATGCGTCGATGTAAATTAAGCAAAAGCAGCAAACGCACGACTTTCAAAAATGGAATACGAACGTTTTGCTTTTCTTTGCAAAAGGTCGAACTTTAATCCAGTTTCCTGCGCCTTTATGATGCCCTCAGATTGCCAAATGGTCGATAAAATGAAGCATGAAATTTTCGTACCTACATATGTACTTTAGCAGAATGAAATTTAGCAAGAAAAACGCGCCGATGAAAAAAAGGACAAATATATTTGGAATTACACATCAAGGAACTAAAAGGGGGGACTAAGGAAAAGTTACCTATGTATGCTTATGGAAGTTGTAAGAACTTACTGAAAATCAGGCTTCCGCTAGAAAATGCAAAACATCGAAGTGAGTTGCTTATCCGTAGAAAAGAAGCTATCACTAATCAAAATTCGACAAAATGTGCATTCTTATGCTTCCGCGGAACGCATTGCTATAAGGGAAAAATTAACACGATGGTGTTGTGCTTGTCATATTTAATTTACATATGAAGTCATTGACGATAAACTAGAGAAATTTAATATTCAAATGAAATAAAAACAGTTATTAAAACACATCACAGCTTCATACCTTTTTCTGAGCCAGTCAACAATATTTTGTGAAGCCACGCATTTTTCAGGAGCTGCAGAATATACTTCGATTTTTTTGGGTTTCTTAGAGGAAGTCTAATTTTTAGTAGATTCAGGTAACTTTTACCTGTCCCCTCCTTTTAGTTCCTTCATGATGAGTAATTCCAAGTATATTCGTCCTTTTTGTTCCATCAGGGCATTTTTCTCTTTTAGCACCCTACTTTTAATCTGCAAGATTTGAGCAAATCAGTTCGTAGAGACAAACGGTAACATGCAATAATAATGATACTAGTCCAAGAATGCGGAAAACAAGATTGTTCTGAACACCAGTATTATATTCCTAAATCGAGGCAACCTTTACTAAACAGATGAAATCTTTTAAGCGTAAACTTTGAGCAACTACTGGGTGTAAAGAACACTTACACTCATATTTCTTATTCTGACGTTACATGGAACATTTTGAAAAAATAAGCTTTCGCAACGCTCTGGAACTAAACTTAATTTTCAGTGTAAACTTTACACAACTACAGTGTATGAAAAAATATACAGACATATTCGTAATCCTGACCCTACGAAATATATTTTGAAAAAAAATTTGCGTTTTGCAACGCTCTGGAAGTAAAATAAATTTGTTGTGTAAGTTTTACACATCAAGAATAAATGAACAGTGTAACCTTAACACAACTGCTGGTTGTGAAGAAAACTAACAGTCAGATTCGTTATTCTGATGTTACATAGAAGATTTCGAAAAAATTAGGCTCGCGCGATGCCCTAACTACTGTGTGTAAAGAAATTTAACAGTCATATTTGTAATCCTGGGATTAGGAGAAGATTTTTGAGAAAAGGTATGTTTTACAATTTTCTGGAAGCTAAAGAATTTTCGGTGTAAACTTTGCAGCTCTACAATAATTAAATAGTGTAAGCTTAATGCAGATAAAATGGTGCAGATAAAACTGCAGTCAGATTCGTAATCCTTACGTTATGGAAAACATTTTGAAGGAAAATTCACATTTTGCTACGCTCTGGAAGTAAAATGAATTTTTATTGTAAACTTTACACGTCGACAATCACTACAAATTTCCGTAATTGAATGCGCTTACATGCACGCAAAATGCGCGATGTTTAGTATAATTTCTATAATTAGCATCGTGTCTCAATTCATATCGAGATAAGGTGACAGACACAACTCAAGCCAAAAAACGTCTTTTTTACCCGAAAGAGGGAACTTTACACCTCCAAAAAAACTCAGTATTGAGCGTAAAGAAACGCGACCAACTACGGTGTGTAACCATTGACATTTATCTTGATTTTAGAATAGTTCGCACCATCCAAATTAAAACCAGATGTGGTTGACAGTCAAAAACCGGTCAAAAAACGTGTTTTATTACCGCATAGTTTAAACTACGTCATTAGAACTAACTCTGTATTGACTTTAAACAAACGTGCCCAAATGCGATGTGTATGCCTTTAGATGTACTTTATTTTTTGTAATTCGCACGTCCTGATTTATAAAGGAAGCGGTTGACAAACTAAAAGAAGGTAGAAGGTAGAAAGTCGTGTTTTGCGTCCCTACCAGAGTGTAAACTTTAAACCGCCCGAACTAACTTCGCATCGATCTTACACGAACGCGGTCAACTTCGTCGTGTAGCCCTTAAACGTTAGTATTGCCCCATAAATAGGTTTTTCGAGGACTTACAAAAAATTTGGCAGAAATAAACAGGTTGAAAACTCGAACAAAATCTGTTTTTACACCCACAGATTTTTACAGTCTTTAAACTCCCACTCAAGAACGAAGGCTAAATTTTAATAAAAACAAGAAAATATCATCTTTTGAATTTCTTCATCCGCAATTCAAAACCATTAAAATGTTTGAGGCATCAATACTGAGTTGCGCGCAAGCAGTGGAAAAAACCGTTCAAAATTACTATATGTTATAACGTTAAAGAAAAACTTTACACGCTCATTACAAACTCGGTAATGTTTGTTAATAAAAAAGCTCCATCGGGTTTTTATTATCTATCTTTAAAAAACCGTACTTCCAAGATGGGTCTTGTTATAGCTGTAGGGGGCTCATATGTTGGGGGTACCAAAGTATTATATGTAGGTACGCGCTATTGATGTTGTTCAAAAGTGACTAAAGAATGCTGGTGCTTTGAAAATTGCAAATTTCAGTAAGCGCAGTGATTTAGAATGAGTAACCTGATTGATTTACAAATTATCGATTGGAGAGAGACTCATAATTTCTGATTAGTGTTCCCTATCGATATTTTAATGTTTGTGTTATGACTGAGTTTCTATCTACAAAAAAGAATGAAAGAAAGGCCTTCATTTTAGCGTCAAAAACTTGCGAAAAAACAACAAATTTAACAACTGAATTCTAGTAGGGGGTATTTTGGTTTCTGGGGGGTATTCTGACATCAATGGCAATCTGTGCCCTTAAAAATTCGCATCATCCAGCTGTCTGCACCTTAGATGTGCTCAAGTGATACGATAACATGTAAATAGATCAGAAATTCAATGGGTCACAAATGCTTAGATCGTACCATGCGTTATATACACAAAATCAATTGAATGAAGCTGAGTTGGTCTCTGTCACGAAATCAGCTGAAATGAATCACATTTTGGCCATAAATTCGCGGAATTCAAAAATTTTGCCCTTTTCAGACATTAAAAGTTTAGTGAGTATGATGACACAGCGTTTGCAGCTTTTTTTGACCAAGATAGATCTTCATATGCGTGTGCTTAAGAAAATTATTCAAAATCGCAATTTTACAAGAACCTTCCTACAGTTACTGGGGAATCGAGCTTAATGCTTTTGAGCTATTTACGCTTAGTATGCTTAAATTAAGAATGGAAAAAGCTAATCTCTTTTCGTCAGCTAATTTTACAGAAAATTGATAGGAAATCGTTTAAAATCGAAAAACATCAGATATTTCATTCAAAAATTTAAGGCTGGCGATGCTGAACTGAAGCAGAAGTTCATATTTTTGGGGTAGACTCGTGACAATTTATTGCTGCCTGTTGCGCCAAGCAAATTCGATAAAATTTATCAAATTATCAATTACCCAATTTGCGCGCATTTTCATCTATGTTTATCTTTGACGATTTCGTTAAGGAAGAGTGTTTTGAAATTTAGAGCAGGTATGTCCATGAACCTAACTTGTATGCAAAATTATCATGCGCTAGTGTGTTTTTTTGAAAAAATGTATATTCTGGCCTAAATTTCAGCTCCAAAATTGCGTGAGCCAGTGAGAACGATTAAGGAAAAAAATATCTTGATTCTTAGAGCAAATGCGCCAAAAATATCAGGTATATTGCGGTAGGCGGGAAGCCGAATTCGAGTAATGTGTCCAGAATGATAGCTCGCTGTTCGGTTTAAGCGTCACAAATTTTTTCTTTGCAACAAACATAGAAAAAATGAATATCTGCTTGTTTTAATAATATATTTAAATTTATATTCTAATAATATATCAAGATTGATAGCTCGCTGTTCGGTTTAAGCGTCATAAATTTTCATCACAAATTTTTTCTTCTTCACAACAAACATAAAAGTAATGAATATCTTCTTGTTTTAATAATATATTTAAATTTAAATTCTAATAATATATCAAGAATGATAGCTCGCTGTTCGGTTTAAGCGTCACAAATTTTTTTCTTCGCAACAAACATAGAAATAATGAATATCTGCTTGCTAAGCCCTGAAGTTTTTTGATTCTATTTTCCGATACAAATTTTTCGAACAGCGCCTTACAACACTGCACACCACAGTATGATTGGTAATTACTAGCCAGTGAAGTTTTTAAAAACAAAATATTCTCAAAAATTCAATGAAATGCTAAAATGACGTTAAAGCTGCTGTATAATTCACCTGGTTTATGTCTAGCACTTTTGTCGAAAACTTTGATTTTCATCCATTTCTAACCATTCTTCTCATAAGGATCTACCCCAAAATCACTCCCGTGAGCATGACTGGTCATTAACCTGATTGACAGGAGGTGTTTTTATTACTTATGGGGTCCGACTGCACGTAAAACAAATGGAGATTGTCGATCGAATATGTAAATGATGCATGTGTAACGATTACGGTATTTCCGGTTCGCACTAGTTTTATGACCTTTTTTCAAGTGTTTATGATCGAGCAGCTAGTTTCAGTGCGAGTTTACGTTAGGTGCTTTTAGGCCTGTTCTACGTGGGTAGCTTGTGACAATTTCGGTTGATAAATTCAAACGTACGAGTGCATAAAGGCGCAGAGTTGCCCAAATTAACGACGTGTTACTCTGCATGCTTCTAATTATGCATCGATGCTAAAGTCCTATTTGATTTCTTGCCCCGGGGGTACGATCATTTTATTCGATCAAAATTTAGTCCTCCAACGCATCAAAAATCATAAGGTAAAAGGTGATCATTTACGTTTACATAAACTATCAGAGTGAGAAAGTGCTATTTTTTGTTTTCCTTCAATTCGTTCTAGCACCCACCTACTCTTCAGAACCAAAACTGCATTTAGCGGTGGCTCTCAGGGGCTGATTTAGGGAGGACGGGGGAGGGGCGGCCGCCTCCCCTCATTGGACCCCAAAATAGTGCGCAAAATTAACGATTTTTCAGCGATTTTTAGCGATTTTCGAGTTGAAACGGCTAATTTTTCCGCCCAAGTCAGGGTTCCGCCCCCTTCCCTTAGGGGTACCGCCCCCTTAGGAGAATCCTGTATCCGCCACTGGTGGCTCTCAAAATGATCTTGACGTGAAGATTAAAATGTGGCTCCCGCTTAAATCTGGCAAAATTATCAAAAAAATCTTGTTTTCTACTCAATTCCCCACAACCTATTGATGCCGCAGGTACGATTTTCATTAATAAAGCTGCAATATAAAAAAGTCCGCTTACACATTTACGACGGAAATCGAAGCGATAGACTGTTGCATCCCCAGAATTTTGGTGCCGCTCACCTATATGACCGTTAGCCTAAAAAATCTGGCCAAATGTTGAATAAAAAAATCAAAACCCTACACCAAATAATATTGAAGAGATCCTGCTTATTGATGATGAGCTGTTAATTTGTAGAATAGAGGGAGACTCGCAATATCTATAAGCATGTGTTGCTAATCAAACAGACTGCCATTGTGTTAGGCATTGCAGGCGTTGTGCTATACCAATATTATAGTTTATGCTTGCACCCCTAGCATAATTCGATAAATTGTGTATTTATAGAATGTTCGGTACCTATGTACTTATCACGTTCACGGCCTTGCTACCTCGGTCATCCGTTATTTGAATGCGTGCCACTCTGCTCATAATTTTCGTATTTAGCTTCGTTTCATTATTTTTACTTCAATGCGCAGCACACGTACCTATTTTGACTTATATGCGTTCTAATCGTCGTTCTTGCTAAACCATTATTTAACAGCCTACATACTGCACGTAAAAGTGCTGAATCAATAATTTTCTGCAAACATTGTTTCCCGCAATTCAATTTTTTCATGGATTAAGCTAAACGATAGTAGGTACTCGAGTTATCTTTTCGATTTCCTCATTCGCTTCGACTTACATACGTAGTGTTTAACGGGTTGGTAGTTTACTACCGTTTTGGTAGTTTTTTGGGGCCTTTGGTAGTTTTGTTCGGTCCCTATGCTTAACCAACTAGTGGTAATTTTTTGAGTACCCAAAACAGGCCTTTTAACGTTCGGACAATTTTGATAGTTTTTGAAATTTCGTCTAGGAAGAGGTCAAGCAGAGAGCTATTTTGATCTGAAATGGCCTCAAAAATAGGCGCACACGTTAAAATAAAACCATTAACGACTGTATCTGTTCAATATAAAGCATTTTTGCAAAATACTTCTCATTTTCTTTTTTGGCGTTAATTAAGTCATTTTCGCAAGGAAACTTTGACTTTTGTCCGTCTGAAGGGAGTTTGACGCCAAACCGCCGTGCTTATCAGGTCCGCTTTCACCTGTTTTTTTCACCTTTCTTCCATTAGTTTTTGGTCCCAAATATTTTATTGACCTTTGCTTACTTTCAAAAATTCTTCAATTGAATTCCCATTGAATTCTTTTTAAGCATGCTTGATCATGTCAATCAATTATATAGGTATGTACCTATCACTTGCGCTGCCACTCTGCGCCTTATCATTGTGCACAAATATGAAGTGACGTGTCTTAAAACGATTTCATGATTTTCTCGATTCATTAACGCAGTAATCCGGTTTTATTAAACTTTTTGTCCACGTGTTTTCAGCAGTTGCCCAGACAAAGAATACTTCGCTTAATCAAATTAGTTTTTTGACATTCGACACGTCGTCACGCCATTCTAGCAGAGAATCTATTTTTAGAACCTGGACGAACAATATCGATTGCCAGAGAGCGCGTGTTTGTCTACATAAGTTTAGGCACGGCGAATACGTGCGTGCGCTCAAAAATTAGCAACTGACGTCAGCTAAAGATTTTTGAGCTGGTTTTGCTTATTGTCTCTTCTTGTTACCCCGAACTCTGTGTTAGCTTTGTGAATTTTACTGGCTAGTTAACCGAAATGTTTTCTGCTTATTTTCGTATTGATCCCCTTACAAATTCACGCCCTTCTTCTGTGAGTTGTTTTGTAGGCGTAGAGCGATGTTGCCATGGTACAGGCAATATTGCTGTGCCAACATGTGCCAGTCGGGCATAATGCATTTTTCAGTTTTTGCATATCTTCTGAGCTCTAAAATTTTGAGTGAAACGCATTGAAAAATACATCGTTCTACTTGACTTTTTAATGCTGTTTCTTTTTATCATTGTTAGCACAAATGAGCGTTGTAGGCATACGTGGGCGTTGGGGGGTTTAGGGGGTATGCACTTTCTATAAGGCTTGATTTCCCCAGAAATCAAAATACCCTCCCCAGAATTCAGTTTTAAAAATGTTTCGTTTTTTTCGCAATTTTTTGATGCCAATGGATAGTACTCAATGAGGAACGTTGAAAAATGGTGTTTTTCGCCATACCACCATTTTAAAGACCATTTTTTAGTTTTGAAAAATCTTCCACCCCCAGAATTTAATGCTGCCCACCTATGGTTGTAGGGCGGCTAAGAACTGAAATAAACATAAAATTTATAGTCTATTTCACGCAATTTCGGTCATAAATTTTAAAACTATCTACGGCAATAAGCTGACAGATTGCGATGATAGTATTGATCTGATACATAAATATCGTAACCCTCGGCCTACTGTCGACGAAAATTCTTAGAATTTATGCACGAAGTTATGTGAAATAGACTATAGTATTAAGGTCTCGTTTCACATAAGCTGACACCTTTCACTGAATGATTTTCATGATGTTTTAAATCATAATTCTATTAATCATTTTGAATTGACGTTGACAAAAATCCTTTAAAAGCGCGAGATTTTTCGAAACAGACTGGCATAATGCGTTGTAAAAGGTTGAAGCGCGCTGTGTAAACTGATTTAAAATAAGCAATAGGTTTACAAAGGAAAGACGGAACGAACACTTTTAGAACTGTCGTTCGCAGCTTACAAAGCAGCAGGTTACAAAGCTCTTATGGTGACTTACGAAAATCCAGCTATTACAAAAATTAAACAGACCCCTTGTTTTGTAAAGTGTAGGCAATGAGTTTGATCGTCATGCACCGGGTTGAAATGCTAAAGTTTGCTTCACGAAACCTTGTACATGGATCACAATTCTTGAGTCGATGTAAATTGATTACAAAAGCGGTTTAAACTGCAGCGGCAATCACGATACTGTGCACAGAACTTGATAAGCATATGAAGTTCACTACGCAAAATTTGATAACAGTAAGCCGACTAGAAATCACTTTTGTAGCTGCTCGCTAGATCGCTGCAAATTGATTTTCAAATTTTTCGTGAAATAGACTAGAGACGACAGGAAACTTGCTGCAAAACAGATTTTGTTTTCATCTACACCTGCGATACTTTGCTAAATCAAAAGTCATTAAGACAGCATTCCTTTACGTCCGAAATTATCACTTATATTTTATATTTCATTTTCGTAAAAAATATAAGGTGTTATAATTAATCAAAAAAGGTCATTGATTGAGAATACTACAGTACAAACGAGTGTAGAATTTTTTGAACAATCTTATAATCTATTTTATGAAATCGGTTGCACGGTAATCAATTTTTAGCGCGATTTAGCTAGCAGCTACAAAATTCGCTTCTAGGAAGCTTACTGGATTATAGTTATGCATAGTAAACCTTATTAATGCTTTTCGCGAGTGCTCGGCACAAGATCATGATTGCTGCTGCAGTTTCAGACGCTGTTTTAGTCGATTTACATTTTCTCAAGTACCTCTTGTGATCTATGCACAAGGTTTTGGTGAAACAGTATATATATATCTGACTATTCATTAGTGTAAACCTTAAGTTGTAGTTAGATGCATTTGTAAAAATTTGAGTTTAAACTGCGCAGTTTACATTTAAAAACGATCTTTTTAATAATTATTGCGTTTGGCTCTTGACGCACTTTACTCTGTGAAAATTTCATAGTGTTTATTAAGGGCAGGTGGTGACTGGTCACGTAACTATCGTAACAGCTGTGAATTTTACCTAAGATTACTCCGTTTTCATTGAAATCTATCCTAGAACACTGCCATCATCAGAGCAGCAAAAAATTTTCGACAAGCTGAGGATATATATACAATGTGCTTTCGCCTTGCCCAGCAGTATTCGTTTTGGTAACATTTCAGAATCAAGTTAATTGAACAGAATGCAAAGTGTTGAAAATAACAAAACTTTAGTTTTAGCATTTTCTCCACGTTTTTTGGGATTTTATTGCACAAACTCACATCTGAAGCTTTGCAGTACAATAATTTTGTATGAATCAGCTTTTCTCTTCAATCGATGATAGCACGAACACTGCTGATTTTGCTCTCTTGTGCATATATGCTTTATATGGAAAGAATTTTCATAGCTAGCTGTGCTGACCTCATTTCATACACTGACGACTCTGATTTCTGTTTTATTTTGCTCGACGTGTGAGCATACTTGGGTTAGTGGTCAAATTCTGGGAGGGTCTGGACTGGATGGTTCGATATTCCAAAAAATCGCGAAAAACATGCCGAAAACCTGAGTTAGATTTTCAGGGGGTCGAACCCGCGCCTCCCCCAACGCCCACGTTGCACCTGACTTCCATTTAATCTAATCGCGCTGAAATGAATTCGGAACTTTTATTCTTTATGAATCCGCTGTGACCAAATCTTTTAGAAGTATACGATATGGTTTGAGCTATTTTAAGTAAGGCACATAGCTGGTCTTGTGGGGACGAAAATTTCGAAGTTAAATATCTCGGAAACTGTATGGAGATATGCAAAAATTATGATTTTTAAGGCGATTCCTAACATGCTCTATATACACTGCAGAAAAAAATAAAGAAATTGAAAACATTTCATTGATCAATTAAATGCAAAAATTATGTCATTGATGATTTCCCGGCATTCCATCCGAGCTCGACTTTGCTACGAAAAATTTCGACTCGCCTTTCGCTCAATTCCAATGTTTTGACACAAACTGAATAATTCTTTGGAAAGCGCTAAATTTTGTGGTGACTTATTTACCATGTCTCGCTCAAACTTGGACTCGGAAGACTAGAATTACGCAAAAACAACCTATGCGGTGCGAAGTGCCTGAAAATTTTGCGCTTTTTAGCTCAGAAGCGTGCTGAACTCAAATTTGACGGTTCTTAAAATATACTTCATGAATTTTTATTTTTTTTTCTGTTCGGGGGACCCTTGTAAAAAACTCGAACTTTCAAAATTTAAGGGATCTACACCTCTGTGCCTGTGTGTTAAAAGCCTTAATTTTTTTTGACCCCAGACCTGTCTGACTCCAGGATAGTCTTGCTGCTCACGTTTGTGTGTGTGTGTGTGTATGTGTGTGTGTGTGTGTGTGTGTGTGTGTGTGTGTGTGTGTGTGTGTGTGTGTGTGTGTGTGTGTGTGTGTGTGTGTGTGTGTGTGTGTGTGTGTGTGTGTGTGTGTGTGTGTGTGTGTGTGTGTGTGTGTGTGTGTGTGTGTGTGTGTGTGTATGTGTGATGTATGATGATGATGATGATGATGATGATGATGATGATGATGATGATGATGATGATGATGATGATGATGATGATGATGTGATGATGATGTATGTGTATGATGATGTATGTATGTGTATGTGATGATGTGTGATGATGTGTGATGATGATGATGATGATGATGATGATGATGATGATGATGATGATGATGATGATGTGTGATGTGTGTATGATGTGTGATGTATGTATGTATGTGTGTATGTATGTATGTATGATGTATGTATGATGATGATGTGTGATGATGATGATGATGATGATGATGATGATGATGATGATGATGTGTGATGATGATGATGATGTGTGATGATGATGATGATGATGATGATGATGATGATGATGATGATGATGATGTGTGTGTGATGTGATGTGATGATGATGATGATGATGATGATGATGTGTGATGATGATGATGATGATGATGATGATGATGATGATGATGATGATGATGATGATGATGATGATGATGATGATGATGATGATGATGTGTGATGATGATGATGATGATGATGATGATGATGATGATGATGATGATGTGTGTGATGTGTGTGTGTGTGTGTGTGTGTGATGTGATGATGTGTGTGTGTGTGTGTGTGTGTGTGTGTGTGTGTGTGTGTGTGTGTGTGTGTGTGTGTGTGTGTGTGTGTGTGTGTGTGTGTGTGTGTGTGTGTGTGTGTGTGTGTGTGTGTGTGTGTGTGTGTGTGTGTGTGTGTGTGTGTGTGTGTGATTAGCTGCTATTCTTGGATTCAACCCATCAACCCTTCTGGATCTTTTCTAGAATTCCCCTACCGATTTTCGTAACTTTTTTCGGCATAAATCGTTTGGAATCGGTGGGATTCGAACCCGGGAGCTTCAGATTTATAGTTGGGAGCTTTTACCATCTCGCCATCCGGTCGAAAACATAAATTATGCGAATTCCTTTATATGTGGTTTTTCAAGGTCGGTACCTATGCATTATTTTCAGATGTAACTACGTATTTAATAAGTGCTTCATAAATAAGCAAAGTAAATCAAGGTGCCGGTATAAATAACGCTATATCCTTCAAAATTTTATCGAATCTGCATTCACCGGTTTTCTAGGAATATTCTAGAAAAGATATTCTAGAAAATATTCTAGAATATCTTTTGAAATTGAAAAAAAACTTACATTTAGTTTAAACTTACATTTAAAGTTTAAAATAAACTTGTAAATAAGTGTGTACTTTATAGCTAATAATGGAATTTTTTAAAAAGTTAGTAGTCATTGGGAAAAACGGTGGGGATATATTCTAGAAAAGATCCCCCTTCTTAACAACGCACTCGTTTGGGCCCTAATAACTGGGCCACCAGAACGTTCTAGTATTTTCACGTGTTCTTCACGTGTCGCACAACATTTCAACAATAGGTTTATTCCTTCATTCGCGCAACGCGTATTGATCATCGAATGAATACGAAATTGGCTCTTTCGCACCTATAAAAATGTTTGCTGCAGAACGTACAATATTTTACGTTGAATGACGTTATCCCTTGGCGATCTTGCGGCGAAACTAACACCCAATGTAACTGCGCGTATTCAAATATTTTTGGACAGCTTCCGTTGAGCTGCAAAACGGCTTTAAACTGCTTATTTATACAAACAAGAAGTTCTGCTTGAATGTTCGTTGCCTGTGTTGAACAAAACTAAGGTATATTCGTGTTTTCAACGCTAGAGAGACTATGGACTATGCCTGAAATAACTTGTCGTAATTTTTCACGTCTCCGCGTCCTCGTGCATGATTGTTTTTTTCTAAATTGAATATATCTGTTTTTATTCCGCTGGATATTTGTACTTAAGTTATGGTTTTTACACTTTCACGTGACATTGGGAATTTATGTGGCGCTGTCAGTCGCGTTTTTTGCAGCACTTTACTTTCCAATTTCGGTCTGTTGCGTAAAGCTGTTCGCGACATTTTTAAAAATATTTATTAAAGCCCACACATGCACATAGGGGGTATTACCCCCTGAGGGGTCAGCTAGACCGGTACTGTCCGGCGATTTTGAGCAAACAGGTCTTGTTATGCATCATTTTTGACATCAAAATCAGTAAAAATGTCAAAATTTTTCCGGCGCTTCGCGCCAGATTAGTACTTTTACGTACTTTTTACTCAAAAAGCGCCCAAAATTGATAAAGTTTTGCATTTTTTAGTGTTAAAAGTGATATAAAGCAGTCAAAATGGACTAAAAATGCTTTTCAAATGTGTTATGAACACGAAAAAACGTTTTATAGGCTATTTTGACCATTTTGATCATTAAAACAGCAAAAAAATCGTGAACGTTAAATTTACTGTTTTAGATTTTTGGCATTTCACCCCCCCTGGCGACCCTGACATTGTGCACCTATGCTAAAGCCGCGAGAAAAGGTAAGAGGTAGCCTCACATGCTATATGTAATTCACTAACGGTTTTCGATTTTTAATTAAAAATCGTGTTTTTTATTAAACCCGCTAAATGAATTCCATTTATTATGGACAATGTTCAGGATCCGCAGGAGGTGAGATCCCATGACTCGTGCAGTTTAATTCTGAGTTCATTTTTTTGCTAGTCAAATGATGCAAACATCAGGATAGTCTATATCATATGCTTTTGGTAGTAAGACAAGGTTTTTTAGCACTTTTTAGCCCATTTTTACGTCATCTTATTCTCAATTTTAGTTAAAAAAATTCAAAACCTGAATTTCTAGATAATTTTGAGCTAAGTTTATGCATTTTATTGGAATCACAACCTATTTTTGTTTCGAAAATTCAGTTTTCCAGCGTTTTGTCACATTCGGTTCGAGTTTTATAATTTTTTTTTGAAAAATTTAATATTTTTGTTTATAAAATGGAACAGGATCATTAGGAGCGTAAAAATCTCGTTTTTGACGCATACCCATAGCTTTTTCTTACACAAGTGGAATCGAATATAACGGTGCTAGCAGATAACACTATTAAGTTAGCATTTTTCAACCATGTTCTCGATAACAGTTACTTTTGTTTTTAAACTGAAGTTTTCATTAAGTAGGTTTTGTGTTCATTTATATTCAAATGATATCTCGATCGTTCAGTCTAAAATATTATCATTTATGGTTACAGCCTTTCGCCATTTTTCGGAAGTTTCCAAAAATTACAAGAAATTCATAGCAAATATTCCCTCATAAGTGTCAAATTTTTGGCGTTTGCTCCATGCAATAATGTTTTGACTATATTGGCTTCAATTTGTTCGACTTTTACTTATTTTTCCCGAAATTTTTAGTTTTTATGCTTTAGAAAGATAGAGCATCGTTAAATACGCCAAAAACCCGGCGTTTTTGATGCTAACCAACCATTTTTGGGCCAAAGACACTCTAAAATTTAACCCCTCCCCATCCAGAATTCCCATGCAGTGCATGTCTGATTATGTCCGTTCATAATAATTAAATCAACGGCAGTAGTCAGACTCCGCCTTTCGAATCATTTCTTGTTAAAGAAAGAAATTATCTCGTGATGTATTGTTAGCTCATGGGCCAAACAAAGTGCAGCTCCGCGGTCTGCGCAATTTAGGTTTTTCTCTGTCGATCGTTACAAATATTATAAAATGGGGATTTGTGGCTTATTTTTGAAATCGATTTTTTTAAATTTGTAGTAAACTTAATTTCTGCTCAGGCATCGCTTTTCACTGCGTTTAATTTAACATAATTTTTTTTATTGGCACGGCTCATTTCGCACTGATCAAATTGAAACGTCAGTGTTCGAATAAATTCTGTCGCTCATTTGTGAAGAAAGAGAAAAATTTGTGTATATTTTACGAATTTTTTCTTGAAGTAACGGCATAAAATTCTATTTTGACGGGTGATTAAGAATAAGAGAAAATTGTATTTTTCCCGTTTGCTTTCTTCCCAAAGGCAGCAAATTTTTGGGATCTAGTATACAATTTACCCACCAGCGTTTTTTAGCCGATCCACAATGTATTGTAATGTGTCATGTGTAATATATAATGTGTAATATGAACACTTTACACATTACACATTACACACTACACATGACACATTACGTAATACACATTACACATAACACATTACATATTAGACACTACACAAAAAACGTTGGTGGGTAAATTGTATACTAGATCCAATTTTTGACCCCTCTCAATTTTTATGGAACGTTTGTTGGCTACTTTTAGTGCTTTTTGCCATTTTGGGCATAAAATTATCAATCGCAGTATTTTTTTGTGCAAGGTCCGTTTGTACATGTATATACACAGGTGGTCCCTAAAAGTCTGTACATTTTTGTACAGACAAATTTTTGGGTACTATAATGTGGTACAATAGCGATTTTAGTGTGGCAAAAACATAATTGTTCGACCTTTGATAGTGGTTTTTAGCTAATTTCTTCTTTTCTAAGGGCAAAAATCACTAATAATCGTATCAAAACGGAATATTATAAATATAATAAAAAACATTATAAAAATAAATATTATAAAAATATCAAAACGAACCCTATTTTTGGAATTATGAAAAAGCGCCAAACGATGCCCAGCAGTATAATCCGAAGTATTTTTCGAGTAGTACTCTGTCCATTCGTTCATTCAGACATTTTTTGACCATTATTTTGGATAAATTTGATTGTCCAAGTCTTTCCATCGCTGTTATTATCATTTTTCATGCAAACTTAATCATGAATATCCAAGAAGAGTAAAATACAACGAATAAAAGCATTTTTACGGGTTTTGACGGAGGGGGTTTCAGGAACGACAAAAACATCTAAAAAGATAAATATAAACGCATCATTTTAGCGCCATAATTAGCCATAAAAACTAATCGTTCACCCCATTCCCCAAAGAAAATCGGTTCACCTCCCCCTCATAGAACTTTTGACCGTGTGCATGGATTGTTGATTGTTTTACTGCATTTTGTTCAATTTGTATGCATTTTTTAATTTTTTTCGAAATCGTTGTATGTTTTCATGTTTTAGTAGCATCAGAAACGTCGGAAAATCGAATAGCGCTGTTCTAGACGCCTATTCACCATTTTGAAAGCAGCAAAAATGGCACCCCCCAGAATTCCCAGGCACGTAGCTGGCCGTCCTATTTTGGGGGGACCAAGCCCAAAAAGGCCAAAAATAGCACAAAATAACGTTTAAAAAGTCTTATTTTCCCGATTTTTCTGAATTTGGGGGGTCAGCCAGACCCCCCGTTCCCCCAGAGCTACGCGCCTGAGAATTCCTCTCACTACAAAGCCCAGTCGAATCGATCACTCTTCGCTCACAGCCAGACATGGCCTCAGGGCGAAGTGAAGGAAACGCAAAATCTTTCTAACTTGTTTGCGTTAGTTCGTGCAAACGGTCGCGTTGACTGATGCAACCGGTTGCATTAGTTCGTTCAACATTACGTTCTTGGTTCAGGCGATCCTCGCTCCTATGCTATATAATTAATTTCCGATTTTTCCGCCCGCCATGATTAGCAAGGACGAAATCAGCAAATCGCCTTCGTCCAACGGCGTCGTCAAGCACGAGCCGACCGATTTCTCCAAAGTTGCTTTCTTCGGCTCATGGCGCATGGCCGTCGTCGTCGTCTCATTTTTGGGCATTTCGTTGCACGCCATAATGCGGCACATGGCCGGCATCACTATGGTTTGCATGGTCAATTCTACGTCGGCGGCGTTCAGTCGTCGGCTAATGATGAACGATACTGATTACGACGACGGCAACGGTTCGACGCCGCGAAGACCCGAAGAATGCGGCCCGTCGGCCGCCGTCATCGAAGAATACCGCCACGGCCAATTCGATTGGTCGACTATGCAGCAAGGTGACTAGAACTCCACGTACGATCTGGGGTGTTTGAGTTCCCCCTTCCCGCAAAGACTCTTTTATCCTCCGCAAAAATCTTTTAACCCCACCTCCCCCACCCTGAAATGCGGAATTTTCCAAGGGAGAAAACTTCCTGGTTTATGAAGCTAGCAATCCCTTCTTTCGAATATACCATTTTTTTGCCCTTCACACCCGATTTTCGACTCATTTTGTTCAATCTTATTCAATTTTATCGAAAAATTTTTCCGATCTCCATCGCCTGCGGTAAGAATAGCTTCGTCAGAAACGTCAAAAATGTAGCTTTTGACGCTGACTTTTTAGGATCTCTCCCAATCGAGGATGGCCTCAGTCGTCCTATTACGTGAGAGTTCTGGGGTCGGCCCTGAAAATTCTTCCTAACACGCCTTTTGAGATGTTAGTGATAGGCGATGGGCACTCTACTTTTTACGTTTCGTTCTAAACTATGAGAAATCAAAACGCACAAAATTTCAAAATTATGTTTTTGAAAAGAATGCTTAAGAAAAACTGTAAACTGTATGACGCTAATCGTCCGAAAAATTAATACGTTGAACCAAAAGATCGCGCCTAGGAAGGGAAAAAATATTTATAAGAATTTTTTCTATCCTTATCATAATTTCTCGCGCTCTCCTTGCGGTCTGGGAGCTATATTTTTTGCTCCAAGCAATCGGGTAGGTAACGATGCTTTATACACCTTTTGAAAAAATTTATGTACTAAAACCAACTATTTTGGCTCTATTGAGCAGGGCCGTGCTTAGAGGTTTAGCGGCCCTGGGCGAAACTTATTTTGGCGGCCCCCATAATTTTTAAAACTGGTATTATAGGCATCATAATTATCACTTATGTATATCCTTTACATTTGTACCTATATGATTGCAGTTAGCATCTTGCTGTAAATTTACTAACAAAATATATTATTTTTAGTAGGTATCGAATGTTTTTTCTCAAATAATTTACCTATTTCGTGAATGATGACGTGCTTTATTACAAAATAACTTGCCTAGCTTTCTGAGCGGCAAACTGGTCAATCAATTGCAAAAAATCTAACGAAGATGATAAATCCTTTTCAATCGAAATAATCGCTAGTGCACTTAGACGAGAATCAGTCATAATTGACCGCAAATATGTCTTTATTAATTTCAGTTCCGAGAGGGAACGTTCTGCTGAGGCTACAGCAATAGGTATTGTAAGTAAAATTTTGAAATCAATTATAAGGTTCGGGAAAACATCCTGGAAGTCATTTGATAGATATTTAAGAGTAGCTAGTTGCGAAGTTAATTCATTTGGACTTGATCGAGCAAGAACTTTTAGCTCAGTGTACATGTCTGGTCCATGAGCATGACTTGAGCGATTCATCATCTTCCCATGTTTTTAAAGCTGGTATTCGTGGGTGGTGCCCAATGAGAAACCTCGAAAACGGTATTTCTTAGCCATACCATCATTTTTAAGATCATTTTTCGACCTCTAAAAAACCTTGCACCTACCCTCACGGGATTTTGTTGCTGCCCACATATGTTGCGGGGGTCTTAGGTGGCGCGATCAAGCGTTCCCTGCGGGGTCCGAGACAGAGTCCCTACAAATTTTGTAAAAAAGCATTTTAATGTCAAATAATAACGTTTAAATTTTCGCAAAAACGGCCGAATTTCGGCCCTGAATGGAGCCCAAAAACACTCAAAATTGATGAACTCTTACCTCTCACAAAACTTCTGAGCTGGAATGCATTTTTCGACCTCTGCTAATTACATAGCGCAGCAACGGATCGCTGCCAATAAGATATAGAAAAATGTATAAATTGAAGTTTTTGTTCTTACCCTGTTCAGGCCCATTTGTGACCTTCTTATTAAGCAGATGCAGTTCAGAAAACAGGAAATGCACAAAAACATAAGAAAATTTGCCCATTTCTTTCATTTAAAATAGGATTGTGTCCTTGTAAAGAAAGACAAAAAAGCAAAGAATAGACAAACTGGTACACAATCATTTTCTCACTTTTAGTTTTATGCTCAACAAGCATGCGCACTTTCATTGAATGAACGAATAGTGCATTAAATTACTAGTGATGTGAAGTGCTAGATTATTTCAGCTGATTCAAGCTTTTAAATTCATTTGATCTATGGCTCGGTCAAAGCGCCGGAAAATTTTGACATTTCAGCCTTTTCGAACTAAATTTTCTGGACACACATTATTGCAACAGAAAAATCAACAATATGTCTGAAAAATGAATACAAGTATAGCTCAGTCAGCGTTCTCTTAAAAATGCAAGTAAAGATTTTTAACTGACTGGGTTTGCATTAGAACGTCGAAAAATCGATCCTTTTGAACGCATGTATCGAATTATTGTAAGAGGGCCGCCAAAAAATGAATTCTATGCGCATGCACTACAACTTTTTTAGCGGCCCATAATTTTAGCGGCCCTGTGCGGCCGCACATTTCGCACCCCCCTAGGCACGGCTATGCTATTGAGTTATTTAAGGAAAATTCTCATCTTTGAAATACTTCCGGGCTTCCATGCACCAGTCAAATTCTTTACAAGTAGTAGTTTAGTAATTTTATTGCCCAGTCATCCGTCTACATACATTTCGCGACTTTCACGGAGCTGGCGTAAATTTTGTTTTTGAAGAATATTTTCAATATTTCACTTTGAAATGTTTACTTTACTTGATGGAATCTGCAACTTTTCGATCATTTGATGATACATCGTGTACCAGTAATGATTTTGAATAATAATCAATCATAGAAATGTAAAAAACACATTCACTCATGTTCTGCGGATTTCTGTATCAATTTTTTACTACTGCTGTCAGGAAATATCTGGGTACCTCTAATGCCCACCGAAATTCCGCATCCCGCTTCTTCGGCGATGTCGTGGCACAAGGGTCTATAATTCTATTGATAAGTTAGCTGAGGTTATCATAATTATATCCTGCACTGTCTCGTCTCTTGGTATGCATGTAACAGTGGAATGAAGGGTCCCCACACAATATCTATCGTCCGCCCCGCCCCACCCCCTCCGAAAGTCAGAAATCATTGATCTCTTCTCGATTTTCAATTGAGACTTGCGTTTTTTAATTATTTCTGCATATTTTTTTCGCTATTTTCGAAAAAAATGACGATTATTCACCTCCGCTTCCTTTGAAATTGGCCGAGTACACCCACCCAAAATTTTTAGCTCTGTCTTGTTCACGCAGGGTACATTTATGCCGGCTTGGCATGGGGCCAACTCGTAACTACTTTGCCGGCCGGTCTATTTTGCGACCGGTATAGCCTTAGGAAGATAGCCCTGGCCGGTTTTCTCACAGGGGCCGTTTGCACCACTTTGGTCCCATTCGTCGCCCCTCTGGGCTACGTTTACATGACGATTCTGCGAATAGTGCTCGGATTTTACGCCGGGGCCATTTGGCCTTGCGTCAACGCCCTGGTCGCCCATTGGGTTCCGGCCTCCGAAATGAACACCATGTACGCCATAGTGACGTCGGGCAATCAAGTGGGTTTGGTTTTGTTTATGCCCTTTAGCACTTTTCTCTGCCAACAACGCCATTTGATGGGCGGCTGGCCGTTGGCCTATTTTAGCATAGGTGAGAAAAACGGCTTAAACCCTGTAACACTATTGTCGAATTTATCCTTGACGTAGTTGGTTGTCAATAGGCGCCCTAGATTTCTTGAATTAATTGAACAGAAAAAGTCGGGTTAATCTTATCCAACTTTTACCAACAATGTTTGGTTATCCGTACCCGAATTTTGCTAGGCACGCGCACCTATTGCTGTACGGGATCGGTAAATCGTACGTAACAAAGTTGGGTTAACCCTGCTTAACTCAACGTTGTTGGGTTATTCGCCTTTACCCAACTTTAATAGTCAAATACAACAGTTTTTGTACATTGAAAGCGTTTATGGTATTTGTAAAAAAACGTGATTTGGTCGAAAAAATACAAATATTTAAAATTGGTCTGCATTGGTTGTAGATCATTGTGGAGGAGCAGAAATCTGCCTTCAGATCCGATGACAAATGGCCTAAAACTTGTAGCCTTGCCGACATACATGTAATAGATCAAAATTTTAGGCGTCTGCGGCCATTTTTAGGGAAGTTTAATTTTTTGGCCGAAAACGGCAAAAAACCGTAAAAACGGCCGAAAATTCGATCTTTTCCTAAAAATCGTGGGATCAAAAGTTTTCTGCTCTTGGGGGATGGAGGGACGGCCGACTTTGGGCGGAGGGATCCCCCATCTACCCTCTTACACGTATGCTTACCGACCATTGATCTAGGAAGCTACGTGTAAACGTTAAAAGATTGAATAGTTTCATATGTTTTAGAAGATTTTGAGAACTTTTGCGATAAAATTGGTTTTTACTCATTTTTGTTTTTAATTTTTCTGTGAAATTTTCCCTATTTTATCAAAAATCTCCGGCGTTATCCGCTCAAAGCCTCAGACATCCGGTTTAAAATTTTTTTATTTCATCAACTTTGCCGTTACCCCGAGATTACTCGATTTTACACCGTCCAAATTTTCACAACACGTTGAACAACTAATGGTTTTTTACCTTATTTTACAATTTGTTAACTTGAAGTCGGTTGTAAGAAACTCGGGCTATCGAGCTCACCGCGATCTTACTGAAATTTTCATAGATTGTAGAGGATCGATCGAAGTTAGAAAACAACTGTATAAAACTCCTATAGAAGGGTTTGCTTTATACGGAAAAGTTAAAGTTTGGGGCCTGAAGAATATTTTTATATTTTGATAAGAGCTTTAGCTGAAAGAAATTAGTTGGCAATACTTTTTGGAAACTCGTGCGTTTCACTTAAGTTAAAACAAATTTAAATTCAGTTTCAACGCAAATTCGGGCGTAAATTATGATGGAATAAACTGTAATACCTCGATTTTAGTTCATGCAACGCATTTATAATTTAAGGCATAGTCTTGATAGGCCGGTTAATTTCGGTTGAATGAAACGCTCATCTTCGTCGTTACATGTTCCATCTATGATGATTTCTCCTATGAAAAATTTCTCAAATTCTGATGATATTGCAAAACAAATTACCGTAGTCTTTTTAACATGTCCTTTTTCGGCAAGCAAACCAGGAGTACATTACAAAAACGCCGTCTTCCTGTACAAAACATTTTTTAAAAAGTATTTAGCTGAAAATAAACACAACTTAGTCAAAAAACGACTATTTGACTCGAAGCGCCGAATAAATTGATGCCAAAACATCAGTAAAACGCTTTGAACCATATATTTGCTAAAGTTTCCTGCGAAATTGGCAATTCTGGGGGTCTTTTTGTTGATGTCAGAACTCGTAAGTCTCGACGAAAAGGTCAAATCTTCAAACCTTGCAGAAGACTTTGCACGTGCTCTTCGGCAGCTAAGTCCTGAACATAAATGAGCTTGGGGATGGTTTCACCTCCAGAAATGATTTACCCCTTTCCAGAAATGTTTTCCAGGCACGTAGCTGTGGGGATGGGGGGATTAGTTCCCCCAATATCTTGCAAGTACAAATATTTTTCGCAAGATTCCCCCAGAGGAAAAAGCTGATAACTCTGGAAGCGCGTTTGAAAGACTGCCAAAATAGATTTTGGCTCACTTTTGAGCTAATAATCCAAGAATTTCTGGGAACTTCGCTCCGGATTTATTGTTTCTGTATATTTTGCCTTTTGAAAAGCCCAAGTTTGACTCAGTCAAAGTGAATATGTCAAAATTTTTCGGGGCTTTGCGCTGAATTTTCGATTCTCCATATCGTTTTTCGTTGCAATGTTCCCCATTAGTTACAAAACAGGTTAAACACAGGGTCGAGCACGATATAATGTTTAGAAATCACTTGTGAAACCATTTTATACAACTTATTTTTCGAATGTTATTGAATTAGAAATAAATTATTTGAAAATTCCGAAAAGATTTTCCTTCTCCAATGTTTAGAGCTTGCTGAAAACGCTCAAAAATACCATTATTTTTGCTTGCTTCCTAGTAGTTGATGAGATATCTGACTTCAAAACCTTTCCTCCCTCCCAAAGTCATAAGGCCAATGACGTGCTCGGTTTTTTCACCCCCTCTAGAATGTGGGATTTTGCGAAAAATTTATTAAAAATGGTGGCGTTCGATTCTATTTGTGTAATATTTTTCCAAATTTTTTGATGTTTTAATGTTTCAGAAAGATAAGGCATCGTCGGAAACATAAAAAAATGATTTTTTGACCTGTATCCACCATTTTTATTCCGAAAAAGACACTTTGAGAATTCTCCCCCCTCCCTTGTAATGCATGTCTGGTCCTGCCTGATAGAAATCGTAGTTGCTCTTTGCTTTTCTGATGCTTCATTGGAACTAGTATACAATTTACCCCCAGCGTTTTTTAGCCGTTCCATATAAGCTACAGTAACCAAACTTTACAAGGAGATAGCTATAAGCCCATTGTACTAATCTGGCAAAATTGATTAACTTACGGTGTAAACTTACTGCTTTACACTCACAGTTTACAACGTACTAACGGCATCCAAAAATTGTAAACGATTCGGTGTGTTTCAAACAGAGTAGTTTTTTGTAACTCAATCAACATCCTGCAATGAAAAAAGTAAGTTTAAAAGAAAGTAAGTTTAAAGTGAAGTAAAGTAAGTTTGTTTTTAATTTTTTGTTTTAAAGCACTAAGTTTACACCGTAAGTTAATTAATTTTGCCAGATTAGTACAATAGGCTTATAGCTATCTCCTTGTAAAGTTTGGTTACTGTAGCTTATATGGATCGGCTAAAAACGCTGGAGGGGGGTAAATTGTATACTAGATCCGTTTTATTTACGATCTATTTATGTTTCAGTTTTTTATTCAATCAATATGCATGATGCATTTAGTCAAGTTCTAATTTATTGCCTTATGGTCGCTCTATTGCTTAGGGGCTCTTACATTCGTTTGGTGTTTCGCCTGGTGGTTCCTTGTTGCGGATCATCCCGATCAGCACAAATACATTTCGACATTAGAAGTGGCTTATATATTGAATGGCCGCAAGGCGCGAGTCACTAAAGCCACTCGACAACATTTCAAGTGCGTTTTTCATTGTATTTTTCCTCGTTTTTTCGAGGAAATTTTTGAAATCAATGCAATTTCGTTCTAATGAAAAAATTCATAATTCAGTACGTTTATGTGCTCTGAAATCGTTGTAAATGAGCTACAGTGGTCGCCATGAAAGATGACGCGCCATCACCCTCAGAATTATAATGCATGGTGCGTCCCGAGCGCCGCGTTACGTCCATCATGCGCCATCATCTCTTTTTCTTTTCAGCGCCATTAACCTCCATCATCCCGTTAATCTGGCGATGCGGACGGCGCAATTTAGCTATTAATAGCACCAACAAGAAGGAAGCGCGCCAGAATTCACGTGCGCGCTTCCTTGTTGGCGCTATTATTAGCTAAATTGCGCCGTCCGCATCGCCAGATTAACGGGATGATGGAGGTCAATGGCGCTGAATAGAAAAAAGAGATGATGGTGCATGATGGACGTAACGCGGCGCTCGCGACGCACCATCCTTTATAATTCTGAGGGTGATGGCGCGTCATCTTTCATGGCGACCATCGTACGAGTAAAAACGTAACGTTGTAGAACTAATTGAATAGATGGAAATTCATTTGGAATATTGCCAAGCGAATTTCAGGAAATAAAAATGAAACGTTAAGAATAGAGTAGGACAACAAAATTTGAAATAGCTTAAGAACAAAGTGCTTAACATTTTTAGGGCGGTGCTTGAAGAGAAAAACCTGAAATTGTAACTAAAGGAGATAAATAAACATAATCGAATGTGATTAATATTATTACTACTACCTATGTCAAGCATTCGATATTTAATGTTTTGGTGCTGTGTTTTTTGTTTAAGGTCCCATTGTTCATGAACAAGGATGGTCTCGAAAAGTCTTTGTACACTTTGTACATGTAAATTTTTATTTACTTAAACACGGTACTGTAGCGCTTTTAGTGCCGTCAAACAGAGCTTTTTAAGCTTCGATAGTGCATTTTAACTAATTTCTGGGTTCTGGCAACCAAAAATACAAACATTGTCTCATAACGGCGCGAGCGCCCAAAAAATTGACATTTTTCCTTTCTAAATACAAAGTCTGCCGTCATAAAGACACAGAACGAACAGGTACTACTTTCGGCTCAAAGTGCCGAAAAATCTTGAGAATTTCAGGTCTTTCTACAGTTTTTGCCCAACCAAAAATCTTTGTACATGTTCAAAGATGGTCCCGAAAAGTATTTGTACATCGGAAAAATTCTTTACCGAATCTAAAAATCGTATTTTGGTGCAGGGGCGGATTTAGGGGGGGGGGCGGGGGCGGCCGCCCCCTCCCATCAGCCCAAAATAGTGCGAAAAATTAAGCATTTTTGAGCGATTTTTAGCGATTTTCATGTCAAAACGGCCAATTTTTCCGCCCAAGTCAGGGTTCCGCCCCCCCCTTAGGGGTACCGCTCCCCCTTAGGAAAATCCTTGATCCGCCACTGATTTGGTGCCATTCCCTCACTTATTAATCAAAAGCTAAGAGATTCGACAGCTTCCGAAATGGTCGCGAAAATTTCGTTGCTTTCATTGTGATTAATTGTACACTGTTGTACTTGTAAGCAATTGCTACTTGATACTGTCGTGCTTTAACTTTTTTGATTTCGTTAAATCGCAGCTCGATCAATTTATTTCTGAAATTCCCAGATAAGTCTGGGTCACGATCATAGGTGGGCAGCACCGAAATTCTGGGGGGTGGGGGTGGAAAAATTTTCAAAGGTCAAAAAAATGGTCTTAAAAGTGGTCATATGGCGAAAAAACACCATTTTTCGACGTTTCTCATTGAGCACTATCCAATGGCATCAAAAAATCGCTAAAAAAGCAAAAAAAATTTCAAAATTTGAATTTTGGGGGTATGTATTTCAACTTCTGGGGGTGCATACCCCCAACCCCCACGCCCATGTGTGGTCACGATGCAACAAAATGTCTGGAAAGGTTTAGTCAGTCATAAAACATGTAACATTTCGAAATTCCTGGTTGAGGGTCCTCGGTTATTTGATGATTTGGGTTGTAGGGCGGGGCGGGTAAGTAACTTTATATTTTTTGGCTTAAAATTGCGGAAAACACCACCTAAAAATGGCCAAAGTAATGCAGTTTTTTCTACCAAAATCGGGGAGGTCATAAATTTTCCTGCCTGCTCCAGGTGATGGGTGGACGACCGTGTTCTAGGGATCTCCCCTAACTCCATCCGGTTACATGCATGCCTGTCATTCATATGGTTTTGGGATCTTAACCTCAAGAAAGATAATATTGAAAATAGAGTTGCTGTTTTAAACCGCTTTATTGCGTCATTTGCGATTTTTGGCCAAATATTGTAGACGGACTGTTATGTTTTATCTAAGGATCCCAAACTAAAGTCGGTCGTGTTTTTCCATTTATCCAAAGTCCGAAATTTTGCACCCTTCTCCCGTTTCTGCCAAATGCTTGCGTTTTTCGGCCATTTTTGTTTAATTTTTTGCCAGCTTTGGCCAGAAATCCACTGTTATCCAACTATCCTTTTCCCAAATTTTGATCTGTTGCATTTCTGGCTTCATGCATTTTAGACACCCGTATAAACAGGCGTTGTTTTCGCCCGCCAGCTTGGTCTGCGTGCTGTGCCTCACGTCGGCCACGTGGGGAATCACGTGTTTAGTTTATTATTTGCCAACTTATTTTCGCGACGTTATGTTCTTTAAACTGAACATAAACGGCGAGTTTACGGCTCTGCCTTTCTTGTGTCAATGCATTTCCAAATTATTAGTTAGCCGATTGGCCGATCTCATCAGGCGCTGCGGTGTAAACCCCAATTGGATCGTTAGGGGTAACAGATACATAGATTAGATTAGCATGGATGAAACAAGCTATTCATCACGTCGTCTTTCTAGAAGCACACAAGCTGACGTGGGTGCGGGGAGTGAGTCGGCCGGCCATACGTTGTCTTGGGGTATTTGAGGGTTCAAGATTTCCGCTCACTCCCTTCCAAAATTTGCGAAATTCCAAAACTTATAGCAAAGGTGCTGCTTCCAGGCACGTAGCTGTGGGGGGACTGGGGGTTCCGGACCATACGTGGGCAGCAAGAAAATTCTGGGGGGGGGGGTGCAAGATTCTTTTGAAGGTCAAAAAATGGCCTTAAAAATGGTGGTATGGCGATAAAAACACCATTTTTCGACGTTTCTCATCAAGCACTATCCATTGGCATCAAAAAATTGCGAAAAAAACGAAAAAAATTTTCAAAAATTGAATTCTGGGGGGGATTTTGATTTCTGGGGGGGTATTTTGGTTTCTGGGGGGTGCATACCCCCCAAACCCCCCCCCCACGCCCAGGTGTGGTCCGACCCCCCCCAAATTATGAAAAAACCGGAAAAATAGGACTTTTTACACGTTATTTTGTGCTATTTTTGGCTTAGACCCCCCAAAATTGGTGTTGGTCCCCCCTCAAAATAAGAGGGCCAGCTACGTGCCTGGCTACTTCAGCGTTCTTACCTATCTGCTTGCTCAAAACTGTCAAAGTTTCGGTGCTTCGCGTCCAAATTATCATCTTTGCCTATATTTTATTTGATTTTTCAATTTTTTCGATATTTTCTCGAAATTTATCATATGTTTTTACGGTCTGAAAGATGGAACAATGTCGGAAACGCCAAAAATGATGGTTTTGACGCGTTTCAACCGAATTTGAGCCGAAAAATGGCACTTTAGAAAAATTTTTTATCTTCCTTAGACTTGGACATAGGGGAGTGACAGGCGGTATTACCTTACGTGGGCAGCAGCAAAATTCTGGGGGCTGCAAGATTCTCATCGAGCACTATCCATTGGCATAGAAAATTGAGAAAAAAGCAAAAAAAATTAAAAATTAAATTCTGGGGAGGGGTATTTTGGTTTCTGGGCGGGGGTATTTTGGTTTCTCGGGGGGGGGGGGTTACCCAAACCCTCCACGCCCAGGTGTGGGTATTACCCCTACTTGAGGTTTTTGAAAATCGGATACTGTCGTGCAATTTCAAGAAAGCGAAAGGTACTGCCAGAGAAATTTTGAGCTTACTGCAAGAATTGGGCAGAAAATTCTGTTTTGAAACGACAAAAATATCAAAATTCGCCGGCTATTCGTGCCGTACTGATAAATTTTTGTTTTTATCATTGCTAGAATCTCAATAATAGTCTAAACTTCATTTTTAGAGGTCAAAAAATCCAGTTTACCGCACATAAAGTACTATTATACCAAATTATAGCACGCTTAAGTTTACGTGTTTAGTAAGTATGTAAACTTTTTGAGACCGTTTTTGCACTAGTACAAAGAGACCTTGTACAAAAAACAATGACCACAATGTACTATATGACCATTCCTTCAACGCCCTCTGTCCACCTCTACCCTGCCCCATGTACGTCCCCCACCAGTATTTACTTGCTGTGCATGTCTGGTTCGAATCCCCAGAATTCAACAGACCCTGATAGACCTGATAATAAAATTTTCGACGTCTGTTTAGTGATTTTTGACCCTCCAGACCCCACTTCCCTGGAATTCGGGTGCTGTGCATTTATCCCCGCAAGACTGTACATCACGAGAACCTGTTCCCCGTGGTATAGGTCCGAAAAATTGTTTTTGCGAGGGCTTTGTCAGAAAGGTACTTTTCAAAAATAAATTTTTTTGTCCGTTCTGACGATTCTTTTCCTATCAAAATATGAAAAATGATAATTTTTCAAAAGGTTTATATAATTTAACAAACGATGTGTGATCCAAATATTGATTCAGTTGCGTGTCAAATTGGTGCATTCCAGTTTGAAAATCGCATTAAATCTGGAAATCGCATTTATTACCTAAATCGTAAATCTGCGGATCACGCGGGTTTTCAGGTACCTACCTACAGTGGCGGATCCAGGATTTTCCTTAGGGGGGGCGGTACCCCTAAGGGGGGGGGGCGGAACCTTGACTTGGGCGGAAAAATTAGCCGGTTTAATCAGAAAATCGCTAAAAATCGCTCAAAAATCGTTAATTTTGCGCACTATTTTGGGCCAATGGAGGCGGCCGCCCCCCCTAAATCCGCCCCTGCCTACCTACTATTGCTTTTGAAATTTAATTTTTCAAGTAATTTTCGACAGAACTTTCTATCAATGTTTGTCAAATTCCTTATGATATCAATTATTATTTCTTGAATTTAACGCTTTAATTTTTCACAAGTTTTCAAAAATTTTGATTATTCTCGCAGATTAATACCCTTCTTAATCTCCTATTTAGCTCTTGATTAAACCCGCAAATTTTAAATCTATTTTGCATGCTACGCTTAATAAATCCGCACCCGGATGAATTCTTCAGAACCCAGTTTTTAATAACTAGCTTATTTTTCAAAAATCGAATATCGTTTTTTTTCAAAAAACTTATTTTAAAAACATTTCAATCGTATTATTTACTTTTTATTTTGCCTTTGTTCAGGTTTTAATACAATTGGCATGTTTTCGTTGGCTGGTTTCATATACGGCATGACATTTTTGAATTGCAATCACTCCAATTACGTCGTACTGTTAATTTGTACGGCTTTAACATTATACGCATCTGTTAGTCCTGGCTTTTTGGCAAGCAATATCCTTATTGCACCAAGGCACGCGGGTAATTCATTTTTAAGTTCGCTAATTTATTTGTTATATAACGCAATTTAGTTATATGGCAGTCGGTGGCGGATCCAGGATTTTCCTAAGGGGGGGGCGGTACCCCTAAGGGGTGGGGGGACGGAACTCTGACTTGGGCGGAAAAATTAGCCGTTTTAACCCGAAAATCGCTCCAAAATCTTTAATTTTGGGCCTCTGGGGTGGCCGCCCCCCCCCTAAATCCGCCCCTGATGGCAGTCATAATTTCATTTACGAGTTTATTCACAATTTTCTCTTTCTATTCGCTAAGCTGCACTTTTTGGATCCGAGGCAAATTTCTATTTATGACCTAGTTTGTCTGTTCGATTGACCAAAATGAAGACCTTCAAATTTATAATTAACATGAGTCTGATATTTGACTGGAATCTTATAAAATAATTAAATTTTCAAATTGATTTTCGGATAATTGGTGGTTCAGTCGACCCCTTCTCTACACGCACGTGGGTGGTTCGCGGGGTCAAAAGCTCTGGGTGCGGGGGAGTGGGGGTAGGCACGTAGCTGTGGGGGGACTGGGGGGTCCGGACCCCCTCAAAATTCAGAAAAAACCGGAAAAATAGGACTTTTTACACGTTATTTTGTGCTATTTTTGGCTTATATCCCCCAAAATTGGAGTTGGTCCCCCAAAAATAGGAGGTTCAGCTACGTGCCTGGGTGGGGAAGTAAATCGAGTTTTCTTGGGAAGGGGAAAGGGAGTAAGTGAGTTATTTTTCGCCTATTCAATGCCAAATTTTGCACTTAATTCGACATATTTCATTTTTTATCTATATTTATGCTTAAATTTGCATGAAAACAACAATACGGATAATAGAATGTACTGTATCATCAACTATTTACAAAATAATGGAAGAAAAGTGTCTGGACTGGATGGATGAATTGAAATCTGCTACTCTAAAAATTGATAAATGTGCTTGAAATTGCACGGCTTGAAGTTATTTGACGCTTTTTCATGGTTCAAGCAATCGATTTTGGTCCAAAATGGCCTGAGTGGGTATGCTTTTCAAATATTATCCCTCCGTGTGCATGCGTGACAAATCTCTGGGGGCATGGGGTGCTCGAACCCCCCCCCTAAATTCAGAAAAATCGGAAAAATATTACTTTATACACGTTATTTTGTGCCATTTTTTGCTTTTTTTTGCTTTGTTCCCGAAAAATTGGTGTTGGTCCCCCTAAATAGGACGGCCAGCTACGTGTTTGTATGAGAACAAGGTTTTTCTTCTTCTTACGATGATTTCTGGGGAAATTTAGGTGCTTAGCGCCGAGTTTTTGACTAATTTTGTGTGGTTGCTGTGGAGAACTTTCGAAAATTTCTAGCTTTTTAGGTTCTTAAATGCTTCTGTCTACAAAAGACAGCAAAAATCAATATCTTCAGCGTAATGGACGGATTTTCTGGGCAATTTTAGACACTGTTAGGAAAATTTGCGTTAAACCAAGCCTATCCATATGTGGGCAGCACCGAAATTCTGGGGGGGGGGTTGAAAAAATTTTCAAAGGTTAAAAAATGGTCTTAAAAGTGGTCGTATGGCAAAAAAACACCATTTTTCGACGTTTCTCATCAAGCACTATCCAAGGGCATCAAAAAATCGCCAAAAAAGCAAAAAAAAATTATCAAAATTTGAATTCTGGGGGTATTCCAACTTCTGGGGGTGCATACCCCCCAAACCCTCCCCACGCCCATGTGTGAGCCTATTCCGTGTAGCCGAAAATGTTTCTAAAAATCATGCATTAGGTATTCGAGTTGAAAATTGGTTTAACCGTTTTTCGGCGTCTAATTTTTTCATTTAAAAGTTTTTGGGTATCTATGAGAATTTTGCGAAGTTAATTTAACAATTTCGGAAAATTCGGTGTAGGAAGAGTGAGCTCTCTAAATTTTCGTTGTTTTTATCGCAGATTTAGATTTAAATTTTTGATTTAAATTAGGTTTTGATTTCAAATTCATAACAAATTTTATAGATTATGTGATTTTGCGGGGGAAGACGCGAAGTTGACTTATTGAATTAATCGGGGACACGAAAATTTTAAAGTCCATTTCAATCGTATTGAAAAAAAACATTTAAAAAAAACTGCTGAATAATTTTCGATTTGCTTTACACTTTATCTTGTATGCATTGCAAAGAAAAAATCAATCCCCAAAACGAATGGTTCTGGGCAACCAGTGGCGGATCCAGGACTTTCATAAGGGGGGGCGCAACCCTGACTTGGGCGGAAAAATTAGCCGTTTTAACCCGAAAATCGCTAAAAATCGCTCAAAAATCCTTAATTTTGCGCATTATTTTGGGCCAATGGCTTGGGCTTATGATCTCAGACATTAGCTGGCTCTTTAATTGCGCATCAAGAATTTCCGATTTTGTTTATTTGAACTCTTGTGAAAAATAATTGCACTGTAAAATTCTTTTGTAGGGCTGATCCCGTCTGGTGCCCCCTCAGCTAGGTGCCTGGCTGGGGATGTTTTTGCTGGAGGATCAAATCATTTCTGTAGTTTGTATTGTCATCATCACTATACCTGATCTGGGGGTTGAAGATTTTAACCCCCCCCCGTCCTATCCCTCCCCCACCGTCGAAAAACTATTTTCATCTCTATCCGAGAATTCGCGATTTTCCAAAGAAAAAATCTTAAAAAACGCCCGTTTAAGTGTTCAAGCGAGCTTTAAACTCAAAATGCCGAATTTTTCTGCAGTTTGTGCCCAAGTTTCATTTTCACTATGTTTTATGAAGTTTTCTTTTAATTTTTGATATTTTTTATCGTTTTAATAAACCCATCGTGAGATACGGCAGATGCTTTTGTGGCGTATCATGTTTCTTTGAGGCTTTGACCCCAGGATGGTTGATGACCGTACTTGGGCAGCAAGAAAATTCTGGAGGGGGGGGGTCGGTCTGTATAGATTAAATCGCTAAAAATGGGGTTTTACAGTAATTTGCGGGGGCTTTAAAATTCTAGGGGGTGGGCTTGGGGTGTGCACCCATCAGAAGGCCGAATACTCCCTCCAGAAACCAAAATCCACCAGAATTCAATTTTCGGAATGTTTTTTGTTTTTTTTGCAATATTTTGATGCCAATGGATGGCGCTCGATGGTAAACGTTGAAAATGGTGTTTTTTCGCCATACCATTATTTTAAAGACCATTTTTTGACCTTTGTTGCGCCCCCTCCCCCCAGAATTTGGCTGCTGCTCACCTATGGGTGTAGTGTAACCCTCCTCCTCCATGCATGCGAACGTTTGCTGCTGACCCCATGGAAAATTGCTGCCGACGTTCTTTGTTCTAGAAACAATGAGCACCGTTCGACACTGGCGGATCCAGGATTTTCCTAAGTGGGGGCGGCGGGGCGGTACCCTAAGGGGGCGGAACCCTGACTTGGGCGGAAAAATTATCCGTTTCAACCCAAAAATCGCTCAAAAATCCTTAATTTTGCGCACTATTTTGGGCCAATGGGAGGGGGGGCCGCCCCCTCCCCATAAATCCGCCCCTGCCGTTCGAACATCGGAAAGCGTATTTGTGATGTGTACTCGTATATAAGAGTTTTGAGCCTGAAATAGGCACATTCTATTAATTTTTCGGAGCTGCTGAGTGCTGACCATAGGTGGACGGCACCAAAGTTCTGGAAGGTGCAAGATTTTTTTAAAGGTCAAAAGATGGCCTTAAAATTGTGGTTTGGAGGAAGAACACCATTTTTCAACGTTTCTCTCCGAGCACTATCTATTGGTATCAAAAAAATCGAAAAAAACTTTAAAAAATTTCAAAAATTGAATTCTGAGGAAGTATTTCGGTTTTTGGGGGTTAGCATACCCCCCACGCCCAGGTATGGTTCTGACCAAAGGTGGGCAGCACCGAAATTCTGGGGTGGGGGTGAAAAAATTTTCAAAGGTCACGGTTCTCATTGCGAACTATCCAAGGGCATCAAAAAATCGCTAAAAAAGCAAAAAAAATTTCAATATTTGAATTCTGGGGGGTATTTCGACTTCTGGGGGTGCATACCCCCGAACCCCCACGCCCATGTGTGGTTCTGACCCCCAGAAACCCCATTCTGATGTTATAATTACATTTATGCGCGTTTCCATCGTTTTCGAGCCCAGAAAAGGCACTTGGAATGTTTTGTTGGCTTGATTCCCCCTCCCCCAGAATTAATATGCTGTGCATCGAATTTTTTAAGGGTTGCTGACCGCGTGGTCCAATTTCGCCGCCACTTTTTCCCAGCTTTCTCTACCGTACGTAGTTGGCGCCCTGGTCGTCGAATCGAACGTCAGCGAATGGCGTCTGATATTCCTGATGGGGTCGGTTTTTCAGATCTTTAGCGGCGTCGCGTTTCTGATTTGGGGCTCAGCCGAGGAGCAAAAGTGGGCCAAAGCCGATTATTGCCAAAATGTCTCGAACGGCGTCAGCGGAAAAAGCGTCGAATATTCGTCGTCGTCGTCTTCGCCGCCGAGCGTCAAATTTTCTCACGCGGATATTAAAACGGCCAACGCCAAGCAAATTAAGGATGAATCATCGGCTTGTAAGTTTGCCAGTGGCGGATCCAGGATTTTCCTAAGGGGGGGGGTACCCATAAGGGGGGGGCGGAACCCTGACTTGGACGGAAAAATTAGCCGTTTTAACCCGAAAATCGCTAAAAATCGCTCGAAAAATCCGTAATTTTGCGCACTATTTTGGGCCAATGGGGGGCGGCCGCCTCTCTGAATCCGCCCCTGAACTTTGCCAATTTTTCCTTTTTTTTTGTTGCAAAGCCTGATTTCGATTATTACTTAATCTGGTTGAAAAATTTTAGTCCGTTTTTAATGCCGGCTTAATTTGATTTCAAGCTTGGCTTTCCGCCAAATTTAAATTAAAATCGCACGCATTTTCGAAAAATCCTAATTTATTTTTGTTAATTAAAGTAAAAGAAATCATTTTTAAAAAAACCGAGAAAAATCAAATTTATTTTGTCAAATTCTTCAGGATATGCCCGACCCTTTTTTATTTTCGATAATCTTGATAAAGTCTCGGAAACTGTATATAAATTTTCTTGATTAGCAAATAATTGCCGAAAAAAGCATTGCCTTTTCAGTTGTCCTAACCATACGTGGGTAGCGAGAAAATTCTGGGGCGGGGGTGCAAGATTTTTTCGAAGGTCAAAAAATGTCCTTAAAAAATGGTGGTATGGCGTAAAAACACCATTTTTCGACGTTTCTCATCAAGCACTATCCATTGGCATCAAAAAATGAAAAAAACGAAAAAATTTTCAAAAATTGAATTCTGGGGGGGGGTTTGATTTCTAGGGGAAGGTTTTATTTCTCGAGGGGGGGGCGGGGGTGCATACCCCCCAAACACCCCCTCCACGCCCAGGTGTGGTGTGGTCCTAACCCGGAATGCGCAGACACGACAATCTAGTATAAAGTCGATGAATTCAGAAAATTGTAGTTAAGAGTTATAAAAAATCGTAAAAATAAAAATAAAATAAATCAAATTTATAGCCTATTATAAAAACTGCGATTCTGCGAGGGGGTTAATAGCTTCCCCAGCCTCTCGAAGATTATTGAAGCTACTTAATTTAGTATCATTAACTTAAAGATAGCCCCGAGCAGACCTGCGCATCTTGGAAATTATGGGGAAGGGGCTGAAATTTTAGTTCTTTTTTTGGACCGAAAGAAATGGATGCCATAGGTGGGCAGTACGGAAATTCTAGGGGAGGGGGCAAGATTTTTAAATGGCCAAAAAATGGTCTTTAAAATGTTGGTATGGCGAACAAACGCTATTTTTCAACGTTTCTCATCGAGCACTATCCATCGGCATCAAAATATCGCGAAAAAACCAAAAAATTTCAAAAATTAAATTCTAGGGAGGGGAATTTTCGACCTTGTGGGGGGTGAGGCTATTCGGCCCTTTGGGGGCTGCATACCCCTAACCCCTTCTCCGTGCGCCTATGTGTGGTGGATACGCGTCAGAAACATAGGTGGGCACTGGCAGAACCGAAATTCTGAGGGGGGGTGAAAAAATTTCAAAGGTCAAAAAATGGTCATAAAAGTGGTCGTATGGCAAAAAAACCATTTTTCGACGTTCCTTATCGAGCACTATCCAATGGCATCGAAAAATCGCTACAAAAGAAACAAAATTTCAAAATTTGGTTGGGTGATGTCAGATAAATTGCTGATGAAATTATAGTAGAGGTGTCAAAGAATCTATGAAAAATCTTCTATGCTGATGAAAGCAACTAAATAACAGAAAGAGAAAAATTCTAAGAATGTATTCGTTTTAACACATAATTAAATATAAATCAATAGAAAATTTTGAAATTCTATTCTTAATCTTAGTAACTCTGAGTTGGGTGATGTCAGATAAATTGCTGATGAAATTATAGTAGAGGTTCAAAGAATCTATGAAAAATCTTCTATGCTGATGAAAGCAACTAAATAACAGAAAGAGAAAAATTGTAAGAATGTATTCGTTTTAACACATAATTAAATATAAATCAATAGAAAATTTTGAAATTCTATTCTTAATCTTAGTAACTCTGAGTTGGGTGATGTCAGATAAATTGCTGATGAAATTATAGTAGAGGTTCAAAGAATCTATGAAAAATCTTCTATGCTGATGAAAGCAACTAAATAACAGAAAGAGAAAAATTGTAAGAATGTATTCGTTTTAACACATAATTAAATATAAATCAATAGAAAATTTTGAAATTCTATTCTTAATCTTAGTAACTCTGAGTTGGGTGATGTCAGATAAATTGCTGATGAAATTATAGTAGAGGTGTCAAAGAATCTATGAAAAATCTTCTATGCTGATGAAAGCAACTAAATAACAGAAAGAGAAAAATTGTAAGAATGTATTCGTTTTAACACATAATTAAATATAAATCAATAGAAAATTTTGAAATTCTATTCTTAATCTTAGTAACTCTGAGTTGGGTGATGTCAGATAAATTGCTGATGAAATTATAGTAGAGGTGTCAAAGAATCTATGAAAAATCTTCTATGCTGATGAAAGCAACTAAATAACAGAAAGAGAAAAATTGTAAGAATGTATTCGTTTTAACACATAATTAAATATAAATCAATAGAAAATTTTGAAATTCTATTCTTAATCTTAGTAACTCTGAGTTGGGTGATGTCAGATAAATTGCTGATGAAATTATAGTAGAGGTGTCAAAGAATCTATGAAAAATCTTCTATGCTGATGAAAGCAACTAAATAACAGAAAGAGAAAAATTGTAAGAATGTATTCGTTTTAACACATAATTAAATATAAATCAATAGAAAATTTTGAAATTCTATTCTTAATCTTAGTAACTCTGAGTTGGGTGATGTCAGATAAATTGCTGATGAAATTATAGTAGAGGTGTCAAAGAATCTATGAAAAATCTTCTATGCTGATGAAAGCAACTAAATAACAGAAAGAGAAAAATTGTAAGAATGTATTCGTTTTAACACATAATTAAATATAAATCAATAGAAAATTTTGAAATTCTATTCTTAATCTTAGTAACTCTGAGTTGGGTGATGTCAGATAAATTGCTGATGAAATTATAGTAGAGGTGTCAAAGAATCTATGAAAAATCTTCTATGCTGATGAAAGCAACTAAATAACAGAAAGAGAAAAATTGTAAGAATGTATTCGTTTTAACACATAATTAAATATAAATCAATAGAAAATTTTGAAATTCTATTCTTAATCTTAGTAACTCTGAGTTGGGTGATGTCAGATAAATTGCTGATGAAATTATAGTAGAGGTGTCAAAGAATCTATGAAAAATCTTCTATGCTGATGAAAGCAACTAAATAACAGAAAGAGAAAAATTGTAAGAATGTATTCGTTTTAACACATAATTAAATATAAATCAATAGAAAATTTTGAAATTCTATTCTTAATCTTAGTAACTCTGAGTTGGGTGATGTCAGATAAATTGCTGATGAAATTATAGTAGAGGTTCGAAGAATCTATGAAAAATCTTCTATGCTGATGAAAGCAACTAAATAACAGAAAGAGAAAAATTGTAAGAATGTATTCGTTTTAACACATAATTAAATATAAATCAATAGAAAATTTTGAAATTCTATTCTTAATCTTAGTAACTCTGAGTTGGGTGATGTCAGATAAATTGCTGATGAAATTATAGTAGAGGTGTCAAAGAATCTATGAAAAATCTTCTATGCTGATGAAAGCAACTAAATAACAGAAAGAGAAAAATTGTAAGAATGTATTCGTTTTAACACATAATTAAATATAAATCAATAGAAAATTTTGAAATTCTATTCTTAATCTTAGTAACTCTGAGTTGGGTGATGTCAGATAAATTGCTGATGAAATTATAGTAGAGGTGTCAAAGAATCTATGAAAAATCTTCTATGCTGATGAAAGCAACTAAATAACAGAAAGAGAAAAATTGTAAGAATGTATTCGTTTTAACACATAATTAAATATAAATCAATAGAAAATTTTGAAATTCTATTCTTAATCTTAGTAACTCTGAGTTGGGTGATGTCAGATAAATTGCTGATGAAATTATAGTAGAGGTGTCAAAGAATCTATGAAAAATCTTCTATGCTGATGAAAGCAACTAAATAACAGAAAGAGAAAAATTGTAAGAATGTATTCGTTTTAACACATAATTAAATATAAATCAATAGAAAATTTTGAAATTCTATTCTTAATCTTAGTAACTCTGAGTTGGGTGATGTCAGATAAATTGCTGATGAAATTATAGTAGAGGTGTCAAAGAATCTATGAAAAATCTTCTATGCTGATGAAAGCAACTAAATAACAGAAAGAGAAAAATTGTAAGAATGTATTCGTTTTAACACATAATTAAATATAAATCAATAGAAAATTTTGAAATTCTATTCTTAATCTTAGTAACTCTGAGTTGGGTGATGTCAGATAAATTGCTGATGAAATTATAGTAGAGGTGTCAAAGAATCTATGAAAAATCTTCTATGCTGATGAAAGCAACTAAATAACAGAAAGAGAAAAATTGTAAGAATGTATTCGTTTTAACACATAATTAAATATAAATCAATAGAAAATTTTGAAATTCTATTCTTAATCTTAGTAACTCTGAGTTGGGTGATGTCAGATAAATTGCTGATGAAATTATAGTAGAGGTGTCAAAGAATCTATGAAAAATCTTCTATGCTGATGAAAGCAACTAAATAACAGAAAGAGAAAAATTGTAAGAATGTATTCGTTTTAACACATAATTAAATATAAATCAATAGAAAATTTTGAAATTCTATTCTTAATCTTAGTAACTCTGAGTTGGGTGATGTCAGATAAATTGCTGATGAAATTATAGTAGAGGTGTCAAAGAATCTATGAAAAATCTTCTATGCTGATGAAAGCAACTAAATAACAGAAAGAGAAAAATTGTAAGAATGTATTCGTTTTAACACATAATTAAATATAAATCAATAGAAAATTTTGAAATTCTATTCTTAATCTTAGTAACTCTGAGTTGGGTGATGTCAGATAAATTGCTGATGAAATTATAGTAGAGGTGTCAAAGAATCTATGAAAAATCTTCTATGCTGATGAAAGCAACTAAATAACAGAAAGAGAAAAATTGTAAGAATGTATTCGTTTTAACACATAATTAAATATAAATCAATAGAAAATTTTGAAATTCTATTCTTAATCTTAGTAACTCTGAGTTGGGTGATGTCAGATAAATTGCTGATGAAATTATAGTAGAGGTGTCAAAGAATCTATGAAAAATCTTCTATGCTGATGAAAGCAACTAAATAACAGAAAGAGAAAAATTGTAAGAATGTATTCGTTTTAACACATAATTAAATATAAATCAATAGAAAATTTTGAAATTCTATTCTTAATCTTAGTAACTCTGAGTTGGGTGATGTCAGATAAATTGCTGATGAAATTATAGTAGAGGTTCAAAGAATCTATGAAAAATCTTCTATGCTGATGAAAGCAACTAAATAACAGAAAGAGAAAAATTGTAAGAATGTATTCGTTTTAACACATAATTAAATATAAATCAATAGAAAATTTTGAAATTCTATTCTTAATCTTAGTAACTCTGAGTTGGGTGATGTCAGATAAATTGCTGATGAAATTATAGTAGAGGTGTCAAAGAATCTATGAAAAATCTTCTATGCTGATGAAAGCAACTAAATAACAGAAAGAGAAAAATTGTAAGAATGTATTCGTTTTAACACATAATTAAATATAAATCAATAGAAAATTTTGAAATTCTATTCTTAATCTTAGTAACTCTGAGTTGGGTGATGTCAGATAAATTGCTGATGAAATTATAGTAGAGGTGTCAAAGAATCTATGAAAAATCTTCTATGCTGATGAAAGCAACTAAATAACAGAAAGAGAAAAATTGTAAGAATGTATTCGTTTTAACACATAATTAAATATAAATCAATAGAAAATTTTGAAATTCTATTCTTAATCTTAGTAACTCTGAGTTGGGTGATGTCAGATAAATTGCTGATGAAATTATAGTAGAGGTGTCAAAGAATCTATGAAAAATCTTCTATGCTGATGAAAGCAACTAAATAACAGAAAGAGAAAAATTGTAAGAATGTATTCGTTTTAACACATAATTAAATATAAATCAATAGAAAATTTTGAAATTCTATTCTTAATCTTAGTAACTCTGAGTTGGGTGATGTCAGATAAATTGCTGATGAAATTATAGTAGAGGTGTCAAAGAATCTATGAAAAATCTTCTATGCTGATGAAAGCAACTAAATAACAGAAAGAGAAAAATTGTAAGAATGTATTCGTTTTAACACATAATTAAATATAAATCAATAGAAAATTTTGAAATTCTATTCTTAATCTTAGTAACTCTGAGTTGGGTGATGTCAGATAAATTGCTGATGAAATTATAGTAGAGGTGTAAAGAATCTATGAAAAATCTTCTATGCTGATGAAAGCAACTAAATAACAGAAAGAGAAAAATTGTAAGAATGTATTCGTTTTAACACATAATTAAATATAAATCAATAGAAAATTTTGAAATTCTATTCTTAATCTTAGTAACTCTGAGTTGGGTGATGTCAGATAAATTGCTGATGAAATTATAGTAGAGGTGTAAAGAATCTATGAAAAATCTTCTATGCTGATGAAAGCAACTAAATAACAGAAAGAGAAAAATTGTAAGAATGTATTCGTTTTAACACATAATTAAATATAAATCAATAGAAAATTTTGAAATTCTATTCTTAATCTTAGTAACTCTGAGTTGGGTGATGTCAGATAAATTGCTGATGAAATTATAGTAGAGGTGTCAAAGAATCTATGAAAAATCTTCTATGCTGATGAAAGCAACTAAATAACAGAAAGAGAAAAATTGTAAGAATGTATTCGTTTTAACACATAATTAAATATAAATCAATAGAAAATTTTGAAATTCTATTCTTAATCTTAGTAACTCTGAGTTGGGTGATGTCAGAAGAATTGCTGATGAAATTATAGAAATTTTATGCTGATGAAAGCAACTAAATTTAAGAAAGAGAAAAATTATAAGAATGTATTCGTTTTATTACATAATTAATTATAAATCAATAGAAAATTTGAAATTCTATTCTTAATCTTAGTAACTCTGAGTTGGGCGATGTCAGAAGAATTGTTGATGAAATTATAGTAGAAGTTCAAAGAATCTATGAAAAACCTTCTATGCTGATGAAAGCAACTAAATTTAAGAAAGAGAAAAAAATTATAGTAATGTATTCGTTTTATTACATAATAATTATAAACTATTAGAAAATTTTGAAATTTATTCTTAATCTTAGTAACTCTGAGTTGGGTGATGTCAGAAGAATTGCTGATGAAATTATAGTAGAGGTTCAAAGAATCTATGAAAAATCTTTTATGCTGATGAAAGCAACTAAATTATGAAAGAGAAAAATTATAAGAATGTATTCGTTTTATTACATAATTAATTATAAATCAATAGAAAATTTTGAAATTCTACTCTTTAACTTAGTAACTCTGAGTTGGGCGATGTCAGAAGAATTGCTGATGGAATTATAGTAGGAGTACAAAGAATCTATGAAAAATCTTTTATGCTGATGAAAGCAACTAAATTTAAGAAAGAGAAAAATTATAAGAATGTATTCGTTTTATTACATAATTAATTATAAATCAATAGAAAATTTTGAAATTCTATTCTTAATCTTAGTAACTCTGGAGCTGGGTGATGTCAGAAGAATTTCTGATGAAATTATAGTAGAGCTTCAAAGAATCTATGAAAAATCTTCTGCGTTGATGAAAGCAACTAAATTTAAGAAAGAGAAAAATTATAAGAATGTATTCGTTTTATTACATAATTAATTTTGCAAATCACAGTGTCTTGTGTGTTCTGTTCTTAATCTAGTGGTCATTCCGAGTTGGGTGAGTGCTCGTAAGAATTGCTGATGGAAATTACAGGCAGAGCTCGTTAGTCTGCGAAAAACCGGCGCTGATGGAAAGCAATCGAATCAAGAAAGAGAAAAATTATAAGAATGTATTCGTTTCTATTCATAATGTTTATAAATCAATAGAAAATTTTTGTTCTATTCTTAATCTAAAAATTTAAAGTTATGATGTTTCAGTGAATTGATGAGTCATAGTAGAGGTTCAAAGAATCTATGAAAAACCTTCTATGCTGATGAAAGCAACTAAATTTAAGAAAGAGAAAAATTATAAGAATGTATTCGTTTTATTCCATAATTAATTATAAATCAATAGAAAATTTTTGAAATTCTATTCTAATCTTAGTAACTCTGAGTTGGGTGATGTCAAAAGAATTGCTGAAGAAATTATAGTAGAGGTACAAAAAGAATCAAGAAAAACTTTCATGTTGATGAAAGCAACCAGTCAAGAAAGAGAAAAATTTAAGAATGTATTCGTTTTATTACATAATTGATTATAAATCAATAGAAAATTTTTAAATTTATTCTTTAATCTTATAACTCTGAGTTAAAAGATGTCAGAATAAATTATTGAAAAATGAGTAGTAGAGGTTCAAAGAAAGAAAAATCTCTATGCTGATGAAAGCAACTAAATTTAATATAGAAAAAATTTATGTCAATTATTCGTTTTATTACATAATTAATTATAAATCAATAGAAAATTTTGAAATTCTATTCTTAATCTTAGTAACTCTGAGTTGGGTGATGTCAGAAGGTCTGTTGATGGAAATATAGTAGAGGTTCAAAGAATCTATGAAAAATCTTTTATGCTGATGAAAGCAACTAAATTTAAGAAAGAGAAAAATTATAAGAATGTATTCGTTTTATTACATAATTAATTATAAATCTAATAGAAATTTAGCCCTATTTTTAATCTTAGTAACTCTGAGTTGGGCGATGTCAGAAGAATTGCTGATGAAATTATAGTAGAAGTTCAAAGAATCTATGAAAATCTTCTTATGCTGATGAAAGCAACTAGAATTTAAGAAAAAGAGGAAAAATTTATAGTGAAAAGTATTTTGTTTATCTATAATTAATTATAAATCAATAGAAAATTTTGGAAATTCTATTCTTAATCTTAGTAACTCTGAGTTGGGTGATGTCAGAAGAATTCGTTTGTTGTGCCTATGTATAGAGTTCAAAGAATCTATGAAAAACCTTCTATGCTGATGAAAGCAACTAAATTTAAGAAAGAGAAAAATTATAAGAAAGTATCTGTTTTATTCCATAATTAATTATAAATCAATAGAAAATTTTTGAAATTTGATGCCTTTAACTTTAGTATCAACTCTGAGTTGGGTGATGTCAGAAGAATTGCTGATGAAATTATAGTAGAGGTTCAAAGAATCTGGCAGAAGTGTTCCTCTATGCTGATGAAAGCAACTAAATTTAAGAAAGAGAAAAATTATAAGAATGTATTCGTTTTATTCCATAATTAATTATAAATCAATAGAAAATTCTTGAAATTCTATTCTTAATCTTAGTAACTCTGAGTTGGGTGATGTCAGAAGAATTGCTGATGAAATTATAGTAGAGGTTCAAAGAATCTAGAAAATCTTCTATGCTGATGAAAGCAACTAAATTTAAGAAAAGAGAAAAATTATAAGAAAGTATTCGTTTTATTCCATAATTAATTATAAATCAATAGAAAATTTTGAAATTTGTTCTTTAATCTTAGTAACTCTGAGTTGGGTGATGTCAGAAGAATTGCTGATGAAATTATAGTAGAGGTTCAAAGAATCTATGAAAAATCTTCTATGCTGAGATGAGTAACTAAATTTAAGAAAGAGAAAAATTAGTAATGTATTCGTTTTATTACATAATTAATTATAAATCAATAGAAAATTTTGAAATTCTATTCTTAATCTTAGTAATTCCTGAGTTGGGCGATGTCAGAAGAATTGCTGATGAAATTATAGTAGAAGTTCAAAGAATCATGAAAAAAATCTTCTATGCTGATGAAAGCAAATTAAATTTAAGAGAAAAAATTATAAGAAAGTATTCGTTTTATTCCATAATTAATTATAAATCAATAGAAAATTTTGAAATTCTATTCTTAATCTTAGTAACTCTGAGTTGGGTGATGTCAGAAGAATTGCTGATGAAATTATAGTAGAGGTTCAAAGAATCTATGAAAATCTTCTATGCTGATGAAAGCAACTAAATTTAAGAAAGAGAAAATTATAAAGTAATGTATTCGTTTTATTACATAATTAATTATAAATCAATAGAAAATTTTGAAATTCTATTCTTAATGTTAGTAACTCTGAGTTGGGCGATGTCAGAAGAATTGATGAAATTATAGTAGAGGTACAAAAAGAATCTATGAAAATCTTCTATGCTGATGAAAGCAACTAAATTTAAGAAAGAGAAAAATTATAAGAATGTATTCGTTTTATTACATAATTAATTATAAATCAATAGAAAATTTGAAATTCTATTCTTAATCTTAGTAACTCTGAGTTGGGCGATGTCAGAAGAATTGCTGATGAAATTATAGTAGAGGTTCAAAGAATCTATGAAAATCTTCTATGCTGATGAAAGCAACTAAATTTAAGAAAGAGAAAATTATAAGAATGTATTCGTTTTATTACATAATTAATTATAAATCAATAGAAAATTTTGAAATTCTATTCTTAATCTTAGTAACTCTGAGTTGGGCGATGTCAGAAGAATTGCTGATGAAATTATAGTAGAGGTACAAAGAATCTATGAAAAATCTTCTATGCTGATGAAAGCAACTAAATTTAAGAAAGAGAAAAATTATAAGAATGTATTCGTTTTATTACATAATTAATTATAAATCAATAGAAAAATTTTGAAATTCTATTCTTTAATCTTAGTAACTCTGAGTTGGGCGATGCTCAGAAGAATTGCTGATGAAATTATAGTAGAGGTTCAAAGAATCTAAGTGAAAAATCTTCTATGCTGATGAAAGCAACTAAATTTAAGAAAGAGAAAAATTATAAGAATGTATTCGTTTTATTCCATAATTAATTATAAATCAATAGAAAATTTTGAAATTCTATTCTTAATCTTAGTAACTCTGAGTTGGGCGATGTCAGAAGAATTGCTGATGAAATTATAGTAGAGGTTCAAAGAATCTATGAAAAATCTTTTTATGCTGATGAAAGCAACTAAATTTAAGAAAGAGAAAAAATTATAAGAATGTATTCGTTTTATTACATAATTAATTATAAATCAATAGAAAATTTTGAAATTCTATTCTTAATCTTAGTAACTCTGAGTTGGGTGATGTCAAAAGAATTGCTGAAGAAATTATAGTAGAGGTTCAAAGAATCTATGAAAAATCTTCTATGCTGATGAAAGCAACTAAATTTAATAAAGAAGAAAAAATTACAAGAATGTAGCCCGTTTTATTCCATAATTAATTATAAATCAATAGAAAATTTTGAAATTCTATTCTTAATCTTAGTAACTCTGAGTTGGGTGATGTCAGAAGAATTGCTGATGAAATTATAGTAGAGGTACAAAGAATCTATGAAAAATCTTCTATGCTGATGAAAGCAACTAAATTTAAGAAAGAGAAAAATTCTAAGAATGTATTCAAAGTTTTTATTACATAATTGATTATAAATCAATAGAAAATTCTTAAATTCTATTCTTAATCTTAGTAACTCTGAGTTGGGTGATGTCAGAAGAATTGCTGATGAAATTATAGTAGAGGTTCAAAGAATCTATGAAAAATCTTCTATGCTGATGAAAGCAACTAAATTTAAGAAAGAGAAAAATTATAACAATTTATTCGTTTTATTACATAATTAATTATAAATCAATAGAAAATTTTGAAATTCTATTCTTAATCTTAGTAACTCTGAGTTGGGTGATGTCAGGAAGAATTGCTGATGAAATTATAGTAGAGGTTCAAAGAATCTATGAAAATCTTATGCTGATGAAAGCAACTAAATTTAAGAAAGAGAAAAATTATAAGAATGTATTCGTTTTATTACATAATTAATTATAAATCAATAGAAAATTTTGAAATTCTTATTCTTAATCTTAGTAACTCTGAGTTGGGCGATGTCAGAAGAATTGCTGATGAAATTATAGTAGAAGTTCAAAGAATCTATGAAAATCTTCTATGCTGATGAAAGCAACTAAATTTAAGAAAGAGAAAAATTATAAGAAAGTATTCGTTTTATCTACAATTAATTATAAATCAATAGAAAATTTTGAAATTCTATTCTTAATCTTAGTAACTCTGAGTTGGGTGATGTCAGAAGAATTGCTGATGAAATTATAGTAGAGGTTCAAAGAATTATGAAAATCTTCTATGCTGATGAAAGCAACTAAATTTAAGAAAGAGAAAAATTATAAGAATGTATTCGTTTTATTCCATAATTAATTATAAATCAATAGAAAATTTTGAAATTCTATTCTTAATCTTAGTAACTCTGAGTTGGGTGATGTCAGAAGAATTGCTGATGAAATTATAGTAGAGGTACAAAGAATCTATGAAAAATCTTCTATGCTGATGAAAGCAACTAAATTTAAGAAAGAGAAAAATTATAAGAAAGTATTCGTTTTATTCCAAAATTAATTATAAATCAATAGAAAATTTTGAAATTCTATTCTTAATCTTAGTAACTCTGAGTTGGGCGATGTCAGAAGAATTGCCGATGGAATTATAGTAGAGGTACAAAGAATCTATGAAAAATCTTTTTATGCTGATGAAAGCAACTAAATTTAAGAAAGAGAAAAATTATAAGAATGGTCGTTTTATTACATAATTAATTATAAATCAATAGAAAATTTTGAAATTCTATTCTTAATCTTAGTAAATTGAGTTGGGTGATGTCAGAATTGTTGATGAAAAGTAGTAGAGGTTCAAAGAATCTATGAAAATCTTCTATGCTGATGAAAGCAACTAAATTTAAGAAAGAGAAAAATTATAAAGAATACTGTTTTATTACATAATTAATTATAAATCAATAGAAAATTTTGAAATTCTATTCTTAATGTTAGTAACTCTGGAGTTGGGCGATGTCAGGAAGAATTGCTGATGAAATTATAGTAGAGGTTCAAAGAATCTATGAAAAATCTTCTATGCTGATGAAAGCAACTAAATTTAAGAAAGAGAAAATTATAAGAATGTATTCGTTTTATTACATAATTAATTATAAATCAATAGAAAATTTTGAAATTCTATTCTTAATGTTAGTAACTCTGAGTTGGGCGATGTCAGAAGAATTGCTGATGAAATTATAGTAGAGGTACAAAGAATCTATGAAAAATCTTCTATGCTGATGAAAGCAACTAAATTTAAGAAAAGAGAAAAATTATAAGAATGTATTCGTTTTATTACATAATTAATTATAAATCAATAGAAAATTTTGAAATTCTATTCTTAATCTTAGTAACTCTGAGTTGGGCGATGTCAGAAGAATTGCTGATGAAATTATAGTAGAGGTTCAAAGAATCTATGAAAATCTTCTATGCTGATGAAAGCAACTAAATTTAAGAAAGAGAAAAAATTGAAAGAATGTATTCGTTTTATTACATAATTAATTATAAATCAATAGAAAATTTTGGAAATTCTATTCTTAATCTTAGTAACTCTGAGTTGGGCGATGTCAGAAGAATTGCTGATGAAATTATAGTAGAGGTTCAAAGAATTCCAGAAAATCTCTATACGATGAAAGCAACTAAATTTAAGAAAGAGAAAATTATAAGAATGTATTCGTTTTATTACATAATTAATTATAAATCAATAGAAAATTTTGAAATTTTATTCTTTGGTCTTAGTAACTCTGAGTTGGGTGATGTCAGAAGAATTGCTGATGAAATTATAGTAGAGGTTCAAAGAATCTATGAAAATCTTTCTATGCTGATGAAAGCAACTAAATTTAAGAAAGAGAAAAATTATAAGAATGTATTCGTTTTATTACATAATTAATTATAAATCAATAGAAAATTTTGAAATTCTATTCTTAATGTTAGTAACTCTGAGTTGGGCGATGTCAGAAGAATTGCTGATGAAATTATAGTAGAGGTTCAAAGAATCTATGAAAATCTTCTATGCTGATGAAAGCAACTAAATTTAAGAAAGAGAAAAATTATAAGAATGTATTCGTTTTATTACATAATTAATTATAAATCAATAGAAAATTTTGGAAATTCTATTCTTAATCTTAGTAACTCTGAGTTGGGCGATGTCAGAAGAATTGCTGATGAAATTATAGTAGAGGTACAAAAGAATCTATGAAAAATCTTCTATGCTGATGAAAGCAACTAAATTTAAGAAAGAGAAAATTATAAGAATGTATTCGTTTTATTACATAATTAATTATAAATCAATAGAAAATTTTGAAATTCTATTCTTAATCTTAGTAACTCTGAGTTGGGCGATGTCAGAAGAATTGTTGATGAAATTATAGTAGAGGTTCAAAGAATCTATGAAAAAATTTATACGATGAAAGCAACTAAATTTAAGAAAGAGAAAAATTATAAGAATGTATTCGTTTTATTACATAATTAATTATAAATCAATAGAAAATTTTGAAATTTATTCTTATCTAGTAACCTTTAGTTGGTGATGTCAGAAGAATTGCTGATGGAAATGAGGTAGAGGAACGAATCTATGAAAAATCTTCTATGCTGATGAAAGCAACTAAATTTAAGAAAGAGAAAAATTATAAGAATGTATTCGTTTTATTACATAATTAATTATAAATCAATAGAAATTTTTGAAATTTATACCTAATGTTAGTAACTCTGAGTTGGGCGATGTCAGAAGAATTGCTGATGAAATTATAGTAGAGGTTCAAAGAATCTATGAAAAATCTTCTATGTTGATGAAAGCAACTAAATTTAAGAAAGAGAAAAAATTAGGAAAGAATAAGTCTTGCTTTATTTATATAATTAATTTCAGTAATCATGTAGTGTTCTTGAAATTCTATTCTTAATCTTAGTAACTCTGAGTTGGGTGATGTCAGTAAGAATTTGTTGATGAAATTAGTAGAGGTTCAAAGAATCTATGAAAGTGTCTTCTATGCTGATGAAAAAAGCAACTAAATTTAAGAAAGAGAAAAATTAAAAGAATTTAATTTTGTTTTATTGTTATACTGGTTTATAAATCAATAGAAAATTTTGAAATTCTATTCTTAATCTAGTAACTCTGAGTTGAAGTGATGTCAGAAGAATTGCTGATGAAATTATAGTAGAGGTTCAAAGAATCTATGAAAAAATCTTCTATGCTGATGAAAGCAACTAAATTTAAGAAAGAGAAAAATTATAAGAATGTATTCGTTTTATTCCATAATTAATTAGTAAATCTATTAAGTGTTCTTGAAATTTAATTTTAATCTTAGTAACTCTGAGTTGGGTGATGTCAGAAGAATTGCTGATGAAATTATAGTAGAGGTTCAAAGAATCTATGAAAAATCTTCTATGCTGATGAAAGCAACTAAATTTAAGAAAGAGAAAAATTATAAGAATGTATTCGTTTTATTCCATAATTAATTATAAATCAATAGAAAAATTTGAAATTCTATTCTTAATCTTAGTAACTCTGAGTTGGGTGATGTCAGAAGAATTGCTGATGAAATTATAGTAGAGTTCAAAGAATCTATGAAAAATCTTTTATGCTGATGAAAGCAACTAAATTTAAGAAAGAGAAAAATTATATGAATGTATTCGTTTTATTACATAATTAATTATAAATCAATAGAAAAATTTTGAAATTCAATTCCTTAATCTTAGTAAATTTCTGAGTTGGGTGATGTCAGAAGAATTGCTGATGAAATTATAGTAGAGGTACAAAGAATCTATGAAAAATCTTCTATGCTGATGAAAGCAACTAAATTTAAGAAAGAGAAAAATTATAAGAATGTATTCTTACTTTATTACATAATTAATTATAAATCAATAGAAAATTTTGAAATTCAATTCTTAATCTTAGTAACTCTGAGTTGGGTGATGTCAGAAGAATTGCTGATGAAATTATAGTAGAGGTACAAAGAATCTATGAAAAATCTTCTATGCTGATGAAAGCAACTAAATTTAAGAAAGAGAAAAATTATAAGAAAGTATTCGTTTTATTCCATAATTAATTATAAATCAATAGAAAATTTTGAAATTCTATTCTTAATCTTAGTAACTCTGAGTTGGGTGATGTCAGAAGAATTGCTGATGAAATTATAGTGAGGTGTTGTTAAATCTGCGAAAAATCTTCTATGCTGATGAAAGCAACTAAATTTAAGAAAGAGAAAAATTCTAAGAATGTATTCGTTTTATTACATAATTGATTATAAATCAATAGAAAATTTTTTAAATTTATTCTTAATCTTAGTAACTCTGAGTTGGGTGATGTCAGAAGAATTGCTGATGAAATTATAGTAGAGGTTCAAAGAATCTATGAAAAATCTTCTATGCTGATGTATAACTAAATTTAGCGAAAGAGAAAAATTATAACAATTTATTCGTTTTATTACATAATTAATTATAAATCAATAGAAAAATTTTGAAATTCTATTCTTAATCTTAGTAACTCTGAGTTGGTGATGTCAGAAGAATTGCTGATGAAGCCGTAGTAGAGGTTCAAAGAATCTATGAAAAATCTTTTATGCTGATGAAAGCAACTAAATTTAAGAAAGAGAAAAATTATAAGAATGTATTCGTTTTTATTACATAATTAATTATAAATCAATAGAAAAATTTTGAAATTCTATTCTTAATCTTAGTAACTCTGAGTTAAGAGTGCCAGAAGAATTGCTGATGAAATTATAGTAGAAGTTCAAAGAATCTATGAAAACCTTCTATGTTGATGCTACGAAAGCAACTAAATTTAAGAAAGAGAAAAATTATAAGAATGTATTCGTTTTATTACATAATTAATTATAAATCAATAGAAAAATTTTGAAATTCTATTCTTAATCTTAGTAATCTTGAGTTGGGTGATGTCAGAAGAATTGCTGATGAAATTATAGTAGAGGTTCAAAGAATCTATGAACAATCTTTTGTGCTGATGAAAGCAACTAAATTTAAGAAAGAGAAAAATTATAAGAATGTATTCGTTTTATTACATAATTAATTATAAATCAATAGAAAATTTGAAATTCTATTCTTAATCTTAGTAACTCTGAGTTGGGCGATGTCAGAAGAATGTTGATGGAATATAGTAGAGGTACAAAGATCTATGAAAAATCTTTATGCTGATGAAAGCAACTAAATTTAAGAAAGAGAAAAATTATAAGTACTGTATCTGTTTTTGTTGCTATTTAATTATTATAAATCAATAGAAAATTTTGAAATTCTATTCTTAATCTTAGTAACTCTGAGTTGGGTGATGTCAGAAGCATTTCTGATGAAATTATAGTAGAGCTTCAAAGAATCTATGAAAAATCTTCTATGCTGATGAAAGCAAATTCAAATTTAAGAAAGAGAAAAATTATAAGAATGTATTCGTTTTATTACATAATTAATTATAAATCAATAGAAATTTTTGAAATTCTATTCTTAATCTTAGTAACTCTGAGTTATAAGCCGATATGTCCTTTCAAGCTGATGAAAGCAACTAAATTTAAGAAAGAGAAAAATTATAAGAATGTATTCGTTTTATTCCATAATTAAATATAAATCAATAGAAAATTTTGAAATTCTATTCTTAATCTTAGTAACTCTGAGTTGGGTGATGTCAGAAGAATTGCTGATGAAATTATAGTAGAGGTTCAAAGAATCTATGAAAAACCTTCTATGCTGATGAAAGCAACTAAATTTAAGAAAGAGAAAAATTATAAGAATGTATTCGTTTTATTCCATAATTAATTATAAATCAATAGAAAATTTTGAAATTCTATTCTTAATCTTAGTAACTCTGAGTTGGGTGATGTCAAAAGAATTGCTGAAGAAATTATAGTAGAGGTACAAAGAATCTATGAAAAATCTTCTATGTTGATGAAAGCAACTAAATTTAAGAAAGAGAAAAATCTTCTAAGAAGGTATTCATACAATTGATTATAAATCAATAGAAAATTTTTAAATTCTATTCTTAATCTTAGTAACTCTGAGTTGGGTGATGTCAGAAGAATTGCTGATGAAATTATAGTAGAGGTTCAAAGAATCTATGAAAATCTTCTATGCTGATGAAAGCAACTAAATTTAAGAAAGAGAAAAATTATAACAATTTATTCGTTTTATTACATAATTAATTATAAATCAATAGAAAATTTTGAAATTCTATTCTTAATCTTAGTAACTCTGAGCTGGGTGATGTCAGAAGAATTGCTGATGAAATTATAGTAGAGGTTCAAAGAATCTATGAAAAATCTTTATGCTGATGAAAAGCAACTAAATTTAAGAAAGAGAAAAATTATAAGAATGTATTCGTTTTATTACATAATTAATTATAAATCAATAGAAAAATTTTGAAATTCTATTTTTAATCTTAGTAACTCTGAGTTGGGCGATGTCAGAAGAATTGCTGATGAAATTATAGTAGAAGTTCAAAGAATCTATGAAAAAATCTTCTATGCTGATGAAAGCAACTAAATTTAAGAAAGAGAAAAATTATAAGAAAGTATTCGTTTTATTCCATAATTAATTATAAATCAATAGAAAATTTTGAAATTCTATTCTTAATCTTAGTAACTCTGAGTTGGGTGATGTCAGAAGAATTGCTGATGAAATTATAGTAGAGGTTCAAAGAATCTATGAAAAACCTTCTATGCTGATGAAAGCAACTAAATTTAAGAAAGAGAAAAATTATAAGAAAGTATTCGTTTTATTCCATAATTAATTATAAATCAATAGAAAATTTTGAAATTCTATTCTAATCTTAGTAACTCTGAGTTGGGTGATGTCAGAAGAATTGCTGATGAAATTATAGTAGAGGTTCAAAGAATCTATGAAAAATTCTATGCTGATGAAAGCAACTAAATTTAAGAAAGAGAAAAATTATAAGAATGTATTCGTTTTATTCCATAATTAACTATAAATCAATAGAAAATTTTGAAATTTATTCTTAATCTTAGTAACTCTGAGTTGGGTGATGTCAGAAGAATTACTGATGAAATTATAGTAGAGGTCCAAAGAATCTATGAAAAATCTTCTATGCTGATGAAAGCAACTAAATTTAAGAAAGAGAAAAATTATAAGAATGTATTCGTTTTATTCCATAATTAATTATAAATCAATAGAAAATTTTGAAATTCTATTCTTAATCTTAGTAACTCTGAGTTGGGTGATGTCAGAAGAATTACTGATGAAATTATAGTAGAGGTCCAAAGAATCTATGAAAAATCTTCTATGCTGATGAAAGCAACTAAATTTAAGAAAGAGAAAAATTATAAGAATGTATTCGTTTTATTCCATAATTAATTATAAATCAATAGAAAATTTTGAAATTCTATTCTTAATCTTAGTAACTCTGAGTTGGGTGATGTCAGAAGAATTACTGATGAAATTATAGTAGAGGTCCAAAGAATCTATGAAAATCTTCTATGCTGATGAAAGCAACTAAATTTAAGAAAGTAGGAAAATTATAAGAATGTATTCGTTTTATTCCATAATTAACTATAAATCAATAGAAAATTTTGAAATTCTATTCTTAATCTTAGTAACTCTGAGTTGGGTGATGTCAGAAGAATTACTGATGAAATTATAGCAGAGGTCCAACGAATCTATAAAAAATCTTCTATGCTGATGAAAGCAACTAAATTTAAGAAAGAGAAAAAATTATAAGAATGTATTCGTTTTATTCCATAATTAATTATAAATCAATAGAAAATTTTGAAATTCTATTCTTAATCTTAGTAACTCTGAGTTGGGTGATGTCAGAAGAATTACTGATGAAATTATAGTAGAGGTCCAAAGAATCTATGAAAAATCTTCTATGCTGATGAAAAGCAACTAAATTTAAGAAAGAGAAAAATTATAAGAATGTATCTGTTTTATTCCATAATTAATTATAAATCAATAGAAAATTTTGAAATTTATTCTTAATCTTAGTAACTCTGAGTTGGGTGATGTCAGAAGAATTACTGATGAAATTATAGTAGAGGTCCAAAGAATCTATGAAAAATCTTCTATGCTGATGAAAGCAACTAAATTTAAGAAAGAGAAAAATTATAAGAATGTATTCGTTTTATTCCATAATTAACTATAAATCAATAGAAAATTTTGAAATTTATTCTTAATCTTAGTAACTCTGAGTTGGGTGATGTCAGAAGAATTACTGATGAAATTATAGTAGAGGTCCAACGAATCTATAAAAAATCTTCTATGCTGATGAAAGCAACTAAATTTAAGAAAGAGAAAAATTATAAGAATGTATTCGTTTTATTCCATAATTAATTATAAATCAATAGAAAATTTTGAAATTTATTCTTAATCTTAGTAACTCTGAGTTGGGTGATGTCAGAAGAATTACTGATGAAATTATAGTATAGTCCAAAGAATCTATGAAAATCTTCTATGCTGATGAAAGCAACTAAATTTAAGAAAGAGAAAAATTATAAGAATGTATTCGTTTTATTCCATAATTAACTATAAATCAATAGAAAATTTTGAAATTCTATTCTTAATCTTAGTAACTCTGAGTTGGGTGATAACAGAAGAATTGCTGATGAAATTATAGTAGAGGTCCAAAAAGAATCTATGAAAAATCTTCTATGCTGATGAAAGCAACTAAATTTAAGAAAGAGAAAAATTATAAGAATGTATTCGTTTTATTCCATAATTAATTATAAATCAATAGAAAATTTTGAAATTCTATTCTTAATCTTAGTAACTCTGGAGTTGGGTGATGTCAGAAGAATTACTGATGAAATTATAGTAGAGGTCCAAAGAATCTATGAAAATCTTCTATGCTGATGAAAGCAACTAAATTTAAGAAAGAGAAAAATTATAAGAATGTATTCGTTTTATTCCATAATTAATTATAAATCAATAGAAAATTTTGAAATTTTATTCTTAATCTTAGTAACTCTGAGTTGGGGTGATGTCAGAAGAATTGCTGATGAAATTATAGTAGAGGTCCAAAGAATCTATGAAAATCTTCTTAATAGATGAAAGCAACTAAATTTAAGAAAGAGAAAAATTATAAGAATGTATTCGTTTTATTCCATAATTAATTATAAATCAATAGAAAATTTTGAAATTCTATTCTTAATCTTAGTAACTCTGAGTTGGGTGATGTCAGAAGAATTACTGATGAAATTATAGTAGAGGTCCAAAGAATCTATGAAAATCTTCTATGCTGATGAAAGCAACTAAATTTAAGAAAGAGAAAAATTATAAGAATGTATTCGTTTTATTCCATAATTAATTATAAATCAATAGAAAATTCTTGAAATTCTATTCTTAATCTTAGTAACTCTGAGTTGGGTATTGTCAGAAGAATTGCTGATGAAATTATAGTAGAGGTCCAAAGAATCTATGAAAAATTTATGCTGATGAAAGCAACTAAATTAAGAAAGAGAAAATTATAAGAATGTATTCGTTTTATTCCATAATTAATTATAAATCAATAGAAAATTTGAAATTCTATTCTTAATCTTAGTAACTCTGAGTTGGGTGATGTCAGAAGAATTGCTGATGAAATTGAGGCTGAGGTGCTTGAAATCCAATTAAAATCCAGATAGGGAAATCCTCCTCCACACACGCCCATTTACGGTTGGGTGGTGCCGGGAAAAATTGCGAGTTTGACTGCAAGTAAATGCCTTGGCGCTTTATAGAGCAGGGATATTCTGCTATGCTGAAGAGAACAACTAAAATTCAGTAAGAGAAAATTTCAAAGAATTCGTTTGTTTTATGACAGGATTGAGTATTGAGCGTTAGAAAATCTGAAATTGTCGTATTCATCCTAATAATTCCAAGTTGGCAAGTTGGTAAGTAAAAAAGTGCGAGTTTGATTGCAGTTGAGGTGTTCATGGTTGGAGGAAGTCTGCTTAGCTGGATAAAGAAACTATAATTCAGAAAGGGGAAATTCTAAAAAATGTATTCGTTTTAAGACGGGACTAAATATTAAGCAATGAAAAATTTGGAAGAATCTCTTAATAATATTAATAAATCTATGCTGGGTGGTATCAAAAAAATGTGAGTTTGATTGCAGGAGTGTTTCTAATTGAGGAAAATTTGCTACACTTCATATAGGTTCATCGCCTTGTCCTTGCACCAACGAAAATCGGCTTGTATCATGTAAACTTACCTGAAATTCGGGTACAAGAACCTAGCTATATTTATAACACGGTACATTAAACCCGTGTAAGAACATTTGGGCAATAGTTCATCCCAGCTGTGGATGGAACGACCTGACACAATAGCTGGACGGGCTTAAGGGTCCGTGTATACGGGCTGATTTGGTAAAACATGCGAAAAATCATAGAAAATTGTCTTTTTTCAACGTATTTTTAGCCCAAATAGAAAAACACAGAAACCAACCGACCTTTGAGAGCCCATTGTGGGATAGGCTGAAGCTTTGGCTTTTGCCCGGGTGTGTGCGTAAGATCGGGATTTCAGGCGCTCAATGAGCTAGACAATCCTTAAGCACTCGGCTATGGTAACGCTTGATTTTCAAACCATGATATAAAGCACGCTACGAAAATAACGACTCGTATATTCATACGTTTTACTGATAAATTCTTTTTATTGAAAATAACTTACAATTTTTTCGAAAATTATATTCTTACTTTATTCCATGTCGTATTTATTTATATTGTCATGTAAAAACACCATACGCTACTACAGTAATCTATTGACACCTAATGCGCACGTTAGAACAGCATGAATTCAACGCATATATTGAAGAAACATAACGTCTGAAGGGAACCGGTCCGAGCTCAGCATGTAAAAACTGCCAAGTGAGGAGTCGGCGCTGATAAAGGCTATTGGGTTCGCCCAATAGCACCGGTTTTATTAATGCGTGTGCGTGCGGCAATATCTACAGCTGCATGGCTCGCATAAGACAGCTCAGTCCGGGCTGGTGACTATACAATGAACAACGGTCAGCAAACGCGGAGTGACCCATGTTATAATAAATATGTTATTGTGGATAATATATTACTTACTTTCGGGCGTGACAATATTCTTCTACTTTCTGGCCCAAAAATTACTAATATTGTAAAAAAGACTTCATTGATCGTAGCCAGTGTTTTAACTTTACAACATTAAACAGACTGAAGATGCAAATTATTGATAAATTAGCGTATACTGCTTTACACTAAAAATAGTGATGATGCAGTAAACAGATTGAACTCATTTAGAACTAGCGTAAGTTTGATTTTTTACTATTTTGTTCATTGTCAACGTCGTACGTATCATTGGAGCGAATGAGATCAATCAATGGTGTAAACAAGTCGGTGTCGTAATTACTAGGCACCTTTTGCAATAACCGGCAAAGTCGCTCCAAACCCATTCCCGTATCAACGTGCATCGACGGCAATGGCCTACAAACCGCTGCCTAATTTTATTCCACAGAAGAATAGTGTTAAGTGCTTTACAGCGTGAAAATCAGGCAGGCACATTATGGAGATTCTGAGGAGGGGCGAAATTTTAAAGTGCCCTTTTTGGGTCCGAAAGGGTAGGTATGCGTCAAAAAATCGTTTTTCGACGTCTATGACGATGCCCCATCTTTCTAGAGCATAAAAACGTAAGAAAAGTTCTACAAAAATCAGAAAAAGTCGTAAAAAGTGAACGAAATAGAGTCAAAACGTGAGTATATGGCGCGAAGCGCTGAAAATTTGACACTTTTCAGCAAATAGATAGCTATAAACGCTTGAAAAGCACCTTTTCTACGAATTAGCGAATTAATAGGGAACTTTCGAAAAATCGCGAATTCTGGGGAAAGGTGAAACATTTCTGGGCGGGGGAGGGGGTGAAAACCCCCTTTTCCCGATTATGCATGGTGAAAACCAAGGCAGCACAACGCCGCTAAGCACTGTAATATTGAAGCATTGTTATTTAAATCTGTTTCAGCTTGGTTTACGTCCAAATAAATCTTTTACACTCTTTAAATCCAGATTATACAGTATCCCGTAAACTTTGTACATTTATTACTAGACGGGCACAGCATGGGTATTTTGGGTGTGGGAGGTAAAGGCCAAGAAATTTTATTTTTCCCAAAGTGCCTTTTTCGGGCTCAAGAACGGTTAATAAGCATCAAAAATATCATTCCTGGTATCTCTGAGGTTGCTCTATGTTTGCAAAACATAAGGACGTGAAAAATTAAGACAAAATACAAGAAAATTCGAATAAAGTGAACAGCATATAGTCAAAAAATGAGTATACGGCGCAAGGCACCAAAAATTTATCACTTTTTAGCGAAATGGTCAAACAAGTATATGTGGGTGGTGGGAGGGTTTGGACCCCCAGACTTTTTAAACATTATTTTGTGCTATTTTTGGCCTTTTTGGGCTTAGTCTCCCTAAAAATTGGTGTTGGTCCCCCAAAATAGGAGGGTCAGGTACGTGCCTGGAAATAGTAATTAAAAACGCTTAAAGCAGCACCTTTCCTTTGACTTTTTAGGAAAGTCGGGGATTCATTGGGCGTTGTGAAAACATTCAGGCGCGGGAGAGGGGGGGCTGAAGCCAGGTCTCAAAATCGCGCATATTAATTACAATCGTTACTTAGAAAGCAATCTAAGACGCACATTCGGGAGGTAAGTAAGTTTAAACCAGCTCGTCATTCTATTCTTAAGCATTATTTATTATCTTATTATGGTGTCGGTATATGTAACAGAGGTATAGGCTCTCCTGCGCCCAAAATCAGTTGTAACCCCATTTCCTACTGGCGAAGCATTTCTCCCCATCACCCCGACTATTGGGCAACAGCTCCCGGAGAAGAAAAAAGAAAACAGAAAGAAAGAAAAAAACTCCCGACTCTGGTCAACAGACGTCCTTTTACACCTCCCTCAAAAATGACCGACTGCTATCCCTCGCCCAAAATTTTGGGAGATTACAATATGATCATTTATTTATACACTGTAGATTTCCAACAAATTTTATCACACGTCATTTAAATTTAGTAGGCATAGAGAGCCGCATTCCGAATTAGGGGGACAAAAACTCGTACGACAAATCATTCGACAATTGCTGGGAGTTAGGCAAAAACAATGGTGTTTTTGTACGTTTCTTTGCGAGCTCTATGCACATGGAGGAGAGGAAAAATTCAAAACAACTTAAAAAATAACACTTCGATTCAGTCATACGCGTATGAAAAAGATATTTCGTTTACAAAAGTCACACCAATGGTTTCTCATCATTCCATCTAGGCTAGACCCGGCTTAAAATTTTCAAAATTTTTATTATCGTTTCGGGTTCATCCTTAGAGCTGAAAAATATGAAGCTACTTTTAGTGCCTGTTTAGTAACACGTATTTAATTCAATTTTTTAATTTTTCATAAATTTATTTGTTTCAATCCTTTAATCTGGTGTTTGGAAACAAAAGCAATATGTATACAGAAAATAAATAATTCCGCACAAAAACATCAAAATTTCAAATATTAAATGCGCCGAAAAATTTTCATACATTCCCCGCGTCTTACTCGAATTTGAGGATATTTGAAAGACAGAAATGATACAAAAACAATAAATCCGGTGCAAAGCGCCTGAAAATATCGGACCTTGCTAAGCGAGCTAAAATCTAGCCTGCTGGTCATTCACATATCTCTTCAAGTTACTTTGGACACTTGTCAAAAAAAATCGTACTCCAAAAATTAAGGGATGGCCCAATCCAGTTCATTCATCGTCTACACGACTCTGTCGTAACCACAGGCACCTATCGACAGGGGGGATGGAGGGGTTCGGACCCCCCCCATAAAAAAAATTCAGGAAAATCGGAAAAAATAGGACATTTTAAACGCTTTTTCGTGCTATTTTTAACCTTTTTTGAGCTCAGTCCCCGAAAATTATAATTAGCCCCCCAGAATAGGACGTCCAGCTACGTGCCTGCGTAACCGCACATGCACTAGCACGGAAATTTGGGGATGGGGGAGTGAGATTATAAAGTGCTTTTTTTAGTCCGAAACTGGTAGGTACGCGTCAAAAACATCTTTTTTTCTGCGTTTTTGACGATGCTCTATCTTATCTAGAGCATACAAACATAAAGACATATCGAAAAAATCAAAAGTCAAGAACAAATTAAACAAAATGTAGTCAAAACATGAGTATCACGTCGCAAAGTGCCAAAATTTTGGCACTTTTGACCAAATAGCTAAAACCGCTTGACAAAAGAATCTTTTCTACCAAATTTTGAAAGCGATTCTATGGAATTTTAAAAAATCGCCAATTTTTTTTCGGGCTGGGGGGAATTTTTGCGCGAGGGTCAAAGTTTTTTGGGTATGGTCGCAATTGGTCTTATTCTTACACAATTATGTACATTAATTCAAAGGCTGAGGAGGTTTAATTAAACATCTGATAACATCGTTGGCTTAAACTAAAGTGAACTTGAAAAAACACAACGGACAAACTTTCACTGAATTATTTTTCATGCAATTAAAGTTTTTTCAGCCGTGTACGCACATTTAAAAAGTGTGTGGAGTATACGTTTAACACGCGAGGTGGGGATGTCTAATCCAAAGTCGGTCATTCCCCATTCGACCGACTATTATCCCACTACCCCCACCCAGGGGCGGATTTAAGGGGGTGGGTGGCGGTCGCCCCATCGCACAAAAATATTTGGCGAGATGAAGGACTGATATGCAATTTTGCAATGATTTTTGGCCAGTCAGTGACCATAATTTCTCAGAATTTATCCGACGCTACGCGCCCGATGATAGCTATTAATGACATTTATTTACTTTCTTGGCGACCATGGAAGCACGGTTCCTTTTGTTATTCGGCAAAGATTTTCCTGATGTACAAACACTTTTCGGGACCGTCTTTGTACAGGTACGAAGATACTTGGGAAGACAAAGACTGCAAAAAAGGTCCAAAGTTCCGCCGAGAAATTTTCAGGCGCTTCGCGCCAAATGAGTAATGCCGTGTCTCATATATATTTATAACAGCAAAAATCGGCGCTTCGCGCCGTTTCAAGACGGTTCTTATTGATATTTACCCTCATAAACCAAGGAATTAGCTAAAATACACTACCAAAGGTCTAACAACTCTGTTTTTTACCCACTAAAGTCACTACCGTACTATATCATAGTACCCCAAAGTTTGTTAATTGTACAAAATGTACAAAGACTTTTAGGGGCCATCTTTGTACAAGTACAAACGGACCTTGTACAAAAAACACTGCTCTGCGAAGCCATTTTCTGTTCATCTGAGTTTCAAAACAATTTTAACAGCAGAAACAGCAATTTTCTCATAGTTTTCTTCTATTTTCAATTAAAAATTTCGATCTATCGCATCAAATGCTATAATTACAGGAAATCAAAGCAGTAAATCATGCTTCTAGACGTCTATCCGCCTTAATTCCACAAATTTCTCGGCGCTTCGCGCCAGATTTTTCTTAAAGTCAAAGAAATTTAATGATTTTTTCGCATAAAATTGTCTAAAATTTTATAATTTCTAGAAAAAATATTGCGTCGAAAAGGGATTGTATGTAAAAGTATACAATGTACATAAAACACCGAAAAAATGCTATTTCGGGCGTTAAGCGCACATTTTTGGACCTATTTTTGACTGTTTTTGAAAAAGCTGGATACCGCCCACCCCCTAGGAAAATCCTAGATCCGCAACTGTCCCCCCACACCAAATTCCAGCTGTTGCATGTCTGTATAAAACGTAATTTTTCTGTCAAGATGACTCGTAAAAAGAAAAGTGTAAAGTCACGTCTAAGTATAGTATTAAGAGTTGAAGATTAGGTAAAAAAAAGTGTAAAGTGCGTTTCCGTAATTCGAGAAAAAAATTTTTTATACATGCTCCAAAGTGTTGTAAAAAAGACAAGCAATTTGAGCAGAAATATCGAGAAAAGTGCCCTTAAAAATGCCGATTAATCAAATAGCGCGTGAAGAATATTTCGACGACCTAATAAAATACACTGAGTGTGTAAACTAACGTTTCGCGAGTCATACTTACATAGTATTGCATTCAAAGTGCATTTCACGATTTAGTGAAAAATTGCACGTGTTCAAGGATTTAGCGTAGAGTGTAAAGTAAAGTATGGTAATTTAGTGTAAAGTATACGCTCGTTGGGTTATTAATTGCGTTGTGTTACGGAAAATTTCGCAAAAAAAATTCATTGTATTTTTATAAGCTAATGAACGAGTTTAAACGAATTATTCCAATAAAAAAATAATCAAACCCAAATAATTGGACAATTTAAGCCATTTTTAAAAGCGAGGGAAAATATATCTATCAAAAAACGAATTTGTAAAATAGACGAATAAAACCCGTAAAAAGGAAATCGACAAACAATTTTTACGCGGTAAAATCCTAAAATATACAAAAAAAATCCCACCCGTCTGTAAAACATTAGAAAGTCATTTGATAAGTTATCTTATTTGTGGATCAATTAATCTGATCTCCTTGACTTCTTTATACTAAATTTATTATCAATGCAAAGTATGATTGCTTCTATGTGAAGTACAAAATATGCATACCTGCGGCGAGTAATGCATATAAAACTCAGGGGCGGATTTAGAGGGGGGCCGCCGCCCCCCCCCCATCGGCCTAAAAAATTGTGCGCAAAATTAAGGATTTTTGAGCGATTTTTAGCGATTTTCGGGTTAAAACGGCTAATTTTTCCGCCCAAGTCAGGATTCCATTCCCCCTTAGGGGTATCGCCCCCCCCCTAGGAAAATCCTGGATCCGCCACTGATAAAACTGAAACTGTATATACAACTTTAAAAAAGCGTCGTTTTAGTCTTTTGTTAATCATTGACAAACAAAGTGACAAATGCCATGGCAGGAGAAATTGCAAAAAATCACATTTTTAGTAATTTTCAGTTTAAAATATTTATCTTCGAAATTATATCAAATTAAATTGAATTCGACGTATGAAATATTAAAATTGAATAATATTAAATTAAATTAGGTATATAAAAGTTAAATAAATCAATAAAAGCCAAACTACGCGTTTTAAAAATAATTGCGGGGTCTTACTTCAATTCTTAATTATAATTTACTTAGCCTCATCCAGGCACGTAGCTGTAGGGGATGGGGGGGGGGCGTCCGCCCCCCCCAAATTCAGAAAAAACCGGAAAAGTAGGACTTTTTAATGTTATTTTGTACTATTTTTTGGCCTTTTTGGACCCCGGACTCCCCAAAATCGGTGTTGGTCCCCCCGCCCCAAAATAGGACGGCCAGCTACGTGCCTGGCCTTATCTGCCCAAATTATAATCAACTTTTTCGATACTGATAAAAATTTTTTTGATTATTTTTATGATTATTTTTATTATTTTTATTATTTTTATTATTTTATTTTTTATTATTCCGTTTGTCAAATTTCTACTCATTCGCCTGTCAAATCGCTACCTTCTACTCGCATTACTGAAGCCTAACGAAGCTCCCTTCTTCAATCAAACAAGCCAAAAGGCAGACATTTAAAGACGAAGTAGGGACGAAAACACGAAAAAATGAGAGAAGACGGAACAATATAGACCCAAAAAAATTTAAAATGTAATTGCATTTAGAAAAAAATTAAATTTTAAAAATTACAAAATTTGATCATTTTGAAAAAAAAAATTAAAATTTTGAAAATCGAAAGATTAGGTTAAAAACTGATCAAAACGAAAATGAAAATAAAAAAATATCAAAAATCAAAAAAAATCAAAAATCAAAAAAATCAAGAAATCAAAAAAAAATCAAAAATCACCTCAAGAAATTTTCTTTGACCCGGTCGTACTGTATGAAAACAATATTCCACAATTCTAGGCAGTCAGCAGGTCTGACGTGATCGCCCCGTCCGTACAGTAATTCGGTGCATGGGCCGCAAGGACCCGCGAATCCCATTTCCCAAAAATTATCGATCGACGAAGCAGCGACGACTTGGTCCAATTTTAAGCCTAGTTTAAGCCAAGCTTCTCGAGTTTCCAAATCGGCCGATAGCCCGAGACGGTCGTCGCCGGCGAAATATGTAACGTAGAAGTCGTCGGCTAGAACGGAAAATTAAAAATTCTAAAAAATTAACAACTTTGAAACATTAAAATTAATCCGAAAATCAATGCATATAATTAGTTTCAGGAATTTAAAAGAAAAAATTGATATAAAATATTAAAAAGTAAATTAAAACATAAAATCGAGATTAAATTTATGGAAAAATACATCCATACAGGGTGGCCCACAAAAAAGAGCTACACTCTGACTTGATGGGTCATAACTCCGGCTGATATGGACATAAAACTTGAGGACCAGTTGCACTATATAGACATACATGTCTTTGTTCAAATCGCGTTGAAAATTTTGGCCAGCTGCCAGCAGTTCGTGCACTTCGGCTATTTTTTCAAAACTCATTTTGATATTGTTTTAAACTCAGAGTTTCTGCATTGTATCACATTACTGCGTATGCAGGTATCTTTATTTGACGTTTTTGGCAATATATCCCGTCACAAAAACTAAAATGGCACATTTTTTAACCCCAAGAGTAGATATGTTTTCTACTGCAGTGCAAAAATTTAAAGGATATCGTGAAAATAGGATATAAATTGATGGTCAGGACCAATGACGCTATTTGCGTTTGAACAATATTAAATGTAGGGTGTAAACCAGGTACATCGATCTTAGGTTACGGGGTTTCACCTCCCGCAGAATCTAGTTTTTCAGGCCCCAGCAAAAAATTTTTCACCGCCCCAGAATTGGCGATTTTTCAGAAGTTTCCTAAATTTACCTGAAAATTGGTAGAAAAAGTATCTTTTTAAGGGTTTTGGCTATCTATTTGCTCAAAATCGCCAGATTTTCGGCGCTTCGCGCCATATATTCATGTTTTAAGCGATATATTGGTCAATTTATTCGACTTTTTTACGAAATGTTTTCATGATTTTATGCTCTAGACGGATAGAGTATCGTCAGAAACGCCAAAAAACGATGTTTTTAAACGCGTACAGGCCATTTTTGGACCCAAAAAAGACACTATAGGTTTTCACCCCCCACGAATTCCCATACTGTGCATGTAGTGGTGTAAACTAATTGCCGTAGCGCTCTAACAGTAAATATCTGGCCAAACTTGTCCACGTATTTCGAAAGAAGACACTTTTATCTATCTAAAGTTGCCAGTTCTGACGTCTCATGTTCACAGCAGCCGATAGTTATGACCTGTTGAACCGGAAAAATAGACTTTTTTATGGGCCACCCTGTATATACAGCATATGTGCAACAAGGAAGAAAAATATAAGTGAGAACGTAAATAAAGACCAAAATTTATAACAGCGACTCTGGACGGTGTCCTTTAGAGATTCAATGGCTTAAACGGTAGTGAGGGCCTAGAATTTTGAACGAAGGTAATCAATCACTCATTCGACGGACAACAGGGTTAAAGGCCTTCTATATTTTGTCTCAAAATGACATCAACTGGAAGTGGCCCAGTGGGCCAAGATTTTGAATATTTAGGGGACTACATGACTGCTGACTCTGCAGCATACATTTCACGGCTCAATTGTTGGGCAAAAATGCCAAAAAAACACGTAAAAACGGCCTGAAAATACAAGTTTTTTCCATAAATTAGGAGGGGGTCAAAAATTTTCTGACATTGATGGGACGGGGGACGTCCGACTTTAGGTGTGCGGGGATCGACCATACCCCCGTTTCATGTATGTTCTGCAGGACCTGTTATTTTTCCACAAAAAGACGGAAATGTGCATTTTTGTAGGAACTGTTTGGAAAGAATCAATCGCAAAAATATTAACAATAAAATAAATAAAAATAAAAAGTAAATAGCGATCACGAAATAATTTCTGAAACAAAGAGCAGACTTGAAAAAATCGTTAACACGGATCCGTCCTCGGACATTCACGTAACAACTAACAACAAAGATGACAAATTAGCACTTTAATCGAAAATAGCTGAAATTTCTACAAATAGCTTAGAAAACCACATTATTAAATCAAAGTCAGACAGTGGAAAATCGAATGTCAACTTTTATGAAAATGAAGAAAGATTGGCTTTGAATAAAGATCTCCCTTCCAGGCACGTATCTCTGAGGGAATGGGGGTTCGGACCCCCCCCCCCCAACAAAAAAAAATTCGCGGAAATCGGAAAAATTGGACTTTTTAAACGTTATTTTGAGCTATTTTTGGCTTTTTTGGGCTTATTCCCCCTAAAAATTGTTGTTGGTCCCCCCAAAATAGGACGGCCAGCTACGTACCTACTCCCTTCCTCCACTGTACAAGTGTATTATACAGTGGCGGATCCAGGATTTTCTAGAGGGGGCGGTACCTCTAAGAGGGGGGAACCCTGACTTGGGCGGAAAAAGTTAGCCGTTTTAACCCGAAAATCGCTCAAAAATCTTTAATTTTGCGCACTATTTTGGGCCGATGAGGGGGCGGCCGACCCCTCCCCCTAAATCCGCCCCTGAGTGTATAGGTATGCCCTACATTTCCACAGCAAAACATATTTCATACTTGTATGGCACACGTAATCCGAGCACTGAATGAGCTACCAGTTTAGTGCAAAAACATTAGAAACAGAAATTTTAGAAAACTTTCACGTCACGCCGGATTGATTTATTCGGTGTACATATGCCTTTACCAGAGGCGGATTTATTAAGAAAAAGAAGGGCGGCAAGTCACCCTCCCCATTGGCCAAAAATATTCTGCGAGATAAAGAATGGACAAGCAATTTGCAATGATTTCTGGCCGTCGGTGGCCATAATTTCGCAAATTTTTACCATCGCCGCGCGCAGGATAATAATCGTAAGTATTTATGACATTTATTTACTTTCTTGGCGATCTCAAAACCTCTTTTCGCTCATGGAATGGGTTTCAAAACAATTTCAATAGCAGGAACAGCAATTTTAGCATAGCTTTCTTCTATTTTCAATCAAAAATTTTCGACGGTTCGCGTAAAATGCTACAAATACAGGAAATCAAGCAGTAAATCGAGCTTCGATACGTCCATCCGCCTAAATTACAAAAATTTTCCGGCGCTTCGCGCCAGATTTTCGCTAAAGTCAAAGGAATTTAATGTTTTTTTTCGCTAAAAATTCTCATAAAATTCAAAAAAAATTTGGCAAAAACACGTCGAAAAACGCTATTTCACGCATGAAGGGCAAATTTTTGGACCTATTTTCGACTGTCTTTAGAAAAATTAGGGAACCGCCCCAGTTGGGGAAAATCCTAGATCCGCCACCATACATGCACAGCATGGGAATTCTGGGGGGTGAAAACCTAAAGTGCCTTTTTTGGGACCAAAAATGGCCGGTACGCGTTAAAAACATCGTTTTTTTTGGCGTTTCTGACGATACTCTATCCTTCTAGAGCATGAAATCATGAAAAAAATCTCGAAAAAAGTCGAATAAATTGACCAATATATCGCTTAAAACATGAATATATGGCGCGAATCGCCGAAAATTTGGCGATTTTCGAGCAACTAGATAGCCAAAAACCCTTAAAAGACACTCTTTCTACCAATTTTCAGGTAAGTTTAGGAAACTTTTGAAAAATCGCCAATTCTGGGGAGTGAAAAATTTTTTGCGCGGAGTGAAAAATGATTCTGCGGGGGATTGAAACCCCCAAACCCCAAGATCATGTATGTCCGCCACTGGCCTTTACACAGTGAGTCAGTTTTAACGGGCAAAAATGTCATGTGCAGCATTATCCCGCAAATAAAAGCGTAAGGGTAGTATATATATTGACTGAGACATTTTATCATCCATTTGTTATTGTGTTTTTTCACATCTGGTTCGTTGTGCCTTCTGTGACAACTGCATTATTAATTCTGTCATATTTCTATTCTTTTCTGTTTCTGCCTTTTTTCACACCTTTTAAATTATTATCTTTCTCTACTACTTTTTTAAGTTTCTTTTATAAAAATATTTACCCTGTTTCTATCGATACTTACTTCTTATTCTTTTCTGACGCTTAGCTTCTACTTTACTTTATTTTCTCTGTTTTTCTTTTAATTTGAAAGGCAAAACTGTAGCAGCCTAGCTCCGCTCTAATGACCTCGCCTCTTTATATGATTTTTTATGTGATTTTGTGTTTTTTCTGTAGATAATCCTGCTCACTTTTTCACGTTTCGCTTAGACTCTTACGCCTCGTAATCACACCTGGGCGTGTGGGAGGGGGAGGTTTGGGGGTATGCACCCCTACCCGGAGAAAGCAAAATACCCCCCCTTCTAAGAAGCCAAAATACCCCCCAGAATTCGATTTTGAATTTTTTTCGTTTTTTCCCAATTTTTTGATGCCAATAGATAGTGCTCGATGAGAAACGATTAAAATTGTGTTTTTTAGCCATACAACCATTTTTAGGGCCATTTTTTGACCTTTAAAAAATCTTGCACTCCCCCCCTTAGAATTTTGGTGCCGCCCACCTATGCTCGTGATATCAGTCATTTACCATAATAAATTTAATTTTTTAGGTACATTTGTGCTATTCCTTGCGTCATTTTGTCTCTTCCTAGTTGATAAAATGCTTCAATTCTACTTCTCTCATCCTTTTTCCAAATTATTTACTTATTTACAATTATTTTTATTTGTTTATTCATTTAACGTTTTCTCCATATTTTCTCTAAAATGTACTTCTTTCGCCTTTGTGTCGTATTTATGACTTCCTATCATTCCATTTTCCCCCATCGCTCGTCCGAGGCCTCGAAATCGGTTTTAAAATGATAAGAACTTGAAACTTTTGGAATTAAACGTCTGCATTCTATTCTTGATTACGATTTGCCATTAAAAAGCTCTACATTCAAGATATGTAATTGTAATAGAGATGTCTCAATCTTTAAATTAAGATTTTTTTAGACGCAGCATTTGGCTAAGCCTTTGGCTAAGGCTAAGCATTTGGCTAAGGAGCCTTATTAAACAAGTCAGCAGTGGAAATACAGAACGTATTACAGATCTTTCCTATATAGTAACTTAGAAGCACAAGTATAATTGTTAAATAAATAAGAAGCAATAGGATGCCTAGTATTATTGATGTATATTTGCGATAGCGATCAAATGAAGGTAGTGATAGTGATAAGTGATGACATGCAGGGGCGGATTTAAGGGGCGGAGGGGCGGCCGCCCTCCATTGGCCCAAATTAGTGCGCAAAATTAAGGATTTTTGAGCGATTTTCAGCGATTTTTGGGTTGAAACGGCTAATTTTTCCGCCCAAGTCATGGTTCCGCCCCCTTAGGGGTACCGCCCCCCTTAGGAAAATCCTGGATCCGCCACTGGTGATATGTGATTGCGATAGTGGGTGACAGTGATTATAAGCGATAATATGTAAGTGCGAGTGATAGCGATGATAGGTGATAATATTTGACTATGATAGTGAGAATGATAAGGAATGATAAAGGCGAAAGGGAAAAGCGATAAGTGACAGTGATAACGAAAAGCTTACTGTCATAAGCCTTAGACGGGGATTGGGGATCCCCACCCAAAGTCGGTCGTCCCCTATCCCCCAAGGCCAGGAAATTTTCGACCTCCTTCCGCACCGATTTTTAGAAAAAAATAAATTTTTGGGCCTTTTTACGCGTTTTTTGGCCAAGAATTCGAGGTCTTAACCTCCCCCAAACCTACAAGTGGCCGGGACACAAAAATTTTGAGCCGTTACACGTTATATGCCTAGGTCGATATTTTTGATTTTTGCGGAAACATCCCAAGAATGACTTGCGAAAGAGGAACAAGGAAGAGGAGATGGAGGTCTGGTCTGAGAACCGTCCGAAAATTATTAACGGCTAACTTGTGCAGAAAAAATGCTGGGTACAAAAACACCATTTTCGACGTGTCTCACCAAACTACATCCTTTGGCAGCTAAAATTCTGGAAAGTCTTCCACATTCTCAGCGTTGGAATCAGGCACGTAGCTGACCGTCCAATTTTGGGGGACTGAGCCCAAAAGGCCAAAAATAGCACAAAATAATGTTTAAAAAGTCCTATTTTTCAATTTTTCCGAATTTTGGGAGTGTCGGACCGGACCCCTCATTCCCCCAGATCTACGTGCCTGGGTGGAATGGGGCTTCTAGCATCTAGGAGATTCAGCCATGTGTCTGCAACCATACAATTTTTTTGGCTTTGCGGGGTTCACCCCCTGAATATTATTTTTTTTATTTTTTTTATACAGGATCATTTTCACCATCCTTTCAAACTATATTCACCCCATAAATGTAAAAGCATAGGTAGGTAGGGATCCCCACCCAAAGTCGGATAAACCTCCACCCCACCAAAACCAAAAGTTTAGGACCTCCCCTCCCGATTTTTTGAAAAAATCGAATTTTTTGGCCTTGTTTGGTTTTTTGGCCGTTTTTCACCAGAATTCGGAGGCCATTTACCCCCCCCCCCTCCCTTCTAAAAATGGCCGTGATTTCTTCCAAATTTCGAGCCGTTATACGTATGTTTCACCTTCTAGCCTTTTTACCCTCCCCCACAGAACAGTGACACTCCAAAACACTGAAGGAACAGGTGGGTTTTTGTTTTTAAAAGTTTTTCATTTTAAGTTCTAGATAAGGCTTGGTCAGAAATGCCGAAAAATGGTGTTTTTGACGCGTATCCATCGTTTTTAGCCCAAAAAAGATACTTTATAAAAAAATTAAATTTCGGTCATGGCCCCTCCCCGGAAAAATCCGTGTAGCGCCCGTTTGGTTTCTGCAAAATTATCAGGCACGTCTCTCTGCGGGAAATGGGGGTTCGGACCCGAAAATCCAGAAGAATCGGAAAAATAGGACTTTTTAAACGTCATTTTTGTGCTATTTTTGGCTTTTTGGGCTTAGTCCCCTCCCAAAATTGGTGTTGGTCCCCACAAAATTTGATGACCATCTACGTGCCTGGAAATTATGTATACACATCGCATACCATTAAACCCGTAAATCTCAGTGAGCAATATCCAGGCTTGGCGACACGCCTCAAATTTTGACAGTCGACCGTTGAAGGCCCAGTTGCCGAGCATTTCGAAAAAAGTGTGATGCGTCGAATCGACGCCCACGCTTTGCAAGTCGCAATGCTTTCCACCCACGCGAATGCATTTTTGGCTATTGGCGGCCAGGGCCAATTCTTTGAGCGACGATGGCATGTTGGGCGAAGCGAGGAAAATCGGTTTAAACTGGTTCATGCCGGCATTGACGAATTGCAGACTCTTATCTCTCTCATCGGGAATGACGGACGAGGAGGGAACGATTGTGCAGCCCAGATTCGCGTAGTAATCTAGATTGCATTTACTGCATACACCATGCAGCAGGGGCGGATTTAAGGGAGGGCGGGGGAGCGGCCGCCCCTCCCCACTGGCCAAAAATATTTGACGATATAGAGAATGGATATGGAATTCGCAATGATTTTTGGCCGTCAGTGACTCACTAACTTCTCAAATGTTTTCGGCGCAACGCGCCGGGTGAGTACATATTAATGACATTTATTTACTTTCTCGGCGACCTGGAAGCCATTTCCTGATTCATATGGGTTTCAAAACAAATTTAAGAGCAGAAACAGCTATTTTTGCAGTTTTTTTCTATTTTCAATTAAAAATTTCGATGTTTCGCATCAAATGCGATAAATACAGGAAATCAAACGAGCAAATCATGCTTTCTAGACGTCTATCCGCCTTGATTTCACGAATTTTCCGGCGCTTCGCGCCGGAGTTTTTGGCCAAGTCAAAGGAATTTAATGATTTTTTCGCACAAAATTGTCGGAAATTTTAAAACGTTTCAGAAAAATATTGCGTCAAAAGTGATTTTATATTAAAGTATACAATGTTAAAACAGAAAAAAACGCTTTTTCGCGCGTTAATGGCAAACTTGTGGGCCTATTTTTGACTGTTTTTCGAAAAGTTGGAAAACAGCACCCCTCCCCTTAGGAAAATCCTAGATCCGCCATTGCCATACGGTGGCGGTATGCGTAATGATGGGGTTTGTGGATCCCTCACCCAGATTCGATCGTTCCCCCTGACACCCTAAAAGTCTAGAAATTGTGGACCACCCTCCTATTTTTGGCCAAACGTATGTTTTTCAGCCATTTTTTAATTGCTTTTTGCAATTTTTGGTCAAAAGTTGGAGTTCATTCACCCTCAGCGGTCCTAATGATGGTCAGAGGCCCCCGTCCAAATTTAGAGTCGATACGTGTCTAAGTGGGTTCAAAAATTTGTCGCTCGGTTTTACGTCGGCTACTTTAATTTAAACGCTTTTTCCAAAATATTTCAAAAATTTCTGACAATTTTGTGTAAGGAATTATTAAATTTTTCCTTAAAATTTGACGAAAAGCAAGCTGAAGTAGCTGCTTTAATGCTACAGAAATCGAGTTAGAAGTCATTATAATGTGCTTTGCTACAAAAAATGGCAAAGAATTACCTAAAAACGGAAGTTTTTGCCCATAAAGCTGGGGAGGGGTGAAATCAGGCACGTAGCTGGCCGTCCTACTTCGGGGGACCAACACTAATTTTCGGGGGGATTAAGCCCAAAAAATCTAAAAATAGCACAAAATAACGTTTAAAAAGTCCTATTCTTCTGATTTTTTCTGAATTTTTGGGGGGTCCGAACGCCCGCCCCATTCCCCCTAGAGATGCATGCCCGAGTAAAATATTAGCTTTGAAGGATCGGGTGTAGATCCCCGCCCCGTGTTACATGTATGAATTTGACCATTAGATATAGAATTCACGAATTTAAACAGAATAAAAAATTATGAATTTCCGACCCAACGTTCGAATAAGATGGATGTTCAGGACTACTTTGTACTGTTCCCTTGATTTTACTTTATATCGAAATTTGATTTCAATGCAGCTCATCCCGTCTAAAAAAATTCGAAACAATCGGTCATTAATTGCAATTATTTAGGGTTGCGCTCCATACGTGTTCTAGAAGGGTTGGTTACTCTTCAAGTGTCGAATTTTCGGATTTACCTATGTATCTTGTCGACTGTCTTGTTCAATTCACTATAAATTTTTTTCAACTTTTTTTGAAATATTTTCTATATTTTTAATTCAGAAAAAAGAAGCATTGTCCGGAAACTTGAAAAAGTGTTTCAACGAAGATCATTCTTTTTCAGTCTAAGAAATCAATGTTTAAAAATTCTTGGGGCCGGTTCCCTCCCTATCAATTCCCATGCTGTATATACATGTATATATGTTGCTCACTAATAAACGTCTGCCGAACACGATCACTGGACCAATATGGCTTTCTCAGCGACGATAGGACAGAAAAATATCGTCGCATTGCAAACGATAATGAAAATGGCCCGAAATTGTACTTTTCAAAATATATTTAGCAGCGAAGATTACAAGAACATGGGCTGAGACATCAAAGCCGAGCAAATAAAAACATTAGAAGTAAGCGCCGAATTCAGCAAACTTCGACAAAATCGTTCATGATATCTCGGATGGATGATCCAGTCAGTTGAAAAATGCGTACCTATACGAAGATAAAAGGCCAAAAAAATCAAACATTTTTCACAACCGTCCCTTATTTCTCAAAAATATAATTTTATTTAAAAATGAGTATAATTAATAATTTTGAGCACTGCAGACATCAAATATCTAATGTAATTCAGATAAAAGTTATATATGTCAGTTATCCGCTCATCCTCGACTTACTCACAGCAAATATATATATGCTATTAATTTATGTTCACGGAATTTAAGGGAAGATCCTGGCCTAGAGTCAAGAGCCTCATATATAAATACCTACACGCATAGGTGCACAAAGTCAGGGTCGGCAGGGGGACGGGTGAAATGCCAAAAGCCCAAAACAGTAAATTCAATGTTCACGATTTTTTCCGCCGTTCAAACAATCAAAAATGTCAAAATAGCCTATAAAAGGTTTCTTTCGTGTTAATATCGCATTATTAGTCCATTTCGTCTGCATTATGTCACTTTCAACACTGAAAAATGCAATGATCGATCAATTTTGCGCGCTTTTTTGAGTTAAAAGTACATAAAACTACTGAGCCAGCGCGGGGCGCCGGAAGAAATTTTACATTTCTACTGCTATTGACCTGAAAACTAATGCAAAAAATGTTTATCAGCCCAAAATCGCGGAACAGTATATACCTGTCCGGCTAATCCTCCAGGGAAGGAAGTAATACCTCCTTCACCTCCTATGTGCACGATGCGCCCTCACACAGCCAGACTGTCATAAAAATCTTTGTCACTTTTATGGAATAGCAACGTCCCATGTTGTAAAATGAGCTACTTTTCTAATTGCCTATATATAGGCGTTGAGCTTACTTTATTGGCATTAAGACGATAGTTGTTCATGCATTATCGACTGTTCGATAGTGAAGGCACGTGTGAAAATTACTAATTCTTCGCATTATCAAGTTTTTTTCTATCCTCTGATACCCCTATGTAAAAAATCGACTTTCGGACGGTTGTAGGAAGGTTAACTCTTCAGATGAGAGTGACCGCATCGTTTTTCAAGTCAGCACGTTCAACTCTAGAGTCAGTGATCCGGACCGAGGGTACTTTTGGAACCTCGGCCGAGGCCGAGCCGAGGCGACTTAAAATCCGTGCCTCGGCCGAGGCCGAGCCGAGGGTAATGCCGAGAGTCAAGCTTGTATACCTATACCCATAAATAGTACTCTTAGAATATTTTGTATGTACATAGAGCTAGAGAATAATCATAATATTAAGCACTTTATCGAATGTCGGACAATTCATTCTTATTTTCAATAATAATAGATTAAATGTGTGAAGGATTTATTGAATAAAGTCAGCAGCATGAAAGCATACTTAATTTAACAAGTTGCCGTTGATGCAGACTTGGAAAAGTTGATAAAAAATATGGCTGAACAAGCACTTAAAAACTTTTATTACTATAAATAAGAAAACAGTGTCGAAGAAATAAACGAACAAACGAAATAAGCTAAAGCAAAGACAGGATTGTAGCCATTGTTGTGCTCGCTTTTGTAGTAATGCATGTTTAAACACGCTTTTCAGTCATCCAATTCTGGTGTGCGTGTAGGTAATATAACGGAAACTGCACTGTACTTTCCGATCCTTAGTTTCCGCGGTCCAGAGTCGATGGAAGGGTGAAATCCATACGATGGGCGTGAAAATTCTGAAGTGCAAGTTTACTAGAGTCGAAATGGCTTGTAAAAGTAGTGGTATGTATCAAAAGCACAATTTTATGCGACCGTTTATCATCTGAGCACTATCCAGTGACATCAAAATTACGGAAAAACGAAAGATTTTCAAAAATTGGAATTAAAGTATTTTTAATTTCTGAAATTTACGGTTTCTGAAATTTATACTATTACTGCTTCAGGTCTTGGTGGAAATCAACATGGGACTAATTAAAAATTAGAAATAATGTCTTTGTATAGAGCAGAACAACTTTTTTGTAGAATATTTTATATTAATATATTTTTAAAGATATACGTTTTTACCTTGCTGCCGAGTGTGACCTGACAACCGAGCATGCGAGTCCCTAAAACATTTTTTTGCAAGATACCTGCTATATGTGTTCAAAGATGGTAATCCAAAAGATCTTTGAACTTGTTTGTACCTGCAGAATTTTTGGATGTACTATTATAATATGGTACGGTGGCGATTTTAGTTGATGGTAAAAACAAGGTTTTTTCGACCTCTGGTAGTGTATCTTAGCCTACAGTTGCTGATTTCTTGAATATTTGACATTTTTCCAATTTCTGAAATGCAAATTCTGCTGTTACTGAAGATCTCTCTGGACGGACAATTACTAAATGCGCCCCGGAGGATTTTCGGGAGTTTTACACCCTTTTACAATTTTTTTCAAAAATCTTTGTTCACGTAACCTAAAGGCGGTCACTGAAGAAGCTCTGCGTACGTTATGAAGGAGGTCTTTGGGCAAATACGAAAATCGTGAAGGCGCTCAAATTCGTGATAATTCGTCGCCTGAATTGAAGATCAAATTCGCGGAGCTTTTGATGCAATTTGCGTAATAAAACTCGACTGGAGAAAGCTGAAACAACTTGTACATGCTAAGTCAGAAATGTTACGGATGATGGCAATGTGCGCGATTGGATCTTGTAATAAGCGCCACCTGCGCTTGGGGATTCATTGCAACATCTGGGATGAAATTAGTCAATTTTATCTTCGAACGGCTCAAAAGTTGCTAAAGTTCAATTAAATGAGATACCTTATTTTGCCCAAAATTTTTAAAAACAGTTTAGCAGAATGGGTACAAGAGATGTTTAAATCTGCATAAAAGATGCTCTAGATTATGCAAAAATTCGATTTTTGAGTTGTTTAATGCCCCTAGCTTCGATCTAAATACATTATATTAGCGATGTTTTGCGCGAAGCGCCGAAAATTTCTGAAGTTTTCTGAAGATGCGGAAAAGGCTGTACAATTAGTATCATTTTGTCCAAGGGAGCATTTTGACCCCAACATTGTATCAAAAATGGCTCCGAGCTTAAATCTGCGTTTATTGGCCATTTTCTAGGTGCGTTCTTGCGAGTTTCGTCCGAAAATTCGAATTGATCATCTACCCCCTCTCCCATAATGAAATGGCCGAAAACCATACGTGCTAACAGGGGGGCTTCGGGAATTCCCCACCACACCCAGGAGTTGGACGTCCGCCTAGACACCGCTTCCCTCCAACATCAGAAAATTTTTGACCCACCCCTCCCCATTTTTGGCGAAAATTTGCGCACTTGTTGGCTATTTTTGGAGTGTTTTTGCCGATCCCCGACATAGAATTAAGAGTCGCTAATCCCATCGCTTCTACAAAAGTGGCCAGGGACCCCTACCCGGAATTTCCAGCCGTTGCGTGTGCAGCCGAGACTCCTCCCGAAAATTTTGAGCTGTTACTTGTCATGTTTCATGGTGATCGGTTGTCTGTTTATTCTTTGGCTTGCATTCAAAATACTGCGTCGCTTCGTTGAAATTGTAATGGTTAGCTGCACTTTTGCCATAGTAAAAATTAAGTTCGAAGGAATATTCGAAAGGTTTTCACGCAAAAATCGTCTGACAGTGACATGAGTCTTGCACCCTGAGAGGGGGGTAATAACCACTCCTCATCCCCCTCCCCCCAATGGAAACGTGTGTTCCGATCCATGTAGCGAGCATGAGAATTAAAACTTAGTCATCACATGAATAATACATTGGCACTTTGCTGTATGTCACTTGGTGTAATACTGGTACGCGACTAAAACCATAAGAAAAGTTTATAGGTAAAAAAATAGCATGTGTACTGCAGATGCATTCTAAATAGTTAGTATTCAACGGATATATTAAACTTATTCAAATTTGATTTACACCTCGGCGCCTCGGCACTTTTCAGCTTCGCCCTCGGCGCCGAGGCCGAGGCTCCAAAAAACGCCGAGGCTTGCCGAGGCTGACGCCCAGGCCGAGGCCTCTGTCCGATCACTGCTCTAGGTCCGTATTCACGATGGAATAGGAGCAGGGCCGTATTTAAGGGGGCAGGGGGCGGTTGACCCCCTTTGGCAAGCAAAAAAAATTGGAAAGTTAGGATGATGCACGAAAAGATGGAAAAATCGCATGTCCTTGTCATAAAATCTTCCAAGTTTTCGGCGTGCGCGCCAGATGTCAAGTATTTTTCATGATTTTGGCTCAAGCGCGACCAACAAAATGAAATGACACTTCTTATAGCTTTCTTATAAAAAAAATTCAAGAAGAAAGCTTGGAATTTATGATCGTAACGGATAGAGCACGTCGGAAAACGTCGAAAAATGCAGGTTTTCCTATCTGTCCCAACATATTTTCCAAGATATAGAACGGTTTGTATTGGGTCCGGTCTCCCCTATCTTGGCTGGATCCTGGATAAGAGCCTGGATAGGAGCAAACATGTAAGGCTCGAAATTTCTGGATGAAGTGTCCCCGGCCAGTTTGAGGGGAAGGGGAAAAGGACCTCTAATTTTTAGCCACAAACGTTCAAAATATACGCCTAAAAACAGCCAAAAAATTAGATTTTTCCCAAAAAATCTGGAAGGGGTCAAAAATCTTCATGGCTTTAGGGAATGGGGGACTACCAAACTTGAGTGGTAACATTTCATCTCCCTGGTACTTGTACGGATAGGAAGGCACATGCTCTCCACCCAAAAGTGAAATCCGAGCGTACATTCATTGCATACAGGGTGGGGGTATGGCGGAGGTAAACCCCCATCCCTACCAGCCAGGACTTTTGGAAGGCATACCCCTCAGGCCATTTTGGACCAAAACTGATTGCTTGAACCATTAAAAAGCGTCAAATGACTCAAACTTTTATGTTATTATTTTGTATATATCTGATGTCACAAATCATTTCATTCTCTTCATTTAAATTGTTTTCATGCAAATTTAAGCATAAAAAGTCAAATACGAGTAATAAATGAAATATGAAAGTTTGATTTACTTTATTCATTTATTTATTATTTATTTATGTATATTATTTATATATTTTATTTCGATTTACCCCTTTCCAGACCTTTTAACTGCGTGCATGTACGAAACAGAGGATTCTTTCCTTCACTCCCCCTTTGCTTTTATTTGAAAAAGTTGCGTAATCACTGATTGCAATCTATTTAATCTATGGATCCTCAAGCAGTCTGGCAAGCATAATCACACAAGTGAGAGAGAGAATTCAAGCTTCTTCACTTCCCACACTCACAAATAAAAAAGTAGATCCCACACAGATAAAACTGTACCTAAAGTCGCTTCTACATTCAAGGTAATTTCACTCGCTTATGTGTTGAAGATTGTGCTTTAAAAATGTCATACATGGACTCAGCGCATGCAAAAAACCTATAAAATCTGCAAACGTGGGCTACTATTCATGTTTGCTGCAGGCAAAGTAACCACACACACAAAAGATATATAGGTGTACACCAGGCACAATAATACCAGTACTGACTGAATAGCAAGCGATTTGACTTGACTTATAGTGTATATAGTCGAAATTAGGGGTGAACGAGGTCGAGGGATATTGAGGAGGAATGCGGATGACTAGTCACTAGCACCGTTTTCTCCCAGTTTTTGGTCTATTTGTCATCCAAAATTTTTTGGAAATGGAAAAAATTTTTGGGCTTGGTTGGCATTTGTGGAAAATTTTCGTAATGTTAAAAGTGCGTTTATAGAGAGGTAAAACTTCAAAATTTTTTATTGATTTAATTCTTACTTATTATTAATATTTAAGCTCGCCGCGCCTAATTGCAGCATTTTTATCGATAATCTGGTCCTAGAACTTCATTACGATTGAAAATCCTTACCTTCTGCACGGATTTGGTTAGTTTTTCTAATGCGAAAAGCGTTTTAGAGAGCTAAAATTTCAAACAGTTTTAATTGACAAAAGCGACTTCAGAATTGGCTAAAATGCTTTACTGACGGAGGGAAATTCAAGTTTCAACGGAAATAACGGAGTTTCTGAAGAGTATGGTATGAACCGATTTTGTGCTATCCCGCAGAACTGCTACAGCAATTGCGTAAAAACGATACTTTGTGTCACCGAAAGATGCGGAAAAAAATAATGAACCAAATCAAACTCACGGAGTTACGGTACTTCAAATATCGTACTTCGACATTCACCATTTTGAGCCACTTTAAGGAAATTTAGCAGTTCTCAAAAGGTTCAATTTTTACGAAAACAATATTTCCTGTCATTTTCAAGGTCGCTGATTACAAAAATTGAGTTATACGCGCGGAAACAAGATTGAAGAGGAATTTTTGTAATTTTTGCCCAAAATTTCAAGAAATTTTTTCCATTTCACTATTTTTAGCATTATTTACATCCGGTTAAAGATTTCTACTTAAATACGATTCAAACAGCATTTTTGGATTATCTTAAAGTTCCAACCATTTGAAGCAGTGGGATGCAGAATGACATGTACCCAACTTAGGTCGACCTAAGCATCTATACATTGACCTGAGCATCTATACATCGACTTAAGCATCTACGTTGACCTAAGCATCTATACCTCGACCTAAGCGGGAGCGACCTCGACCTAAGCAGCTAAAAACACCTTCTCAGATAAACCAAGCCTAAGCCTAAGCGTCATTTGAGCAGAAACTTGAATTTTCACATATCCAGACAGAAAGAACATGCAAAAAATTGTTTTTTTTTCAAATTTAAAAATTTTCAAACAAAATTTCTTGCGTGCAATAAAAGTTATTTTTTCGTGATCAGCGACTTTTAAGAGGTCAGATACATATGTTTCCAGCTCAGCCTAAATTCGGAACATTTTTGGTAAACTGTAAAATACCTCACTTTAATGTAGCTATATCCTGAGTAACTCTATCTTCACCAATATTGTTCCGTTTTTCATGAAAAATTTTTTTCGCACTTTCTTTTTGCATGTCCTCCTCATTTCAATCAATACCTATCGTTCCTTTCCACTAGTGATCGACCGGGCGACTTTTTGGCCGGGGCCGGGGCGGTACCAGGGCTGGAAACAAATCCCCGGCCCCGGCCCAGGGCCGGGGCCGGGGCCGGGGCTGGCCGGGGTCAGACAAGGAAAATATTATTGCATGACACATACTTGGGGTGGGGGGCATAGGAAAGAAATAATGAGCGATTGCTCCATTCAGTAGTAAATGGCTTTTCATATCAAGTTTTATTACTATTTATGTCACAAGAAACAAATTTAGTCTAGTGTTTCATTGTCTGAATCATCAATAAGGTCTATGTTGCTGCTATTAGCACACTCTGTATCATTCGAATCTTAGCTACGGCTACTGCTGCTGTAGCAATTGGATGCAATAGGTATTGGATGTAATAAATGAGACATCACACATTCCCATATGGGGGAGGGGTATTACCCCCTCAGGGTCCAAGACACAAGTCACTGTCAGACGATTTTTGGTGAAAACCTTTTGAATTTTTTGAACTTAATTTTTTAGTATGGCAAAAGTGTACCTAACTATTAGAATTTCACGAAGTGATACATTATTTTATTATGTGAGCTAGAGTCACTGTTTTTTTTAAGCGGGCGCAAAGGAAACCCGCCCTGCGCTAATGGGACATTTTGTTCATTAGCGCCATGCGCAAAGGCTTTTGGGCAAAAAATTAGAAATTTAAACATTTTATATTGCATTTTGATTTAAAAATTTTAAATTTTTCGGCGCTTGGCGCCGACTTCTTAAGAATAAATTAATTGTGTTTGCCAACCACCGCTTTCCTGTTTCATCATAAGCGAATCCCTGCTTTAGCATCTTTGCAGTAATGAATCCTTGTTTTTGTGGTGCATGGTGCCAAATTAATTGTTTTCATTTTAAATTATCTTTGAAATAGCTCAGCCTTGAGATACACATTGAGAAGATGAAAATTTCAGGGTGCTTTGCATCTAATTATTGGTTTCTGTATAGCGTGTTGCATTTTGCAATACACGAAAATTGAGTGCAAACTCAAAGACAGCTTGAAGAAATCAGTTCTGTCTAGTATAGGGAATAATGAGAGAATCAGGTATCAAATTGATATTTTTACCATTAGATTTCTTGTTCGAGTTGGAACCAGTAGTAAGAATTTTTTAAATTTCTTGCCAGAATTTATTGTCAGTCAGCAGTACATGGAGCGCATCAGAAGTTCAAAAATGCCCTTATTTTTGCCTATCGCCAAGCATTTAAAGGTTTTGGTGCGCTAATGAGAAGCTCCGCGCGCAAACGCTCTATCCCTGGCCATTAGCGGCTGCGCATGGGGGTGGCGCTAAAAAATCCCTGGCTAGAGTAAATAGATAAACTATCACTATAAAACATGCATGTAATCGCTTAAAATTTTATGAGGTTCCCCTCAGTATACCTACATGTAACGGCTGGAAATCTAGGGTAGGGGTCCCGCTGCCATTTTTAGAAGGAGGGGGTTAGCGACTGGATCAAAAATGGTAAAAACACATAAAAATAGCCAAAAAAAGCACAGGCTTTCGCCAAAAAATGGGGGAGGGTGGTTAAATATTTTCTGACTTTCAAGGAAGTTTGAGGCTTCAAAGCGGAGATGGGGGATGGCCCAAATCCTCTGTCACATGTATATTCCTCGGCTATTTTCAGTGGAAGGGGGTGAGCGGCTCCATTTTTGCGGCCGCTTACTCCCTCTTTGAAAATCTTTAAAATAATAGAATTTTCAATAAGGAATTATACACCTTTTTACAGTTTTTTTGTTCTTCAAAAATCTTTGTACATGTACAAAGACGGTCCTGAAACGTCTATGTACATCAGCAAAAATCTTCCCCGAATACAAAAAGACCGTGCTTCTAAATGTGATAATTCGGCCTGAATTTAGTTGATAGTTCGGCGCGAAGTGCCGAAATTTTTATGATCTTCTGATGGAATTCACACATAAAACTCGACTGAAAGCTAAAACAACTTGTACTACAAAAATGAGAAATATTACAAAAATTGTAATATGCGAATTAAATCTTGTAATAAGCAACACTGCGCTTAGAATGGAAAATGGAAAAATGTCAAATATTCAGGAAACCAAAAATTAGCCAAATACACTACTAAAGGTCGAAAAACTATGTTCTACTACCACACTGAAATCGTTACTGTACCATATTAAAGTATACAAAAATTTGCATGTACAAAAGAGTGTTTTTTGTATTCGCCAAAGATTTTCACGATGTACAAAGACCAGGACTATCTTTGTACATGTACAAAGATTTTTGGGAAGATAAAAACTGTAAAAAGGTATAAAATTCCAAAAATTTTTCGGCATTTCCCTCCGATATGAAAAATTGTCTGTCCTATACATCTTTTAAATGGCAAAATTTAAATTTGCAGAAATGTCAAATTTTTAGGCGCTTCGCGCCGTTTTGAGACAATTTTAGTAATTCTTGGCGTTAGAAACTCAGAGATTAGCTAAAATATACAATTAAAAGTCAAAAGACCCTGTTTTGCCACTAATTTTCTGGTCCTCCAATTTGGGATTTCACCCCTCCCTCAACTCTGGACCCTAGGAAACTATTTGAGACATATTTAGTTTATCGGATCGGACGCAATTCTGCAGCGTAGTTTATATTCGCCTATAATTAACCTCGGTCCTAATAACTATTACACAGGAAACGCGTTTTAAAGCACACGGTTCCCATTCAAATGAATGTAAAAGTGTTTTTTGTAGAAATAGTTTGTTAAAAACGTACAATTTCTAACTAGAAATAGAACGTATTTGTCAACTCTAAATCTTTTAGCCATAGCTATGAATGAATGAGTTAAAAGTAGCATTTAGTTTAAATAAGTTAAGTGGAGGAATCGAAAATATGCAGATTTTCCTGAACATTCATTCATTAAAAGCTCATTTATACACAGTAGAAAACTTATGACAAGGACTAAGTAAGTATACATATGGTCTAATCAGTACAGTTCTCAAAATTAACACTTGCTCATTGATAAATAAGTGCCAGTATCCCAGCCTGTACAAAATACGAATTACACTAAATTTTCCCCGGCCCCGGCCATTTTTTGACCTTGCCCCGGCCGGGGCCGGGGATGCTGAAAAATGGCCGGGGATTGCCGGGGCCGGGGCCGGGGCCGGGCCGGGGCCCCGGTCGATCACTACTTTCCACTTACAACTGCAAGTTTTCCGTTCACACCATAAAGTAAAGTTTAGCCAAAATGGAGTAGATTAGTTGTAGAGCGCGAAATGTTATTACAAAAAGTGCATCAAATACCGCTATTGCATGTGTGCATAGGACTTTCTACTTAAAAAACACTGATTTGTCAACACAGACGCTCTATTTCTAACGTTTTTAGACCTCCCAAAACACGTAGAAAAAGGTCGACAAAAAAGTGGAAAAAATTTTGGGTCTGGTCTTTAATGCAAAACCAAATTGCTGGGAAAAAACGGTGGTCATTAGCCAGTCAGGCCACTAAGTAGGTGTGTGGTAACCTGCCTACAGTAAGCAGATGTGATAGAAGAACATGCAGCTCATGGCAATAACCTGATTCAGACAAAATTTTATGACCGGACAAAAGCGGACCAACTGCTCAAAAACCGGACAAGACTTTCGACCGGACAAAACCAGACCCTAAGCTCGAAAACCGGACTCCGGAGAAGTCGGCAACAGGGTTGCCAGAGTCAAAATTTCCAAAACTACCAAAACTATTCAAAAACGCCAGAAAAACTGTTTTGGTGCTCAGAAAAACTACCACCCTGTGGTTAAGCATAGGGATCGAAACTACCAAATGCCTTCAAAAACTACCAAAACGGTAGTAAGACTACCAACCTGGCAACACTGGTCGACAAACCTGGAGTAAATATAAAGATCAGTAAATCAGAAAGTATAAAGTAATACAGTAATTCGAAAAAGCTTATAGTGTTTCTGTTAAACTATCACCTTTGCGATCAATTGTCTAATCTAACCCACTCTAACTCATAAATGGAAATTCGTAAAACGCAAAACTAAAGGCTTTTTCTAATCGTTAGAAGTTAGGTACCATGTTTGCCGATGTTGCTTTTTAGGAGAACCAATTTTACATAATTATAGTCTGTATTTAAACAACTTCGGTCATAAATTTTAGAAAATATCTACGACAATAAGCTGACAGATTACGATGATAGCATTAATTTGATATATAATTGTCGCTACCCTCGGCTTACTGTCGATGAAAATTCTTGAAATTTATGCACGAAGTCATGCGAGACTTTAGTTATAAGGAATCCATATACGTACGAAATTCGTTTTAGAACCGCTGTCCTTTTGCACATCAGTATTTAAACGCAATATATTACATGTTGACCATGCTTTACGCAACACGTGACATATTCAAATTCACTTCGTTTGTGTCACAAGCTGAAATTTGTTTGGCCTTATTAGAAGCACGCTCGGTAATCAGGGAGCCCAGTTTCGATTAGTTGGCCATGCCTGGGCGTGGGAGGTTTTTGGGTATGCACCCCCAAACAAACCAAAATTCCCCCCCCTCCAGAAACTAAAATACTCCCAGAATTTAATTTTCCGAAATTTTTTCGGTTTTTTCGCAATTTTACGATGCCAATGGATAGTGCTCGATGATAAACGCCAAAAATGGTGTTTTTTTTGCCTTGCCACCATTTTTAAGGCTATTTTTTGACCTATGAAAAGTCTTGCACCCTCAGAACTTTTGTGCCGCCCTCCTATGGTCGCGGATAGCAAACTGTTTTTAGCTATTCGTGCAGCACACTGTGTTGAGGCTTATGAGCGTTTTTCTCGACTTGATTGTATCACTGGCCAGGCGTGAAGTTTGTTTCGCAATTTGCGGCTAGATAATGTAGTTGGACAAATGCTTGGTCGGTAACCAGGAAGTGCTTTTCGCTATTGGGATTCGAAGTCCAAATTTTAGTAAAATGTGCAAGACTCAAGCACGGATATGTGGCCAGAAAAAAGTACTTTCTTGTAAGTACGGCGGTTAATGTGAGTTGACTGTATTCAAAACATCATGATTTTGTTCCTACTTCTGCAGGGTGTAGTGCTTGAACTGGATAGAGTGAGTGACACGAGTAACTCAGCCTATAAAACTTACAATGTCCTCAGTTTTAGAGAAATAAAAAATCACTTTGGGCAATCATTTGTGCTACTTTTTAGAAATTTATTAAAATAGTATACGAGATTGCGTAACTTTTAATCGATAAGTTTTTGAAATTTGTTTCAGAGCCGCTCTCATGCTGAATAACAGACTGATGCTAAGCTGTTGAAAAATTAGTTAGGATTTTGCGATCCGAATAGTAGGATTTTTTCAATAAAAAAATTGGAAAAACAATTTATTCATAAAAGAACATCTGTTTTTTGCTGATGTGTTGACCCCTAAGCTATTGACACCATCGCATGGCTATGACAAACGGGTAGTTTGAAGGCAGGGAGGGGCTAAGGCGTTCCCGAGAATTGGGCAGATTCACAGATTGCGATAGCTCCTCGAATTAAATTTTTGGCATCTTTTTGTGATTTTGTCTAGCGGACACAAGAATTTCTCAATGCCGAATGCCCATATATGATGGTACTCAATACCGTAATCCATTTTAATTCTACAAAAGCAATCTCTTAGTCATGATAAAATTTTGGAAATAAGTGGATATGAAAATATTTTACTTAAACTAAGCACGGCACGGCAACCACACCTGGGCGTGGATGAAGGGTAGGTTTGGGGTATGCACCCCCCCCCCTCGAGAAAACCAAAATACCTCCCCCAATTCAATTTTTGAAAATTTTTTGTCGTTTTTTCGCAATTTTTTGATGCCAATGGATAGTGCTTGATGAGAAACATTGAAAAATGGTATTTTTTACGTCATACCACCATTTTTAAGGCCATTTTTTTACCTTTAAAAATCTTGCACTCTGAGAATTTTCTTGCTGCCCACGTATGACGGCAACCCTATAAAATCACGTGTCTTGTATTTGATGCTGCGAATTATAGTCAGTTGTTCAATTCTGAACGGCCCATTTTCGCTTTATAGCTTATGTAGCAGAATGTTTTACAGGTTTAGGTTGTTGCAGCAGTCTGTTAGATGCGACACTTGTTAAACCAATCACATTAACATGCATAAAAAGAGTTCAGAGCAACCAGCTGCTGCGAGAGCATAACTGAATATGCCATTTGCGACTCTAAAATCTATTACAGTAATAAGACCTCAGCAAAAAAATTGGCCGTTTAGAATAGAAGAGACTATAGAACGTTTTATGAAAGTTCAGTTCCCGAATATGAAACGGAATGTCATTATGTTTCAACTCTCTTTTTTAATGAAGGCACATTTACTTATGCACGATACCAGGAGAAAAGCAAAAGAAAGAGCATAAGAATTTACAGATTTTCAATTGTCAGCGATGCTCTGTTTCGGTCAGAATTCTGATTTTTATAAATCTAAGCTGATTTTCGATGGTATGAGTTGTGGTTAAGATTCTAAACTCTGATATAATAAGCAGAAATAATCAATATTTATCGAATCAATCACTTAAATCTTTAGGATTTGCTAAAAAGTCATCATAAGTACAGTACGTATGTGCAAATGTCGCCTTGTTCATCTGTTTTGTGTCCCGAATCTTCCCATGCTTTTTGCTTCACCTGACCAAAAATTAGCAATCCGCTGCCACAACAGAAACTCTAAAGTTCCAAACTGACGAAGTGTTCACTTTGCCTCAGCAATATCTTTTGGGTCATATTTATTACGATTTTATATGCCTTTATCGAATTTCTGGATGAGATATTCTCTTTGTGATTTTTAAAGGCCTAAATCGTCAGAAATATGATCCAGAGGATATTGCTAAGGAAATGCAAACCCCCCGCCCCCCAAAATCCGCCCTTGGGACTTCAGAGTTTTTGTTGTGGCAGCAGATTGCTAATTTTTGGTCTCGTGAAGCAAAAAATGTGCGAACGATTGAGGTCGTAAAAAAGATGGACAAGGCGAAATTTGCTTAGATGATGACTCTTTGACTAATCTTATAGATTGAAGTCATTGCTTTGATATTTAAAATATTTCGCTTAAAAATCGTATACCACAACTCGCACTATCGAAAATCAGCTCATTTATAAAAATCAAAATTCTTCCTAAAAAAACATCAATGACAACTGAGAATCTGTAAATTCTTTTGCCCTTTATGATGCTTGTTTTATGCCTGGTTATCGTGCATAAATAAATGCGACCGTCATTAAAAATTCAGAAATGCTATGGGTTGGAAACATAAAGGCATTCCGTTTTGCTTTTGAGAACTGAACATTCATATAACGTTTTAGTGGTTTTGTAGATTGCCAACCGAATTTCGCTGAATCTTCATTCATATTCACTCTTTCCACAATTTAATCATAACAAAAAGATTTGTTTTGGAGAGCTATACTGGCTTATTGAGTACCAATCACAGATGGACATTGGAGAGCAAGAAAATTCTGGTGTTTGACGGGATATAATCACAAAAAATGCCAAAAATTTAATTCTGGGCCATCGTGATTCGGGGGTCTGCCTGTTTCCCGGGAAGTCCTCCCCCTTTAAATCTATTCGTTCTACATGCCCACATATGGTGTCAATAGCTTAGGCGTACAGCGCATAAGCAAAAAACAGATGTTCTATCTAAGAATAAATTGCATTGACAAATTTTTTTAAAAAAGACCAATATTTTAACATCCTTTACAATGCAGATCGCACAATAAATAATTTTTCAACATTTTAATTTCAGTCTAAGAAAAATCATGATATTAAGAATATGATGACTTCACATATGCCGCCATTACGCTGGTTGTCCACTTCCACCCAAAGTCATAAAAATTCTTGACCCTACCCCCATTTGGGCATAAACTTGCATTTTTTAGCATTTTTGTATATTTTTGACCCTTTTCGGCCTAAGTTTGGAGTCATCCCCTAAAATGGCCGATGATCCATCATCCATAATTTCGAGCCGCTACCCGTGTATATCCCTCAACTATTGCGCAATGCGAATACTGCTTTGTTGGTTGCTATTTTGCCATGGCAGAATTGTCGTATTAGTCAGACGGATTACATTCAACTATTCCTGTGAATAGCGCCTCTTACCTTCATATACCAAGCCGTTAATAAAGAGGCTTAATGCAAAAATAAATAACCGCTTTATAAAACTGCTTTGAGAAAAGTGTTTATATAGACATCCACTGTCTCAAAACATAATCGGATCTTTTAAACTAATGATCGTCGTTATACCAAGGTTAACGCTTAAATTCTGGCATAGGTTCAGGTGCAGATTTAAAAATCCGTTAAAAAATAGAATTGCGGAAAGTATATGGAAGGGCAAAAACACCCTTTTCTAGGTTATTCATCACTCTCATCACTTCTCCATTAACATAAAAAAACCGCAAAAAAATTTGTTTGTCAAAATTTAACGCACTAGGGGCCTTTTAAACCGTGGAGAGTGCCTCTTCCGGATTTTGGAGTACCCCAAATCAACCGGACCAGCAGTCCATACTTGATCATCATTTTTCCTTAATGAGTGTTGTTTTTTCCATAGAAGTTTATTTGTTATTAATATTATGTATCGTTTATGTAATGACTGTGCCTGCAAATCTAGCTTTGCATCAGGTACTGTAGCTTATTGGAAGGAAATGGTGAATAACCTTTCTGAACAACCTTTCTCGAAATTTATAACGATAACGAGTATTTCTCATACAGATCCCTGCAAGGAAAAATTTAAAACATTGGAAGCTTGTTTGGAAAGCTATTAGCACCTTGTGGGATATTTACAGCCGAAATTTTTAGGATTCGTTTTCGTATAATTTTTGTCTAGCTCTATAAAGCTCCGTCAAAGCGCATGGTTTTCTATGTTTATACGTTCATAATTCTTCAAATTATGTAGTAGAAAAAGTCGACCGTCCTAAAAGATTATCTTTCTTGCACACTTACCTATCATCGTGATGAAATTATTTTTTCCACAATTTTTTAATGCCAATGGATAGTGCTTGATGAGAAGCATTGAAAAACGGTGTTTTTTCGCCAAACCACCAATTTTTAGGACCATTTTTTGACCTTTAAAAATATTGCACTCCCCTCCTCAGAATTTTGGTGCTGCTCACTTATGATCCCCACTCCTTTAGCATATAAATGGTCTCGCTGGACTCTAAGAATCCAACAAACTTTCGCAGAATTTGAAAATCATTGAAATAAAATTTTTTAGAATTTTTTACGTTCGTAACGATTCTTCCATCTTAACGGAATAAAGCTCGATATGAGAAACGTCGAAAAATCATGTTTTAATACCATAAAGGGATCAGTCGCTCAAAGGGTCGTGAACACCCAACCTTCAATTTCGTTTGTTTAAGCGAATGTTCGTACAAGTAAAATGTCGACTTGTCCATACCTAAATAACATATACGTAGATTTGAATGCAAATTATTTTATGTCACGTGTTAAATTCAATTGTTCTAAACTTACTAAGTTATTTTTACTACGAAAAATTATATCTCAGTAAAAAATAAGCATTTTTCGGCATATTCATAGTGATATAGCGAAAACTGTATGATGATAAAATAGAACTCTAATGAATGAACATAAGTGGTCTCTTCCTTTTCAAATGTATATTGGCATCCACTGGTAATGTTTAACACAGACAGAAGTCTATTATTTCCTGTTTTTTGCTTTATGTCCACCAGGTGCCTATGCTTATACATTGTAACAGTTTTTTAATCTTGACTCATTGAATGATAATTTTTGTGAAAAATAACATACATATTTAGAAAGAGCATAAAAAATCGCAAATAACGATACCGATAATCTCGATAGAATATGCAAATCATATGTGATTTGACATGGATAACTGCGTTCGGTCACAATTACCCTTCGACTGTAAAAACATCATGGTAAACGGAGGGTGGTTTTTGCCATTTGATTCAATTTAAAATTTTTCTATTCGGATTTTGAGCTCATGAGGAACTGGCAGACCGACAGGCTACAAATGACGCGTAAGTTTTTTCCTTGATGGAAAGTCGCTTAAAAGGTTTATTCTAATTTTTTTTGGCTCGTATAACTCTCAGCTTCTGTTTGTCTATCCTACTAGAGTAAGTACCTAATTATGCGCGTTATTATAAGCATATGGGCAACGATCAAATTCTGGGGGTCTGAGTGGTCGTAAAAGTAATAAAAAATACCAAAATACCCGACTCGAAGGGTCTATCGGATTCTAGGGGGTCTAACCACACATGGGCGTGGGGGTATGCACCATTCCTGGGCGTGGGAGGTTTGGGGGTATGCACCCCAGATCGCAAAATACCCTCCAAGTTCGGTTTGTAAATTTTTTCGCAATTTTTATGCAGTGGATAGTGCCCGATGAGAAACGTTGAAAAATGGTATTTTTCGCCATACCACTATTTTTAAGGCCATTTTTTGACCTTTAACCTCTTGCCTAATTTTGGTGCGCTCACCTATGGTATGCTCCCCAGAAGCCGAGTACCAAGAGGAAAACCCCCACTCCCGAGGAATTCAATTTTTGGATATCCGAGTGGATAATGCTCGATGAGAAACGTTGAAAGATGTTGTTTTTTCGCCATACCACACATTTTCGAAGACTATTTTTTGACCTTTAAAGAACCTTGCACCCTCCACTCCTTGAGAATTTGGGTGCTGCCCATGTATGGGCTTTGTACCCCCCCACCCCACGCCGCATGTATGTGTTTACAATCATGCGCATTTTGTCGCTTTGCCAAAAATGCACATCATGCGCATATTGTTGCTTTGGGACAACTTTTCTGGTGGGCGTGTTATTCACCACTTATTTTTTATACCGTTTTTATACTATCTATACCTGACATTTTTTAGATTTCTGCTTTTGCTACCTTTTATCGCAATTTTCTGAAGTCGTATTAAATATAGGTACAAATTGAGTTTTACCAGAGAAATCTCGCGCAAGAAAAAATATATCTCTTATTTATATCGTTATTCTATTCTAGAATGCGGCTAATTACTGATGTTAATCTCGTTATTATATCTACATTGTTTATCATCGCAGCAGCGTTTTAAAATTCGGACACTTTCATTTTTGACTTAGTCCTAAATAAAGATTAAGCATCTATTGTGCGTTGGTGCACAAAGAATCGCAAGCTGAACGTCAGATATTCGTAAGTCAAGATGAGAAAACAAATCAATAATTTGGTTAACTTCTAAAAAATTCATAGAGGGCGTTTTGGCTTTGTGTCGTCACTTTATTAATTAGAAAAAATCAGGCTAAGTCACAAGAATTAAATTTTAAAAAGCACTTCAGGCTTTAAATTTTTCATTTCTTGGCCTATTCAATGTTAAATTGTCGAAAACCTTTCGAAGTATTCTTTGGAATATAAAGCATGCCCTACGTCATATACAAAAACAAATATTTTTCAATCCGTTAGCGATTCTAATGAAGTATCGGACGAATAGCACGACCTCGCACTTTTATCTTCATTTTTCGGCGATTCTTCAATATCCGATATGCGTCTTAAATATCTTTTTATGTTTCATTCGTCTACTCTGGAACCACAATTTTGCCTCGAAATAGTCAGACATTATTTAAAATAGCCCAATTCTGTCTAAATCGGCATTAAGTAATTATCTTATTCATTTTAAAAGTGATTTGAAAAGCTGACTTACTCCCAAGTCTAAATCAACCTAATCAGTTAATTATGTATACTTATATATATATATATATATATATATATATATATATATATATATATATATATATATATATATATATATATATATATATATATATATATATATATATATATATATATATATATATATATATATATATATATATATATATATATATATATATATATATATATATATATATATATATATATATATATATATATATATATATATATATATATATATATATATATATATATATATATATATATATATATATATATATATATATATATATATATATATATATATATATATATATATATATATATATAGAACGATGCGACATTAATCATAAAATAAAAACAGGAAAAGTTTGTTTCATTTTTGAATTAAATTTTATTTAATAGATAAATATTTAAAACTAAAAAGAATAAATCTCATGGAAGCATTCTAAAGGTTTTATTACAGACTGCACACAAAAAATAAAAAAGTTTCAACGGACATACATACTGAAACTATGCTATCAAGAAAAGTGAACATTGTAATTAGCATGTGCTTTATTCTGGAGCATTTTCAAAAATTGGGAAAGTAAACCGAATTAGTGAAAAAGATGAGACCAGTGCAGGATTCAGAGCGCAAAACGATGTAATTTAAGGAAAATGACGGACGTCATCATCAAAGCATAAACTGAGGGTAATTTCTCGAATTCTTCAGCATTTTCTATTCGACTGACGCACGAAATTAGTAATAAAAGCCTCGAATTTTCGGTTCTCTGAGTAGCCGATTGGACCTCAAACGCGGCTGAAACCTTAGAATAGCAAAAAACGACTATAACTCATGGTTTTTCGTTGTTGAAAATCACACTCCTTTAATACCATTTCGATTTCTGTCCTTTTTCGCTTCAACTTTGCTCTTTAGCCTGAATTTTCTTTCTTCTTCTTCTTTGGTCTAAATAAACAAGTGCATGTGTGTGCTTCTTGAACAAGCATCTGTTTGGGAAAACTATAAGACGCGAAGTGGTCGAAAACAGCGAAACCTACATCATGGTTTAAAAATCTTTACTTCGATTGTCTTAATCGGAATTAAACTTTTAATTTTACTCAAAGAGCGTTTCTACTCTAATTCTCCATTCTGTATTATTCAAATATAAGAAGTTAAAGGACTAATTTTTTTCGAATTGTCCGAAAATGTTACAAAATCGCGTGCACTTTACATAGTCCATTTTGTAATTAATCATTCAAATTTAGGCAATTTAGCTGATTCGTCTCAAACGTACATATGATGCACGATGCTACTTTTGGAAACAGACTATGTAAATCATGTGAGTTTCGTTGTTTAATAAAATCCTTTGTGATTCAAACAAAAAATAAGAAATTATAAACAAGCATATTATTCCTATAAGCCGATAAGAAAAAATAAAAAACTTATTGTATTCGAAATGCAATCCTTTTACCTTATTTGAAAAAATTCAGCACTTCAATTTGTTTTGAACGTCATAATTATGCTCATCCTAAACTTTGGGCCATAGCTGTGCTTTTAAGGAACGAAACAGTTCTGAGGTTTAACTTTTCCCCTGTAAAATGTTGCTGAGCTGCAAAATTTTTGACTTCTTCTCAAAGCTCAAACATATAAGGTTTTGAACATTTTTAGCGACCTTCGGCTCAAAAGTATCAATCTTTGCAACACTTCGCACAAAACGACCATTTTTAAACAAATTTTGTTATATTTGTTAAAGGGTTTTTAATTCTTACATATTTTTATTGTTTAAAACAAAGGCCGCTTAGAAACGTCAAAAGTAGTGTTTTGACGCATATCTACTACTTTTAAGTTAAAAAAACAATTAAAAAATCACTCTGGAGTTGGTTGGAAATCACTTAAAATTTGCTTGTAAATTATTAAAAAATCGATTAATAAATTATTGAAAAAAATCAAAATTAATCATTAAAATTCTGAATTTGGAATCATTTTAAAATTTTTATAACAAAATCAAGCAAATAACGTTTGCGTTCGAATCGATTTTCCAGCCCCAGCAGCTGATGATCCGGAAAGACGGTTCGGGCTTTGCGACGTCTGCACGACTTGCTATCCGGTCCTGAAGCGAAAAAGTTTTCCTTGGCATTATGCCAAAATTGTTCTCCCATTGCTTTAAGCAACAAACAAAGCGTGAATATAATTAAAATAGTTTTTATTATTTACTAGAGAAATGAAATAAAACGATTTCATAATTTCACATTTTTTCGTAAGCAATTTTTTGAGATAAGTGGTGGGTACATTATATCTTCAAGTATTGAATTTTCAAAGGATTTGGACAAAATAAGAAAGACGTTTCACTGTTGTTTCAATGTATGCATCACGCATTGTGTAATAACAGCGTTGCCCTTACGTACTGAAACAAAAGGCCGCGGGTCATTGCAAATTCTGAGTAGATCCCAATTTAACAACAAAGAGGATCCAGGTCTCTGTTTACTTTTGGCCAATAAATTCGTCCAGTCCGGGACGCGGCCCGGTCTATCCTAATCCGACCAATCAGAAGCGACCTGGGTCGCGCTCGAAAATCGTATAAATACGAGTCGCTGGGACGAACGTGGCCATTCGACTTCATTTCGGCTCGCCGTGAGTCGGCTGTTGTATTCGTTGCTTGGCCTATTTCAGGCTTCCGTCCTTACAAAACTTTATTTTTGCCAAAATGTTATTTTATCTGAAGTGTTCACCCCTTACTATAGTCGTGTTGTAAGGATGATTCTACTATTAGCTCATCCGTTCTCACAGCGTATGTGGGCCTCGGTTATGCCAGCCGGCTCATCACCGGGTTCACATGCACCGTGAGCGCGGTTGCTTCCCCGAAATGTTCGATTTTAGCCGGAATTTTTATTTATCCAAATGTGCCTGTTGCCCGGAGGGTCTAAAAGGTGTCCAGATCGAGCCGATTCGATCGATTTGGCACTTTTTCCCCCTCAGGGCTTTGGCCCCATCGACTTTTCGTCAACTCGAATCTGTTTTGCTCGGTCTTTTGCGGCTAGTCGATTCGCGATGCACTTATAGGAACAAATTCTGTATCACAGTCCACTGGCTGCATAAAATTTGAGCCAAATCTACTATTATCGTATTTTTAATGTATCTATTTTTCGTTTTTTGGCAATTTTGCGTCGCCCACTTATGCGTCGAAGCCCAACTTCGATAGTTTTGTGCATTGAACGAGAATTTGCATTGCACATTCTATCGGGGTTGGATTTTGATGCTTTATTCGTCAAATTATTCGTGTACTAACGTTTTTCAGTTGTATTTTTGCGCATTTTATGCTTTTTTCAACTGGGTAATGTTTCTTCAGTCTTGCATTTGAATTTGGTTCATGACTAGATGCATACTCAGCAGAAAGAAGCCACGATATTTCATCCACTCCTTGAGTGTATTGGTTGCTCCCGGGGCCTGTTTTGGTCTATCCGGGTTGGGCAATGCGGATATTGTAGCACATTGCACACTGTGATAGACTAGATTTGGCTACCGGGGTAGAGTACGCCTTGTTTCGCTTATTTTCGCCTTAATTTCATGTTGAAATGATCCATTAATGTTCGATAGTCGTCATTTGACCGGTCTGAGGCGTCAGCAATTGAGCTTGTTCGGACCAAAATGACATCAAAAGAGGTGTGAATGCTAGAATAGCGTTAAAACGACGTTGTTCCACAGTTTCTGGTCGATTTCAAGACATTTTTGAAGAAAATTCTGATTTTGATTCTTTTGGGCCACCTCATTTTCCCTCTTTACATTTAGATGGTGTAGGCAGACCTCTTTTCCAACCTCCCACCCGCGAGCTTTTCTGGTCATAACCAAAGTACTGCATGCTATGTCTAGGGTGTCACGCCGGTCGGCTAGAAAATTTTCGTAAAAAGTGGCCGAAAAGTAAAAGTAAATAGCCCCGTATCCATGACTTTTTCAGGCGGAATAACCAGTATTTTCAAAATGTAGTAGTGCGTTTATAAGCAGACGCTCTATAGACGAAGTATTCGGTGTGTTTCGCATTATTGAATCACATCTGCAGCTTGTAAATCAGATCGGAGACGATTGTACTCAAATTTTACTGATTATTCGCAGCTTTTTCGAGGATACAACAATGCAAAACGTACAAATTACTGCACTCCAGCGCGAATCGCCAGAAGTTTTTGGTGGTTTTATCCCATGAGGCTCAATTTTGAAACTTTCTATTGATACGCAATGCGTAAGTTATATTCAGTGCTGGCGTGTGATTTTCTAATTTTTTTTAAAGCCGATTTTAAATAGTTTAGGGTTTTGGTTTCAAAGCTTAATTTATTAGAATTTCTTGAGGGGCGTATGTAAGTGCACTGCCTGTACGCCTTGGCTTTACTTACATACAAACTCACTTATTTTGCCTTATTTTTTGCATTTATTGACAATTCCTTCCCTAAAATTGCTCATTTAATAATTCTTTGCATTATTGTATTGGTATTTGTTGTAACATGTCTTGTCCATGTAATTTAGCCAATAAACTATTCTAACTATTCTATTAATGATTTGTGGCGATCCGACTTCGTACTAGGAATGCATTTGCAAATCATATCTATTTAAGTAGATTTCGACTTGATTTTTAAAAAGTATCGTTTTGCTACTAGATCAGCTAGAATTTGGAACGATCTTTTACAATATATTCCGAAAATTCTCCAAATGTTGAGACATTTGAGAGAAATTTGAAAAATGTCGATTTCGGGAATTTTTCGATGGGGCACACATGAGCGCAATTCACTACACTTTATCTTATTCTCCTTGCGACTGTTTTATCCCTGCATTTATTCCGAATAAATAATTAGTATTAGTTTCGAATTTTTTCCAGCGCTTCGTGCCTTATAATACCTCTTTATTGCATTCATTCCTTTTCAGTGGCCCGGAAGCCATATTTTATAGTATTCTTCCATTTTTTGAATATATTCTAAAATTCTTTTTAAGCTCAGAGAAAGTACATATTTCTGTTTAAATCACATTTATCGACGCTTTTTGCCGGGTTTTCGCTCAGAATTGCTACAAAATTGAACTTCCTCGAAAATTTTGTGGGGAAATCACCCCTGGATACGGGCCGTTCGAGCGATTTTTTGAGGCAAACCTTCACTTGTTTATGAAAAACCATCAAGCAATCTGCAATGCGGATTTTACGGAGCCTGTCGATTTTTTAGCGTTTTCATGTAATCACATGACATCGTTTGAGTTGAGTTTGTACAATACATGCACAGCATGAGGGTTTTTTGGGCGGGGGGTGGAATGATAAAGTGCCTTTTTTGGGTCAAAAATGGCAAGTACGTGTCAGAAATATCATTTTTCAAGCGTGTCACAGAAATGTCAGGAACTCAGGGTGGCCATCATCCAAAGTCCAGGAACAGCAGGGTGTTTTTATCCACTCGGGACACCGGAAACCGCGATTTCCGTCAAGATATTTAGTTCGAACTCAGTTTTCAGGTACCAAAAATACTGAATTAATAGTACAATGTTACATCTTTTATCGGTTTTTAGTATCATGCTAGATTACGTGTTTTTATATTTTATCATAAAGCATTTATTTCCGTTTTTCTTCTCGCCCATTGTCACATCGTTGATTGCTATTTGTGTATTCTCTTTGTTCGACAAAGCTAGTAGCTATTTGTACTCTTGTTCGTTAAGACGTTTGTGCAACAGTTTTTTTTGTTCTCCGGCAAAGATTTTCACCGGATGTATATGCAAAGACTTTTCGGGACCATCTTTGTGCATGTATAAAGATTTTCGGGAAGACAAAAAAACTGCAAAAAAGGTCTGAAATCATCGCAAAAATTTCTGCGCTTCGCGCCGAAATGAGTAATTGTAATAAGAGAAATCGCACTTCGAAAGGAAAAATGTCAACTTATTCGGCGCTTCGCGCCGTTTTAAGACGATTCTTAGCCAATTTTTGCAACTCAAGAGACCCTGAAATTGGCTAAATTACACTATCAAAAGTTGAACAACTGTTTTTACCACAATAAAGTCGCTTCTGTACCATATTATAGTACCCAAAAATTTCTGCGTACAAATGCACAAAGATTTTTGGGAAAACAAAAACTATAAAAGGTATAAAATTCCCAAAATTTTTGGCGCTTTGCGCCGAAATGAATAATTGTTTGTCGTATACAGGGGCGGATTTAAGGGGGCACCCGCCCTGTTGGCCAAAATATTTGGCGTGATAAAGAATGGATAAGCAATTTGTAATGATTTTTGGCCGTCGGTGACCATAACTTCTAAAATTTTTCTGGCGCTCCGCGCTGTATGATACCTATTAATGACATTTATTTACTTTTTTGGCGAGATGGAAGTACGTGTTTTTTGTATTAGGCAAAGATTTTTCCCGATGTACAAAGACTTTTCGGGACCGTCTTTGTAGATGTACAAAGATTTTCGGGAAGACAAAAATTGCAAAAAAGTCTGAAATTCGCAGAAATTTCCTCGCGCTTCGCGCCGAGATGAATAATTGTGTGTTCTTATTATCTTAATGATAGCAGAAATCGCCTTACGGAAGGAAAAATGTCAAATTTTTTGGCGCTTCGCGCCGTTTTAAGACGATTCTAAATGAGTGCCCTCATAAAACCAGAAATAAGCCAAAGTACACTACCAAAGGTCGAACATCTGTTTTTACCACACTGAGTTCGCTACCGTACAATATTATAGTACCCAAAAATTTGTGTGTACAAAATGTGCAATGACTTTTAGGAACAATCTTTGTATATATAGTACAAACGGACCGTGTAAAAAACACTGCCTGGAAGCCATTTTCTGTACATGTAGGTTTCAAACCAATTTTAACAGCTATTTTGGCATAGTTTTCTTCTGTTTACAATTAAAAATTTCGATGTTTCGCATCAAATGCTATAAATACAGGAAATACGCAGTAAATCATGCTTATAAACGTCTATCCGCCTTAATTTCACAAATTTTTCGGCGTTTCACGCCGGATTTTTGTTAATGTCAAAGATATTTAATGGTTTTTCATACAAAATTGTCTAACATTTTAAAATTTTTAGAAAAAAGGATTGCAGTCAAGTCGATTTTATGTCCAGAGTATACAATGTAAAACACAGAAAAAACGCTATTGCGCGTTAAGGGCAAATTTTTTGGCCTATTTTTGACTGTTTTTGGAAAAGTTGGGATACGTCCTCCCTAGGGAAGTTCTAGGTCCGCTACTGGTCCTATTTATATCTTTAAAATGGCAGAATTTGCATTTAGAATGCAAAAATATCAAATTTTTCGACGCTTCGCGCCGTCTCGAAACAATTTTTAGCGTGTTTTGGCGTGAGAAACCCAAAAATTAGCTGAAATACACTACCAAAGAATCGAAAACCCTGTTTTACTACACTAAAATCGCTGCTGTACGGCATTATAGGCTGCGAGAACTGTTATCGACAGCTCGTTAGCATCACTGAAAAAATTATGATTGTTCCAAAATCGTGTAGTATTTGCATTGTTTGATTAAAAGTTACTTGTGCTTTATCCTTTTTCATGTTTCTTATCTTGACACTTCTGCGTATATAGTGTGCGTTTAAAGTATGATTTAAAACCGGGAAATTGTCCATAAATCACCGGGGAAACCCGGGAATTTTATTTTGGGAAACCAAAGTGGCAACCCTGAACAAAGTATAGTCAAAGCACGAGGTATAATGGCTCGAACCGCCGACAATTTGGTACTCTTGAGTAAATAGATAGCTAAAAACGGTTTAAAAGGCATCTTTTCTACAAAGTTTTAGAAAATTTTTGCGAACTTTCAAAAAATCGCCGATTCTACCTGGTAAAACAATTTTTGCGGGGGGTGGGGGCTAAACTACCCCTCCAGGATCATGTATGGTCTGTACTCGCCAGTGGGAGGTTGGTGAATGTTTTTTGCATCTTTTGAGAAGAAAATCGAGGATAAATCTGCTTCTCTTATAGCATTTTAAGCTATAGTATGGCTCAAAAGTGTCAAATTTTTAGCGCTTTATGCCTTATACTCATATTTTTCAAGTGATCTAATTGGATCAAATTGCTTCGAAATCTTTTACGCTCTAATGTTCTTGAATTTTTGAAGAAAGAAGCGCCGTCCGTGATGTCGAAAAACTGTTTTTGACGTTGACTCTTAGTCTTTGAGCCAAAATGTTTTGAAAATCTTTTCGACACAGACCTCCGACAGAATTTTCCGTGCTTTACAAGTTGGCCTAGACTCCCGGAAACTTAAAACAGTAAATTTTTTTCGAAGCTGAAGAGTTTCCAGAAAGATGATTTAAATTGACTAGAAACTGAAAAAAGCAACAATAGCATAACCTTTCAGGCAATAAAGTTATTCTTATGCCTGTATTTTAAAAATTGTAATTTCGCTAAGCCTGGTAGAATTGACACCCTAAAAACTTTTTATAAAATTTTAAAAAAAGTTCGTCCGAAAAAATTCATAACCCCAAAGAAAGATAATTCTATGCTACTGGCTTATTCAAGCTTCATTATGCGAAGCTGAAGAAGTCTTTTACGGTCACCATACACAAATAGGCAATTTTTTCGTCCAACTGATTTTTAATTAGATCTTCAAACAACCGCGCACTTTGCTTTCGCCCTGGTAAACTTTTTTTGTTTTACCAGCTGAATAAGTAGTCAAGCAAGCTGGTGAGCGAACAAGTTTCAAACACTTGTCCTTAAATATTTTTCCGGATATTAATGTCACTGAAATCGTATTAAGCCGAATAGCGCAATAATGCCTATTTTTTGTGATCGAGTGACGCTAAATAATGCATTTTTTGCGAATAGACAGCTAAAAAGGATCAGCCGTATACATGGGCAGCAAGTAAATTCTGGGGGAGGGGTTCGATGGTAAAAAATTATCAAAAATCGTAACACCACAATTCAATACTAGGCTGAATATAACGATTGAGGGTCTTTCGAATTCTCGGCGGGAGGGACGAGTCCATGATTGTGCAGCAGCCAAATTCTGTGGGGTCCTTTAGAACCAAATCATCAAAGACGAAATACTTAATTTTGGGGTTTATCGATTTTTGGAAGTCTTTCACATTCTCTGGGGTCCAGGCCCCCGTGTGCCCATGTTTGGCCAAGAAGAACTCTGCACGCCCATGTTTGATAGACTGCTGACGTGAGTGTAATAGGAAAATGCAGGAATTTCCCTTTCCAGAGTCTTTTCACCTCATATTCACTAATGTTTTAGTCAATTTGTTTTTAGATCATTGAGGGAGCTTTTGTCCGTTTTTCTGACAACAAAGTTTAATTAAAATTTGAAACAGATCTCCGCATTTTATCAAAATTTAATTGAAAGTTGAAAAGGATCTCGACATTTGAATACGGCACAGCTTCTATTGATACATAAGTTTCATTTGATCCGCATAATCTCACTAAATGCTTCCTATGGATGCGCTACTAATTAGAATTTTGATAGGCCACTGATTAAAATATAATTTATATAACACTGTGCTTAAACGTTGCTCGATTGCCAAATATTTCGACTAACAACAGGTGTCCCATCCAGACGCGCACGTGGGTTGTTGGGGAACCTGATCCTCAGATTGGAAAAATGGAAAATTTCGTGGGAAAATAAGACGGAATGAAGGTTAAAAATGGGTGAAAAATGAAGTTTTCCTCAAAATGGCGTCAAATTGACCGGAAACTATATGGTAGTTTTAACGCTATTTCAGCGCTTTTACCAGTTTCTGAGGTCATTTTGGCATAAAAAGACTCAATTTTTGACCCCTCCAGACCGGCTGACTCCTTCGAATGATGGCATTGCTCTGTGGCCCATACCGACCTGAGTATTTTGATCGGAAATCGTTTTTCAGATTTTTTAAAACCAATTTTCGTTTTTCACTGCGTTTTTGTCGAAGGGAACAAATCTGCTTCTTCCACTCATCCAAAGACTGTTCCGGCTAATCGAGCTCCATAACGGACTGCATAGTGAGAATGGGTCTGATGTCGATTTGCGGTTATGCCTATCATGTGTATGACTGCAAAATTGAACACAAAAAATTTTTTTCGAGAACGTACATCTTTTATGCTCGTGTTCAGGGAATACTTGAAGGTCATGCCATGGACCGCTTTACGGGGTCAGCCAGTGATTCTAAATCAATTTTTTAGCTTCGTATGCCAGGACCGTAATGTGCTGACTTGAGTGTGGGAGGGGGTGGGTTTAGGGGACCGGACCCCTGGATTGGTAAAACAAGGCTAAAAGGAAAATTGAACAATTTCGTTAAAAAAAGTTCCCAAAATTGACCAGAAATGCAGAATGACGTTGATTTATTGCTATTCTAGGATATACACTTATTTTTGCAGTCATTTTGACCGAAAAAACTCAATTTTTGACCCATCCAACCGACCGACTGACCCCCTCTACTTCGATCGGCTGTGCTGGGCAACTATAGTGGTGTGGTCGTGCAACACGGAGCTTTTTCATCAAAATATGCACTTAGGGTACACCACCTAAAATAGGAGCGAAATTTTTGAACTTTTGACATGCTTTTTTCTGGATTTTCGGCAGTTTTACACTATCCACTACCCCAGGCTGACCATATAAGGGCGGGAAACAAGTTCTAAGATATATTCACTCATAAATATAGGCGAAAAAACTGATGTAAAAGCCAAAAAGATAATTTTTCGAATTTTCTTATCAATTAATTTCGCTTCGAAATATCAAAAAACAGATTTATCAAAGTGACATTTTGAAGCTCTGCGGAGCTGAGCTTTATTTTCGTTTGTCGGGATTCAAACTCATTCTTGGTGTCTTGAGTGATGGATCAGAAAGCTTCCAGAGTTCGTTCACAAACCGCTGAGTTATTTTTAACATTATTTAATACTAATACTATCATAGGTAGCGCGATAGCGCTACCTATAATATGCTTGACCATCGTTTTTATATGTTTATCACAGCAAGTGCAAAATTTGTGTCCCCCTCATAGCAAAAAAGGCGCACACCTGGGAGGTGCGGTTTTTCCAATCGATGGATAATTAAAAAATTCAATGCTGGTGTTTCTTTCTGTTCACACTCAATACCGACTTGGCAATAAGTGTTTAAAGTGTAAACCGAAAACTCACATAATTTACGGAGGGCCACATTTTTTAAAATGTTGCCCTTGAGCTGTAGATTACGAATCTGACCTTAAAATTTCTTTACAATCAATGGTTGTTGCACAAAAATGTAAAGTATACGGCTTTTTTTACTCTTTGGTTGTCCTTCAGCTTATCTAACTCAATTTTAGTTTCTGTGCAGTCCAATTGGTTTTATGTTGTAGAGGATTACAATATCTCAAAACCCTTTTTTCATCTCTTTTTACGCAATATTTCTTGATTTGTAATCGTTTTGTGTAATGGCTTCGAGACGATAAAGAAATTTCGTCAGCTAATCCGCTAAGTAGGCGGAACATGCTAATTATGCTGAAAATGTGCCCTGACCTTAGCGTTACAGATCCTAGTTTATTTTGTTTCTATACACCCAATGTTGCATTATTAGATCAAGCGTAAAGTTTACACTAAGAAGCACTTCTCCGCCCAGAGCATTAGGTATCAAACGATTTGCGGAGAGCCAATTTTTTTAATGTTGCCCCTGAGTCGTAGATTACGAATCTGACTTTAAAATTTCTTTACACTTATTGGTTGTTGTACAAAAGTGTAAAGTATACGGGTTATTTTACTGTTAGCGTATCCTAAAGCTTATCTAACTCAATTTTGGTTTCTGTGCAGTCCAATTGGTTTTATATTGTAGAGGATTAAAATATCCCATAAGGTAAAATTTTTTCTCTCTAAACGCAATGTTTCTCGATCTGTGATTGTTTTAGTGTAAGGGGTTCGAGACGAAAAACGAAATTTCTTCAGCTACTCCGCTAAGTGGGCGGAACATGGTGATTATGCTTAAAATGTACTCTGACCCTGGCGTTACAGATCCTACGTTTGTCTTTTTTCTGTATACCCAATATTGCGTTATTAACACAAGTGTGAAGTTTACACTGAGAAGCACTTTTCCACCCAGAGCATTGGGTATCAAACAATTTGCGGAGGGCCAATTTTGAAAAAAATGTTGTTCCTGAGTTGTAGATTACGAATCTGACCTTAAAATTACTTTAAATTCAATGGTTTTTGCTCAAAAGTGTAAAGCATACGGGTATTTTACTCTTAGCATGTTCTAAAACTTATCTAACTCAATTTTGGTTTGTGTGCAGTCGAATTATTTTTGTGCTGTAGAGGGTTAAAATATTTTAAAACCTAAAATTTTTTCTTTTTAACGGAAAATCTTTCGATCTGTGATTGTTTAATGTACAGCGTTCAAGACGAAAAAATAAATTTCTTCAGCTACTCCGCTAAGTAGGCGGAACATGCTGATTATGCTTAAAATGTGCCTTGACCTAAGCGTTACAGATACTAGTTTATTTTGTTTCTATACACCCAATGTTGCGTTATTAGCACAAGTGTAAAGTTTATACTGATAAGCACTTTTCCGCCCGACCATTGGGTATCAAACAATGCGCGGATGGCCAATTTTTTGAAACAAATGTTGTCCCTGAGTTGTGGATTACGAATCTCACCTTGAAATTTCTTTACACTGAATGGTTCTTGCACAGATGTTTAAAGCATACGAGAACCTTAAATTTGACTGCTCAGAAGTTGAGCAGTGAAATTTAAGCTTCTTGTTTGGTTAAGCAGAACACCTACTAATTTTTAATTTGCTTGACAATTTTCAACGTTTATGTTACACTAAAATAGAGCGCTAAAATTAAGTTTGACCGATATAATTGAAGATTTAAGTTATTAGGAACAAATATGAAATTTAGTCCTCATTCCTGGCAGACAGTCATCCTTGATTTGCATGTGAAGCAATGTTCCGACATCATCAATTATTGCTTGTCAATCAGATAATTTTGAAAATTATTTTTTTGAGGGGTAAGCTACTATAGAAAAAACTAGAGCACGAGGTGGATTAGTGGTTTTGACTGATGCGTAAAGGTATTCTGAAACTACGAGTATGTCTTTGTATTACCTGACTGAATCTGTAGATTAAAAACTGACATTGATATTTTGATGTCTATAAATTGCCCAGTGAGTTAATTTTTTACTGCGAAGATTTTTACAATCCTTCATAATCTTTCACTACTTTTCATTATTTGATCTACAAGGAGATAATTGACTTTTATGTGAACCACTTGCGGATAAATATTTCACACTTAAAAATTAGAAAATAGTTCCTTAAAATCAGGATTGATTTTTGCAGTTTAAATGCCGCCGTATAGAAAATTACAACGATTGGTTCGTATTGAGCTATGGCCGCCTTCCCCATTCTTGCTCTACCGATAAGCGTTGGTGAATGAGCCGAGGTGAAAGATATAAGCATAATCGTTGGGTTCATGGCTTGGGTTGCCGATCGTCCATCAAGATTTTTTACAATCGATTTTTTTAGCTATCTGGTCATTGGCTTCGTTTGTACGATAGTTTGTTTCTCAAATTTTTGATATTAACTAATAATTTCACTTAAATTGACTAAATTTAAGTTGTAAAATTTATTTGAACATTTATTATCGATCTCGTTAGTTTTTTAATCACCTTCTATACGAGTATGATTAATTCAAATATCTATAATGTGCCGTAAGATTAATAATAGCATCGGTCATAGATACACACAATCAGAGTCGACCGGAAAGGGACTAAATTCCAGAAATAGAGACCTCTGTTATTGCCGTGTTCACTCTTTTTTTACTGATAAAATGATAAAAATGGTCCTGTATAAAACGCTTTAGTGAGGTAAGACTGTGTTTTTAGCATTTGAGCCCATCTGGCAACATTATGTCGCTTTTAATAAAAATACAGAATTTAATCAATCCGACTTATAAATTTTCATATTTTTACCGATTTTTCCAGCGTTTCAGATTAAGCAAGATATAGAATCGTTAACCCAAATTTCGACATTATTACTGATTTGGTTCTCAAAAATAATAAAATGACGCAGAAAATGTATTGCAACCTCAAAATCGTCAATAAAATTAAATTAACACGTTATAAACTTAAAACTACTTGGTAGTTTGATCTGCTGAATTTTTGTTTTCCAGAAAAGTAGGCGAATACCTAAAGACAATTCATTTTTCACATGCTAGCTCGTTCTTGAAAAAAGAAGCTTAAGATGAAGCCGGCGATTCGGAATTGAATAAATGCAGATTAAGATAAACGAATGACGCGTGAGCTAATTCGGCAGCTTTTTCCTATAAAATACGCCTGCTACAAAAATTAAATTATGCAAAAGCTTAGAAGATCGAGTTGAATAATTTATTAAAATATTCCAGTTTTCTCGTGTCAGCTGCGCCAACTGCCCGATTGACACTTGTGTCGTTTTTCTCCAATGAAAAATACTCACTTCTATCTATCTACTCATTGTATATACTCACGTGATTGAACAGGCCAGGTACGGCAGTATTTCACGCGTAGGTTCACAATGTTTTTATTTTATTTTTTATAATTATTGAATTTATTTATTTATTTAATTATTTATATATTTTCTATGGATTTTCTGTTTTTTATTATTAATATTAATATTATTATCATTATTATCTCAATATTTATAATACCTATTGTCTTAATTCGTGTATTTATTTATTTATTGATTTATTTATATGTTGTCTTTTTGTGATCGCGTGTCCCAATTGCTGTCGTTGTAGCCATATATGCTGTCTTGTATGTGTCATTTATTACGCATTGTGTTTTTTATCATATGCTGTGTCATTATTCTTATCACGTGTTTTTCTTGTACGTAGCAATAAATCCTTTGTTTGTTTTGTTTGTTTGTTAATTTATTCTTCTTTTATCCTAATGAGAGGCAGACTAGCCGCCTAGACTGGTGCCGCTAGGTTGCAGCGATAGTCAGAGGATTAAAGGCACGAAACTGTAGCAACCTAATTCCTCTCTGATGACCTCATCTGTTTATACGATTTTTTAAACTTCTTTTCCTGTTTTCTTTTTCATGTGACTTTCTGTATATAATCCTGCCTATTTTTTCCGTTTCATATAGACTTTTGCACCTCATAAAACACGTAATCTCTCGTGATATAATCTTTTTAGGTACACTTGTGCCATTCCACGCGTCTTTCACCTTCTATTTACTAATAGCATGCTGCACTTCTGTCTCTTTCTTTCTTCTCTTTCTTTTTATTCAGTATTTGTTTATTTATTTATTGATTTATTTATTTTTCTCCTTATTTTATTTCTTCTTCTTGCTTCTTTCTCGTATTGATGTCTTCTTCCACATCAGAAAAAGGTACTTTAACTTTTTTATTTTTGGCCATATATCTGTACGAAAGTTACACATTTTTTTAAATCTGGACTCTGGCCCGAAGTTAGCTTGCAAGCAGCACTCGGAAAAAGCGGAAGTTTCCTCAAAATAAAAGTTAAGAATTTACGCGTTTTTACGTTTTTTATTACTGTATATTTTGTTTATAATTCGTAATTTTTATTTATTCTCATACCAAATCCCTCTATACTTTATTCTCAAGTACCCTTGTCTTCGTGGCGCAAACTTCTTCCTGTTACAAGAAAACAAACACACACACGCACAGGGAATATCGGTAGGTAGTAATGGAATTTCGTCTGAATTTTATGCAAGGTTTATAGATGAAGTTACGAAAATTCTATTTCAAGTTTCTAATAGTCCATGCGCAATGGGTAAATTAATATCATCAATGTATGATGGAATAATAAGTCAAATTTATAAAGGAAAAGGACATGGAGCTTTGCTTATATAATTGGAAACCTATTACTCTGTTAAATGTTGATGATAAAAGTTTTACAAAAATGTTGTATAATCGAGTAATGTTAGTCTCTCTTAAAAATCTATATGAAACAGAAAAATTAGGCAGGACTATATACAGAAAGTTACATGAAAAAGAAAACAGGAAAAGAAGATAAAAATTAATGTAAATCAGACATGCGCAGTTTCATCAAAGAATCTAATAGATGGAATTTGCGCAATATCTTCGACTATATTAGCAATTAATAAGAATAAACGTTCAGATTTGATTTTATCAGTTTATCAAACACAGTGGAATTATTTAAAAAACCATAGGTATTTTATTTTTCTTTTAAGATTTTGTACTATCCATGATTTCTATATATAAGAAAGGGAAAGTTCGCTCATCGCTCTTATTTATTTGTTTTTTATCTCCTTGTTTTCAAATTGGAAGAGGGATAAGGCAAGGTTTTCCATTATCACCAATGCTATGCGTATTAGCTGCAGATCTTTTTTATAATAAAATTAGAAATAATTCGTTTATATGCGGAATTTTATTTATAAACAATGAAATTAAGTTGAGTAATTATGCTGATGGTACCTACTAATTTTATGTTAAAAGATGTTACTTCTATAGGAAAAATTTTAGAAGAGAATGCTAAATTTAGTGGAGTTAGGGAGCCCGTTTAAATTTAGAAAAGACACAAGTTTCAATAATTCGTGAAAATTATTATGTTTTTGAAGATTATAACAATATCGGGTTGATAAACTGAAACTATATTCAATAATTTTTAATAACACAGGGTTTGCACAAATTTCTAATTATAAGAGTGTCGAAAGTGTTTTACACAAATTGATAAATTCAACACCACATTGCGAATTTTCTTTAGACTCTAAAGCAAATTTCATAAGGTAATATATATTATTTTTCGAAAATGTGGTACATTGCAATAAACATTCATTAAACCACTAAATAAGATAATTAAATTAGCGAATAAAGCGGTTCAAAAGTTTTCATGGTATCCTGCACGTAAGCCGAAAATTAAACGTGAAATAATTAAGAATTCTGCAAAATCAGTAAGAATTGGTAAAAAAATATAGAGAAAAAGGTGGATGCAATAAGACACATGTTTCTATTAAAGTTACGAAAATTTGAAAATCAGATTTAGTACGATTTTTTATGCTGAAATATACGCTATTAAAATTGATGGAATCAGCATCGACAAATTTTCTTTATTCGAATATTTTTATAAAATCTTTTGATTTAGCAATTAAAAAGCTTTTAATCAAATCAAACAATTTTTCAAGAAATGAAATTAATTTTGCTTTTTATTCTAGGCTAAATTTCCCGAAAGAAATTAAAGGATATGCTAAACATATGCACTATTGTTTTATAAATAATGCCTTACAAATCGGAACCGATTAAGTCGATGGAAAAATATTTTATCTTCGTGTAAATTTGTGTATTTATAAGGAGGAACGGTACTGAAACGAATGTTCATGCTTTATTAGATTGCGAGTGTCTCTAAGTTTTTTTGGCAAAAAGTTTGTAGTTTTTGATACTAAATGATTTGCGATTTAGTGCAGAAAATAAAGTTTTTGGTGTAAATCATATCAAATAAGTCATTAGAAAAATGATTAAATATCCTTGTACAATTGTTGCATGCTTGTATTTAAGTGACAAGAAATGATTTAGAATAAAATGATAAATTAGTTGATATTTGGAGATATTTTATCAAAATAATAATTAATTATTATTATTGGTGGAAACCCATTCATTATTATGATATTTTAGCTAGATTTAAAGATTTCATACTCTACGAAATTTAAAAATAAATGCTATTTAGCGATTATTATATCTGTATACTAACCCTTACAGCGTTACTATGTTTTACTGTATATTTCGTTTATAATTCGTTGTTTATCAATTTTTATACTAACCGCTCTATACTTTATTGTTAAGAGCCTCTTCTCTTCATGGAGCGAACAAAAAGAACACACACACACACACATACACACAACACGTGGGCGTGGGGTCTGGACTTATACAACCCCTCCCCCACGTGTTTATCCGGTCTGAGCTCCGTCCCGAGAATCCGGCGGACCCCTCTCCCCAACATCGGTAGACCTCAGAATTGAATTTTTGGTATTGCTTTTGGCCATTTCGCCACATCGGACTCTCCTCCAAAATTTAGCTGCTGGCCATCTATAGTCACACATTGCTTCGTTTATTTGAAAGCTTCATTTGTCTACAAAATTTAATCAAAATTAGCAAAGGCAACTGAAAGTCAGGTGAACTTAAGCCATTTAACAATGGCAAAGATCACCCGAAGGGTGGATTCACTGGGAAGTCGGCCTTTCATTGGCATAAAGAATGGACTTATTATTTTTAGCTCGCCGTCGTTAATGGCATTTATTTACTTTTTTGTTGGCCTAGAAGCCATAATTTTGTAGCTCAAACGTTTTTGTGACTCCTAAGAGGATTTTTGAATCGTAATCGGCTATTTTAGCATACTTTTCCATTTTTAAGAATAAATTTTGAAAATTAGATCCTTAAAACTAAATCGAGCAGCAAGTCATCCCACTAAAAGCGCCCTTCTGCTCAAATTTCCGGAAAATTCCGTTAAAATATAATAAATTTGATTAATTTGTCGCACAAAATTGTCTAAAATTTGGCATTTTCCGGAAAAGCGTCGCTTCAAAATTCATTTTAAATAAAAGAAAAAAGCGTGAAACGGCAAGACGTCACCTTATGTGCGAACGACAAATTTCGGACCAACTTTCGACTGTTTGGGGACAAGTTAGGAAAGCGCCCCTCGGAATCTTCTTATCCGCGTCACTTGATCATGCTCTACAATGCCACGGACATTCTGTAATTTCCGTAGAATTATTTTATGCAATATTTTTACAGAAACCTAAAATTTTTTCGAAGAGCTCTCAAATGGACGTAACGGCTGTAGACATTAACAAATGTTGGCCCGTAACGCATGCGGGGGCATGCGTTAAGGGCCGATATTGGCCTTTGAAAAATTGAGGGCCAATATCGGCCGATAATTAGTGCCATAAAGACATAAGGTTGCATATATTTAAGTTATAAAAATTTTATTGCATTTTAAAGGACAGAATGAAGCGTCAAAGTTACGTTTTGATATGTGTCATAGGAACTACCGTCGAATCGTCTGATTTGCCGAACGGCTTTGACAGGAGGACATAAATATATTGACGCAATTGCCGGTCCGTCGTCAGATATACAAAAGGGGGACTGCCAGAATACACCAGAATGGCTACAAACGATAGAACGTAGGTCGGAAACAACGCCGCATACTTTGAAACACTCATAGCAAATTCGATAAACACGGAAATGGTTGCGAAGAATGTGAAAATTGTTATTATCGACGCTTGTACGAACAGTTTGACTTGCTGTCGGTTGCTGCTATTGTCCGAGGATGGTGCGATTGATTGTCGCCTACGCTTGACAATCGAACGGCAAGCTAACGAGTACAAAATAGCCATAATTATAAAGCAGCAAGTTCCGATAATCAGGAATTTGTAAAAGTCGTAATCCACAAACGCCCCGTCTGACGCAACTTTCACTTTTTGCATAACCTGGACTAATGCGTTGATTAGCACGGAGAATACTAAGCATAGGACGAGCAACTTAGAAGTCGTCCGCCGAACGAATATTACTTTGTATTTCAATGGAAAGGCGACGGCATAGAATCTGTTGAATGCGATCACTGTGTGAAAGCAAAGAACGGAGGTCATGGAAATACAATTGATCAATGACAAAATCCATTCCGTGCTCTCCCCACCCGGCAATTCGATATAATGATAAGCGTGAAGCATTCGCAGCGTGAATGTCAACAGAATCACAAGATCGTGTAAGCCGATAACCTTGACCACGAAAAAATATGCGCAGGAATAATGATGCCCCTTAATTGCGATTATCAGAAGAATTAAGGCGTACAGCAAGAAAGCGAATATAGTGGCCGCTGTGTAGGAATAGAAAAATGGCCTCATTGCCCAGCTATCACTTACTGAGCTTGATTTATCAGCCGTATTATATGCAGGCATAGAATTATTCGCCATCGCGCAAGAAAAGGAGGTAGTTGTTAGTGTGGATCAGTAAATATAATACTGGCCGTTGAATTTTTTCTAAATACAAAAAATCTAAAACTTTATCACCGCACAAACACATGCAAAAGCTGTTAGCTGCGCCTACCATAAGTGGACAGCACCGAAATTCTGGGTGGAGACTTGCAAAATTTTTTAAAGGTCAAACTTAAAGTGGTGGTCTGGCGAAGAAACACCATTCTTCAACGTTTCTTATCAAGTACTATCCATTGGCATCAAAAAATCTCGGAGAGACAAAAATATTGAAAAATTGAATTCAGCTGGGGTATTTTGGTTTTTAAAGGGTATTCCACCTTCTGGGGGTGCACACTATACGTGTACAGCATGGGAATTCTGGGTGGGGGTGGGTCAGGCCAAAAAAATTATTTAAAAGTGCTTTTTTTGGCCAAAGAACGATGGATACACGTCAAAAATACTGTTTTTTGTCGTTTCAGACAATGCTCGCTCTTTCTAGAACACAAAAATGTAAAAGAAATCTCAAAAAAATTTAAAAAAATTGAGTTAGTTGAACAAAATATAGTCAAAAAAGGTGCACATTGCGCGAAGCACCGAAAACTTAAGCTTTTTGAGCAAAATGAGCTAAAAACGCCTAAAAAGGCACATTTTTACAACTTTTACCAATTTTGAAAAAATTGACAATTCTAAGGGGGTCGCAGCCATTTTGCGGGAGATCATTTGCCATTCTGGTAGGTCAAACCCCGCCCCGAAACCCTCATCCCAAAGGACATGTCTGTTGCACAACCCCTCAAACACCCCCACGCCCACGATTGGTGCCCACTATGGGCTTGGAAGAGGTATGAGCACCTGAACCCTCGGGTCCAAAAGCTCTATTTACAGAATCCAAAAGACGCAAGTCTTAAATTTTCAATTTTTTGTTGTTTTTTTGCGATTTGTTAATGTCGCTTGATGGAGATTGATGCGAAGCTTCGGAAAATTGCATTTTTTAAGCCAACTAAAAATGTTCGGCATTTTATGGCCTTGCTAGACAATACATACTCCCTTGAACCTTAGATCATTCTTGCTTCAGATTTTAAAGATCGGTAATTTTGAGTAATGATCCATAGAGAATTAATTCAATAGAAAGCCCATCGGTTGTCTAAATATCCACAGAAAATACTTAAATTACTAGAGCATCAAAAACATAATATTACTACCTGCCGCATTAAATCAAGGATCCTTTTATAACATTTTTATAGTTTTTACTTACCACTTCATTTTCTTTACCTGCAGACTTAAATATTGCGCGACTGTTTTTGACAATTTGTTCGTTTATCAGGAGATAATCCTGCTTTTTGAGAAGTGGCGTGCTGTGAATATTTAGAGCATGTTAAATAATTAAACACTCAGAATGCCATAAATAAGGGAAAAACAAAAAGTGGCACTGAGCCTGAAATTACAATAAGATAGTGTGCACAGAGATTTAATTAATTTACATACTGGCGATATCAAGAAAGTATTTAATTCAACGGCAATTTTCTGGGCCGAGCAGATTGAAGATTAGATGTAGGTACAGTGTATATATATCATGATCTTCGAGTGAATGAAACGCTTAAAAATAGATCATGTGACACATTATAAATACTAGTATAAAATAAACAGATCCTTATTCAGAACAATCGAATATTAATGACATTGTAGGCATGCATGATGCATCATGTGACTACTTTACTTTTCATCATAGCGATAATTTTCTGTTTATAATTAATGAAATGAATTCGAGCAAATATATCATTTTGATGCGCCTAAAAATATCATTTTCGACCTCGCATCATCTTGCACGCACTAGATAATTAAATATTAATAGAAAAGTGAGAGGATAACGCCTCTGTTGATAAATAGGTTGCATGCAGGTCCTTAAGTAATCATCTACCATTAAATTTTTTCTTATTAATTGTTTAGCTAAGCATTTAATATATGCCGGTGCACCTATAATGAAATATGCATTACAATTTACCGTGTGTCGATCTTCCGTTAAGCTAAATTTACTCTGCTATGTCTTGAAAAGTTTAATTATGTACTCGAATGAAAGTGAGAAACTCAGCATTACTCATGTCATAACATAGAGACTAACTAATTAAAATGGTCCTGGCATTTTTGGCTATTTTCCCATCACAGACCCATGAAGAGGTGGGAAGGTTTTGGTTGAACTCATTCATTCAAAAGAGTATCAATGGAAAACGTAACTTATTTGATGTTTTGAAAGATTTAGAGATTTTTTAAGATCAATAGTATTAATTTTCTCAGTTATCCGCATTATCACGGATTAAGTAGTGAAGGAAAATGCTCCCACGGAAGGAAAAAGGGACAAAAATATGTGGAATTACGCACTGTTGAGAACATAAAATAGGGGGACAAGAAAATAAGCACCTAAGCATTTGATTGAAGTGCACAACCGCGGCATGATTTGCAACCACCACATAGTCCTCAACTACCGCATAGGATTGTATACCGGGAGACCAACAGTACCAGATGATCGACAGTCCCCAGGTGACCGACAACCTGGCTGGCCGACAGTCACATTTGTTCTGAGCATCAGCATTATCTTTTTCAAACAAGACAACCTTACCTTTTTTAAACATTTCAAAGGTTTTTAGCATAAACTATACGCGATTATTGGGTGTAAAAAACACTTACGCTCAGATTCGTAATCGTGGCGTTACAAGGGACATTTTGAAAAAGGTTAAGCTTCTGCACCGCTCTGAAACTAAATTCAATTTTCAGTGTAAACTTTACATGACTACTAGGTATAAAGAAAACAAACAGTCAGATTCGTAATTCTGACCTTACGGAACATATTTGAAAAAAATTTCACGTTTTGCCACCCTCTGGAAAAAATAAATTTGTAGTGTAAAGTACACATTTATAATAAATGGATAGTGCAAACTTCACAACTTTACACAACTACTGGGTGTAGAGAAAACTAACAGTCAGATTTGTAATTGTGACAGTTACATAAAACATTTTTTAGAAAAACAAGGCTTCCGCAAGCTCTAAGATAAAATTTAATTTGCAGTGTAAACTTTACACAATTACAGAGTGTAAAGAAACGTTTAAGCTGGATTCGTAATTTTTACATTACTCTGATATTACGATCTACATTTATGAAAAAATTAAGTCTCCACAATGGCCTGAAGACAAATAAATATGTGTTGTAAACTACTTTACACCACTGTTTAGTGTAAACAAACGCGCCCAACTGGCGTATCACGTTTGATTTTTGGTTTTTTTAAGACTTGAGATCATGTTCAGACTCATAACAAGAGAAGTTGGAAGAAGAAAACAACACAGAAACAGGTTTAACACTCCCGATTTTCGACTTTACACCTCCCAAAAACACCAATTATTGATGTAAATAGACGCAATTCGCTGTGACGTGTACCCCTCAGAAACTACTTTATTTTTATTTTATTCGACCTATCCCGGCATCTAAATAAAGAAAGTGGCGAACAAACAAACGAACAAAAACGTGTTTTCCAACATTCATCTTGATTGTAAACGTTCAAAAATCTAAACCTAACCCCGCATTAAGTGTAAATGAATTCGGGTTAAATCAGTGTGTAGCCTTTGAATTGTAGTACGTTTCCATGTGGAAAACTTCTGTTCCGCAAAATATTGAGATGTTTACCAATCAAAATAGGAAGAAAACGAGTTTTTCAGCCCATTTTACACCCCTGATTTCGAACTTTACACGCATATGAATAACTGGATATTCCGTTTTTTCGAACGCAATTTGCTTCGGCGTGTAGCCCTTGAAAAGTACATTATCTCTATTTGTTCAATTTATCCAGACTTATCAGCAAAAAATTTGGCAGATAAATTTTAGACAAAAAGTGTCTTTTACGCCACCCACCACAGTGTATAGTTTACGCCCCTAAATCTAAGTCCGTATTGAGTGTACAAAAGTTTGCTGGTAAACACAAAGTAGCCCTTAACCCGTTGTACATTTTTATTATAGAAAAATCCTTGGGACTCATAGCCAGAGTTTTGGCAGACATAAACAAGTCGAAAAGTGACCAAAATGTGTTTTTTCACCTCATGATTTTCACACTCTTTACATTCTTCTAGAACTAATACGAAATTTAAAAAATAAAAAATTGCCATCTACACAGTTTAATCTTCTACTATTGTACATCATTAAATTGTACATGAGGCATGTAAGCTGAGTTGTGTACAAGCTGGCAAAAAAGCTTCAAAGATTTAGTTATATATGTCATAACTTTACGCCAAAAGTTTACACGCTAATTACACTATCGGTATCGAGTGTAAACAAAAAAGTCTGCAAAATCTTTTAATAATCTATCTTGTGTTACGTTATAGCTATGAGGGGGTAGCGGGATGTGACATATGTTGGGGTATCACTAAGTATATTATAGGTACGCGCTAATGCGCTACCTATGACACTGAAAGAGAAATTGATATGGATAGGACACTAAATCGCTTATAACCTTCCTCATAATTCTTTTTCTGGGCCACTGAGCAATGTTTTGTGGAGGACTGGTGGGAAACATAATAATAATAATAAAACCTATTTAAGCCTTAGTCAGGCCCGTATTAAGATTTTGTTTTGGGAAGGGCAGAGCGAAGATATTTTTAAAGCATAAGGGAGACCATGGATGAATTTTGGTTTGCAAATTTGGCTACTCGGACACCTTAGATACGGTGAGAATCCAATGATAACTATCTCCTTTAGGGCTGGGGTTTTCTGCTGGGGTGGCGTGCTCAAAGGTCCCCTAGTGGGTACCGGAAATATTTTGTGAAAAGAGCACTTCACTTTTGAATCATAACGTTAAAGTTTTTACAAAATCAGTCAAATCATAATTTTGAATTCACCCTGAAAATGATCAAAGTCCATCAATAAGTTCACAATCGTCGCCGAAAAATTGCTGTCATTCTTGCTTCTACAGCAAATCTCATTTTCTGCATAAAATCTGTGGAGAACAGAAGGCATAGATGCAAAATACGCTTTAGGTTGTAAAAAAGACTGAAAATGGAGTGTTTAAAACGCGTGCATGGGACTAATTGGATTCTATTTATAATTTTGAACTTAGGCGCGAAACGCCAAAATTTTGTAGCGATTTCCGTCTAAAAAGCAAAGGAGGAGTAAAGGAAAAAAACCATTCTCAAATTTCCTTTGGCGTGGGGCACGTACCCATTTATCCTCCTGGACACGGTCCGGACTTTATTTGAAAATTATTAATCAAGCTTTTTTCACAAAGCTTGGGAAGAGAATAAAACTGACTTCCTAACATATTGTCTGAAAATTTACATTTTAAAATCAAAATAAATAGCCCTATAAAGTATTAGCTGCACACGCAAGCTGCAAGGCGCGTAACACTTATTTCAGCTTCAAGACGGGCTTGGACGGCGGACGCTCAAAGCGATCTCACATGCTGAATGTGATAACGCGACTGGATATGGCTGCGAGAATTGTTGCAAATGTAAATCGCTGAAAGAAAATGTCATGCACGATTTAAAAAAGAATCAAAACATAGGGACACGTTTTGGTATCCTTTTGCTTTTACACCCATTCTGGTTCAGTCTATGGAACTACGGATACGCATAAGAGGAACGGGGTATGAGGCGGCTTCCCTCTTGAAGTTAAGAAATTTTTAAAAAGTAAGTGCATGGAAGCAGGAGAGTACGGAGGATTTTCCATATTTTTCCATCATATAATCCAAATATTTAGTCAATTCAATAACATCGATTAAAAATCTTATCTTCTAAAAAGAAGCAAAAATTCAAACAAAACTACTTAAGAATCGTTCGTTTCATATGCGTCTTTTACCGACGGATGCATTTCGATTTTGAGTCGTAACATAATAATTCTTACTAAATCAGTCGAATCATGGTTCTGAATTCACCCTAAAGATGGTCAAAGTTCATCAGCGAATTCATAATCATCGCCAAAAAATTGCTGTCATTCTTGCTCCTTGAACAAATATCATTTTCTGCATAAAACCTGTGCAGAACCGCAAACGCAAAGTAGGCTCTAATTGTGAAATTCCACGCGAAGCGCCGAGTCTTTTGCGATCATTCTCACATTTCATTTCATAAAGGGCACTTGCTCCCCTATCCCCCTGTATACGAGCCTGGGCTCTACGTTAGGAGTTAAAATAGGAACTATGTGCTATGCAGGTAGGTCGATAGGATACTTAATCAGTGACACTGACACAAAAGACCTCTAAAATAAAAAAAATTTACGACAATGCGGTGGAAGAATAGAAAAGCTGTGATGAATGAATGACAGATCTTTAAGCTTTAATGCTTAAGACACAAGTCGCTAAATTCGAGCTAAGTAAAATAATTTTCTCATACCTTTTTATTTTCCGATCAGAATAAGAAGGCATGAGAGTGCCTTTTAAAAAATATCTAGCGACTAGAAGCGCAAAAGCTTTCTGCATATTTATAGCCCTTCATTCATCAGAAATGTCTAGAAATAGTCAACTTGGTTATGGAGCGGAAAATTATTGAGCTCTGAGTGCCTTAAAAATCAAATAGTCAGTAATTATCGGCGCCACGAAAGAATGTCTATTTTGACTTTTTATTCTGAAAAAATACCACAGCACATCGTCTTGCAGCAGCATAGCTGAATTTTCAAAAATTGCGACCCCTCTGACCCCGTCCCTCCCTCGTGAGAATCCAATAGAAACCCTCTCGAACAAATCTCATTTTCTGCATGGAACCTGTGCAAAACACAAGAAATAGATGCAAATATGCTTTAGATTGCATAAAAATCAAAAATTGAGCGTTTAAACCACGCGCCTGCTACTAAATAGACTGTAATTATAGTTGAGAAAGTCGGCTCGAAGCGCCGAAAATTTTTAGCGATTTTTGGCTTAAAGAAATCATTTTCATCACATTTTGGGGGCATGTGGCCCTCCCCCTATCCCCCAGGATAGAAAGTCTGCTACCCATACTAGCTTGGCTACTCTACTGACGGTGCTTGAAAGCGAGACCAGCGTGCACGCGTCGTTCGCGAAGTCGTTTTCAGTGTAACATAAATGATTTTTCACTTTAAAATTCCAAGATCATAAAATCTATTGAAAACCATACGTTAAAGTATATTTATTAGAAAGAGCATCCAATTTCCTATGTATGTACAGAAAAAATGTCGAATATTCTAAAGCAGTAAAAAATTATGAATCTTAATTCGTAAAAAACGCAGTTTTTTCCATTACAGTAATTAAAATGGCAGCCATATTGAACTTTTATTCTACTTATCCAAATCAAACGAACAATATTTATTTAAATACTGAACGCAGAACAAAATACAATACAGCAAGAAAAAGACAATTTAATTGCGCATCAAGTGGAATACATATCATATAGATTCGATTAGAAGTTGGTTCACAGAAAAAATTTTCGCAATGTCCTCCGTAGGCCATTACGACAAAACGGAGACGTCTACGAAATTCGTCTATTGCTGCGCTAATCCGATCCTGCGACAATTTGCTCCAGCAAAATTGAATTCGTCGTTTCAGGGCTTTTAAACCGTTTATCGGTTTCTCATAAACCATTTGCTGAAGTGCGCCCCAGACGCAATAGTCCATGACATTAAGATCGGGAGAAGATGGTGGCCATTCATTTGGTTTCAAAAAGTATGGATAATTTTCCTTCAACCACGAAACCGAGAGCTTTGATGTGTGCGAAGTTGCATCATCCTGCTGCAAGATGAAATCACCGTTGGGATACAACTTCATCATGTCTTTTTTGGCCGATTTCAAAATTGAAATGTATCGTTGGCTACACTGTTAAAAAAAATGTTGTAATTACACAAAAAAGTTGTGAGTAATTGGCTGCCACAACTTTTATATGTCTTGGTTACACAACAATATTCTGTAGGTGCTACATAAGAAAGCAATCTATACAACAAAATATTATTGTGTCGAGCCAACGTAATTTGTTCTGTAGATCCAACACAACTTTCAAGCCTCCAGAATATCGATTTTTTGGCCCCAATCTGAAAGCTTTATTTAGACGCTAAATAACACACATTTGATGATAGGTATAACGCAAGCAAGAGGAATGAAAAAATGCACTAGTCAGTTTTCTGAACCAAATTCGTATCTTCTTGGCTAAAAGAACTGACTAATGAATTTTGACATCGGGCATATAATGCCACATTCGAAATAACAAATATTGAGCAAAAATTCACTAAGTATTCACACAAAACAATAACGATCAAGAGAAAATGCACAAAAACTTACATTACGACACCAAATTTAAGTAATGTAATATAATTCAAAATAAAGAGCAGCAGATTGTAAGAAAAAATAAAGTCGTAAATGTTTCAAGATTTTTTTAGAGAATCGCAGTCTAAGTTTTTCTCATGCTCTGAAAATAGTCGCAAAAATCCAATATCAACATTTGAAATAATAATTTTTGTCAACTTTTCAATGTCTACTTTAAGCGTAATAATTTTACATCATTTTTCCAAAAATTCCCAAAATTTATGAAATTTTGCCTGAAAAATTGCTTATGCTATCAGAATTTCACTAAACATCAATTGGGAATGAAAAGCGATTAGTGCGTAGAATAGATTGAAGGATATCTTCCATTTTTAAGAGTCACTTTTGACATACAAATATGTCTTCCAGTCGGTTCAGGATAAAGAAAGTCAATATGCCAGAATCTTATTCAGCATGCAGCGTTTAAAAAATGTTATCAAAGCCCGACAGCTGCTAGTGAAGAGGAATCATGAGTAAGAACATTCGCAGTTGTAAAAAAGGTCATTAAAATAAGCTTGCCTTAAGAACAAATCAAGCAGTGCATATAAAATCACTTGAATAGTAAAACAGAATAAGGCAATAAAAGCATACATAACAAGATCCGATCAATTTGAGCTGAATACAGCCACAGTCATATTGAAGTTGAGTAAATATATAGGTAATATAAATATATTACACTGCCAGTATTATCAATCTCTGAAAATATATATATAATCAAGAATTGGAGAACGCATAACACACGAACTGACAAAGTATGCTCCAACTGCATTCACCACCTTTCGTTCCATCACAACTGAAATTACCTACCCTTCGTCCTTCCATCTATCTTAGTACTGGTTACAATGAATCATGTTTTCAGCTATAAGCGGTCATATGCACGTCAATCTGAGCCTAATCAATATGCATCATAGCTTGTAGGCAGAACACAAAAAAGTTGTGTTGGATAAATAGACATCCGGATTGTCAAGTACCTACACAATATTTTTGTGTCCATGGAACAGATTTGTAGATTGGACACAAGTTTATTGTGCATGTACAACGATTTTTTTTACAGTGTATTGACTTTTGAATTTTGATCGATGAAGTAAATTTTCGATTTTCCGCGTTTGGGCACTGCTGCCCAAACCATTATTTTCCTCGGGAAACGTTCTCTTTCGATGATTATCCGCAGGATTATTTCATTTCAAGGTTTCCTTGCTATACACCTTATTGTTTTGCATACACAAGGGATGTGAATCGATGAGAAAATCCTTTCATCGGAAAAAACAAGTTTGTCCAAAGTCGACAATGTGATTTTTCTGATCAAACTTTTAGACCTATCTAAACGCTTGTCTTTCGTTTTTGCGTCGATTTCTTGAAGCGGAACCCGCTTAAAAACGTCGATTCTGCTTTCTTTCAAGATTCGACTGACGGATGGCTGAGAAATTCCAAGTTTTCGGCTAATTTTACGCAGCAATAGGTGAACGCCTATCTTGTCCTGCAGGCTGATGCCAGTTTTTCCACCTTACAAAATTGCTTACAGTTCGTGCCGAACGAGGTCAGCCACTGCCCTTTGTATGGTCGACAGATCCAGTTCTTCTGATATTACTTACCAACGTTTCAAAACCGCCAAGTATCCAATTTGTTTGCCAGAAACTTTTTCAAAATGCGGTTGGCTCCATAATCGTGGTTGGTCGCTAGCTTGAATGTAAGGCTCCGGGAGTTCAGACTTTACTTATTTTCAGAGAAAATGATACGCAACTACACAAGACTATAGAAGAATAATTTCTCTATCCAGCAGTGTAAATTTCGTGTCACAAGCGCGTTTTAAACGGACGTTATTACAAAACACAAATTGGATGTTTTTTTGAATCACCTTGTATTTGTGTAGTAAAATTATTACGTAAATGCTTTTCACAGATTTCACAGATTTTATTCATTTTGTCAACTATTCAAGATGTGGCTGCCCTTAATTTATTGCACATGTTATTCACGTTTACATCACATTCTAGATGTAGAAGCTCACATTCTTCACAATATTGGTCACTACAGTCACTTTATTCAATTCTGAGCCTAGCATGCGTTTTATTCATATACAAAACGTTAAGCCTGGTTCTGAAGTGAAAATCATCGTTGACAAAGTGCTCCGGTTTTTAGTTGATGGGAAGTAGGGAGCAGTAGTCATAGGAATGTGCTAAACAGTTAGACTTCCCCTAAACAACACGAAAATCGAAATATATTCTGCGGCCTGTAAAAAATGAGGTTTTAGTCACAAAACGTTTTTAGGTGTTTCGCAAAAGAGCATTGAAGACACTTTCACGACTATTAAAAAATCAATGTATTATTTATTTCATGAAATCCTGACCTTCCACAATGCTCTGGCGTAAACGATAATAGTGTAAACTTTACACCTACATGGCATACTTAATAGTTTACATGAAATACCACAAAAAATTTCTTCAAATTTTCCAAAATAAAGTATTCAAAATACTCGCCATCATTATCGAATACGTCGCAGAAGATACTTTGATTATTGCGTTGTCTAACTGTTTAGCACATTCTTATGCTTCTGCGCATATAGGGAAATTTTCCCCAGTCCCCTCCTTTTACATCCTTGACAATGAAGGAATTAAAGTATATTCACCTTTTTTTGTTCCATTGGAGCATTTTTCTTTGCTAGTTGCCTTCTTTTATTTAATACTTCAGGCCACATATCCGTACTAGCCAGTCAAACAAGATGAAGAACAAGAAAACTCGATTGAGCTTATGCAAGTTCGAATTTATCCTTTGAAAGGCAATAGTGTTAAAACAAGGGAGCAGTCTAGGGAAGGGAGCAGCTGTGAGGAAAGCAGCCGTCCTATGGAAGGGAGTGGCCTTGGGGAAAGGGAACCATAAGGGTTGGAGTCCCCTCCTTGACACCCCGCGCTCCTAAGCTACCGGACCGACCAGTGACAAGCGACTGACCAACCAACTGTTGATAAAGGACCGATCGACTGGTGTCAGATGACCGACCAACCGCCTGTAGTCGGGTAAGACTGCTCCAAGATGTCAGCTGTGTAGAGGCGGAGCAGCTTAAGGTGTTTACGCCGACCAATAACAGCATTTACTTTACACTCTAAATTCTTAGTTTACACTCAGTTTGCATCTGATTTTTTCTAATTTGTTTTTCAGGTTTTTGGGTCAAGAAGAGATGACTACTTAAAAACAACGTATTTCCAATTTGTTCGCCCGTTTTTCACAATTTTCATATTAGTTTTTTCTGGCTGAAATGAACTTTACACTTTCTATTTGTTAACTCTAGATCATTTAATTTCTTACTCCTTCTGGTTTTTGACATGAAAAAGTTTAAACTTTTCGCTATATCCACACCTCTATTTCATTCAATTTCTTTTTGTTTTAGGTTTTTTGACCTAAGAAGCTACATGTTTTACGTTTATTTTTAAATTAACGGAGAACAATTTACAACATTTAAGCACTTTTCCCGCCAGTTTTGAAACTTTACAATATGGCGGGCCAAAATATATGAACGCGACATTCGTAATAATGAACGTTTCGCTGTAAAATCATTGAAAAAAGGCGAAAATGATACTTGTGTTTAAAGAGCAAATTTAATGAACAAAAATTAAATTTTAGTTGCGAGGTATTAAATTTTCCACGATTTCTCCGAAATTTATACGCCTAATGTATTCATTCGCTTCGTGAGCAAATTAAACAGTCAGTCCATATATCTGCTCCAAAGACCGCAAAATATGGGTCATTAACCCCGGGTAATTGCCATTTGACAGGATTCCTTTCAAAATCAGGTGACGGGGATCAAAGTAAGGGTGCAGTCTTCAAGCCAGAGCCCTGCGCGGGGCGGGTCGGCCCTCCCCGCTCCGCAGGCCCGCGCGAGCTTTTTGCGGGGCGGGTCACACGGCTGGCGGGGCGGGCTTTTTTTTCTAAAAATTTTGGCGGAGCGGGGCGGGCCTTTCTTTTTTTTAAATTTTTGTTGTGCAAAAGGATACGTGCGCGTTGCAATTATTAGGATAACTTTGACTTACTGTAGCTCATTACTCATTTTACTTCACTCGCATGCCATGCCATAGCCATTCGCCATTTGTCAATGGGTACCTACATATAGGTACACACTGGTCCTTACATAAGGTAGACTATCACCTATACGATATGAGTAATGGCGAGCATTGGGATCTAAGTTGTACCCTGGGATCCAGCAGACCCCCAAAATTGATTTTGTTGTGCTAGTTTTGGCGATTTCGCCCCATCAGACCCCTCAGAATTTGAGCAATCAGCAGTGCAAGATTATGCCTTTTGCAGCTTACCTACATACCTACCTACCTACCTAGCACAGTAACATCATTGTTGTTCCAATAAAGTTTATTGCTGTAAGACATTAGCTCTTATTCAATTTACAAAATTGCATTGCACTCATTTACATTGAAGATTTACATTGAAGATTTTGTATCACTCATTGTCCGGTTCTCTATCTTCTTGCATTCGGGCTCCTTTTCGACCTGAAATGGATATATAGAGTACATGAAAAAATTTTGCGGGGCGGGGCGGGCCTGATTTTTGTAACATTACTGGCGGAGCGGGGCGGGGCGGGTCTAAGGAGCTGCGGGGCGGGGCGGGTCGGTGCGGGCCGGGCCGGGCTTTATTCCTTTCTTGGCGGAGCAGGACGGGTCAAAAAATTTCGGCCCGCGCAGGGCTCTGCTTCAAGCTCCGTTAAAGTTCCTTTCAACCAATTTTAGCCTTCATTTTGCCTCATGTGCCCACAAAATTTTCCGTTTTTCCATTTTAGTAATCTAGACCCCACGTGCATGTCTGGTAACGCGACTTTAGGGAAAATGAGCCGTTTTGAATGGACAATAGTGCATGAACTCGCCCAATAAGAAAATTTTCTTCACACCCGATTTTTTTTATCGCACGACCCGCTATATGTATAAAAAAATTGCTACCCACTCTGCCGAGCAAGTGAAAAATCGAGCACTACAGTAATTAGGATATTTTTCGTGCGGATCCATGCACTACATACATAGTTTTGAAAGTGACTGTGGCTATATATGTATAGTCTATTTCACAGAATCTTGTGCATGGAATTCATGTTTTAACGATCTAGCGAACAGCTAGAAAAGTGGTTTCTACGCAGCTGACCGTGGCACACTTTTGCATAATAAAACTTCATATGAATATTCATTGCTATGCAAAAAATCGCGATTGATACTTCAATTAAACCGCTTTTGTAATCAATTTGCACTGAATCAAGAATTGTGATCCTTGCACTTTGTTTCGTGAAACAGATCATATGTACCTATGCAACTGCTGTATTACTTCATTCAAGTGTGTGATCAATCACAGGATAACGAGCATGTGCTTGGTCTTATTTTCTGAAATGGCACAAAAAGTGCCATTAGGCCAACCTCACGTTGGCGTAGGGATTTACGTTCTCACATAAATTGAACAACCCGCACAGATTGTATTAGACCCCAGAATTCTATTCTTAGTAATTTTTGCCGATTTCACCCAGGCCAACCCCCCCGAATTATCTTGCTGCCCATGTATGAGGCCATCAGTAATAGAATTAATTTAAAAAAGAGTGATTAACATAGGAATTATGGCAAGCAGTGAAATTTGCAAGATGGCGTATACATTGTTCGTCGCTGCATTCACGACTATTAGTTTACCCTTAACATTAATTATCAGATCGTTATCTACAGCTTAGGGGCAACATTTTTTGAAAGAACTGACCCTCCGTAAATTGTTTGATACCCAATGCTCTGGACGAAACAGTGCTTCCTAATGTAAACTTTACACTTGTGCTAATAACTCAATATTAGGCGTGTGGATACAAAATTAAAAAGGATCTGTAACGTTGGCACATTTGAAGCATAATCAGCATGTTGCGCCTACTCAGCGGAGTAGCTGGAGAAATTTTTTTTCGTCTCGAATTCTTTACACAAAAACGATCACATATCAAGAAATATTGCGTTAAAAGAGGAAAAAAATTTAATTTTTGAGATATTGTAACCTTCTACATTATAAAACCAATTTGACTGCATAGAAACCAGTATTGAGTTAGATAAGCTGAAGGTCACACAAAGAGTAAAAAACACGTATACTATAAACTATTGTGTAAGTACCATTGAATGTAAATAAATTTTTAGGTCAGATTCGTAATCTACAGCTCGGAGGCAACATTTAAAAAAAATTGGCCCTCCGGAAATTATTTGAGTTTTCGGTTTACACTTTATACACTCATTGCTAACTCGGTATTGAGAGTAAACGAAAAAAATCAACGTCGAGTTTTTTAATTATCTATCGATTAAAAAAATCCGCAATCCTAGGTGTGTGCCGTTGTAGCTGTGAGCGCGGGGGGAAACACAAAATTCGCACTTGCTGTGATAAACATATAAGAAAAAAGGCGGCCAAGTATATTATAGGTAGCGCTATCGTGCTAATTATGAAATGTACCATTTAGAAAACGCGCGCATAAGATAGGCCTAATTGAGATTCTCAAAAGAATGTTGCGATGTGATGGTTTTTGTGCAGAATGTGAGATGATCAATTCGGAATGTTAGATTTTTCTGGAAAATGTGAGGTGCACCAGCAGAAAGGTCGGCAACGCAAGACTGTACGCAGGGCTGTATGCACACGGCCCCGCGTTTTAACAAAACAGAAAAATATTCACCTTTGCAGATGATCGTTCCTGTTTTGGTCGTTGTCGTTGAGAATTTATCAGGCATCTTCCTCTTCCTGCCCATCGTAAATGATAATTCAAATGAAAAGGAAACTGCACAGTCCTCAATTTTTCATGCTTTCACTAGTATACTCGCAAAAATAGCTTGAATTAGAGAATTGGCGAGCATTTTGTTCGACTAGACGAATTAAAAATAACAAAAGATTTTTCTGATGAGATGCACATACCATAACACACTTCTATTAGTGTGATAAATTATTCGCTCTGTCGACTCAAGCTAAGTAATCATTATTCAAAAAGGTACAGAAGCAAATTATAATCTCTTTTGAACTGCGGCTGTCGACTGAAGCTATGTTTTCAATATTCAAAAATGTACAGAAGCAGAATATTAGAGAAATCTATTTTAAATTGCAGCTGTCGACTCAGACAGCTGCAGTTTTAAATAAAATTCTATAATATTTTGCTTTTGTACCTTTTTGAATAATGAGTGCTTAGATTAAGTCGACAGAGCGAATAGTTTATCACACTAGTGAAAGTGTATTATAGTGCATCTCATCAGACAAAACTTTTGTTAATTTTAATTCATCTAGTCAAACAAAATGCTCGCCAATTTTCTAATCTAAGCTACTTTTTCGAGTATAAAAGCATAGAAAATTAAGGATTGAGCCACTTTCTTATCATTCAAATTATCACCGACGACGGGCAGGAAATGGAAAGTGCCAAAGAAATTATCAACTACAACGACCAACATAAGAACGATCATCTGCAAGTGTGAGTATTTTTCTGTTTTTTAAAAGCGTATGGCTGTATGCATACAGCCCTGCGTACAGTCTTGCGTTACCGAACATTCTGTTTGTGCACCTCACATTTTCCAGGCTAATCTCACATTCCAAATTGTGCACCTCACATTCTGCACAGAAACCATCGCATCGCTACATTCCACTGAAATTTTCAATTAGGCATTCTTATGCGCATTTTATGAAAGTCCCCTATTTGTAATTGCAATCCAGCAGTGAGCAAGGTTTTGTGAAGGCACACTTTTTTCAGATGCCGCAAAATATACTTTGATTTCTTTGCGCTTTTTAGCGGAAGTCGAATTTTCAGTAAATTCTTACAACTTTCAAAGGCATACTTAGGTAACTTTTCCCCTTATCCTGTTCTTGTCCTCAACGATGCGTAATTCCAAGTATATACGTCCTTTTTGTTCCATCGGAGCATTTATCTTTGCTAGTACCATCAATTAGGGCGAAATTGTCACGTTTTTTGCCCTTAAACCAAAATAACTTTTCATAAACTTATTCGTCAGTGCTCTTAATTGGCCAGACTGCAGATTAGTGTGCGCTAAATTTAATTCAGCAAAGTTTTTTTTATTGAAAGTCACATTTGATATGGAGTAAATGCAAGAAGAAAGAGGTGGCAAATTCGGAACTAAAATGGAGTAAATTTGCCAGCCCTAAACAAAACGCATATTACGAAGCTTTGCATGTTGAAAAATGGACAGTTAACTCCAGATTCGTATGCGGACAATTAATCGCCAACAATTAATCGCGCACAATTAATCTTGGACAATTAATCGCTGAACAATTAATCGCGTTAACAATTAATCGCCGGGACATGTAATCGCCTAATACACTTAAATGTGCAAATTTCCAAACTGTGGAGTGATGATTTTGAAGCGTTTCTAGCAATCAATTTTCTCGGAGGTGTAAAATTCTCGACGCTTCGCGCCATATTTTTATGTTTTGACTATATTTTGTTCCATTTATTTGGGGGTTTCACCCCACCACTAGAAAAACTTTCAACTCCCCACACAATTCGCGATTTTCTTAAAGTTTCCAGAAATTTTCTGAAATCTTCTGAAAATTCGCAGAAAAGGTGCTATTTAAGCGTTCTAGCTATATGTTTGTTCAAAAGTGTCAAATTTTTGCGCTTCGCGCCACAAATTCATGTTTTAACTACATTTTGTTCAATTTATTCGACTTTTTTGATTTTTTTTCGAATTTTCTTGTATTATGCTCTAGAAAGATAGAGCATCGTAGGAAACGCCAAAAAACGATGTTTTTACGCGTACCCACTATTTTTAGGTCCAAAAAAGCACCTTAAAATTTTACCCCCAGAATTCCTATGCTGTGCATGTATGAAAATTAAGCTAAGCTTTCACATCTACTACTTTCCTTTTTACACACCTTTTTATATTTTTTATACAGGTTTTACGATTAAATAGACCCACGATTAATTGTGTGCACGATTAAGTGTTCAGCGATTAGCTGTTGGCGATTAATTGTCCGCGATTAATTGTTTGCGATTCATTGTCATGTAATCCTCCAGATGAATAATATCAACAGTAAAAACATAAACAGTGGCTTCTAGAACGTTTTAACGTAGAAATACCTACATGATAGCATTTTTGGGTTAAAATTTCTACCCCTAAGAAATTGCGAAAAATCAATTATTGCACTGAAGTGTACTTACTCACGCAATATCATTAATACAAGCAGTCTTTTTGATCAGACAAAAGGAAGAACGATAGTTTAATACAAATTTATTGGTTAAGATTCGGGCCAAAATCGCTACCCCTATATTGCCATCAACTTTACACGTCAAGAAATTTGTGACAATATTTCTAAGGTAAAAATTATTATAGTTTTGACATAACTGCAAAAAGAACTACATCCCTCATCAGCCTAATGCGCTATTTGTATATTTTTGAGTTTATGAAACTTTACCTAAAAAACCTACTGACGGAAAACACCATCAATAATCGAAAAAGTGACAACGAAGCTGGATCTGCGCTTGCCAGAAAAAATTCAGCGCACAGTTATTGGCAGGGGTGGCGAATTAAAATCAAAGTGGCAATTTATACATAGTTGACGGTACCCTACTTTTAATAAGCATGATATGAGTAAATCAGTCAGTAAACACATACGGTAGCATGCCACAATAATGACAACAGTCCAAGAACGCGAAAAACGATATTGTTCTGAACATAAGTATTATCTTTTTAAACAAGGCAAACTTACCTTTATGTAAACAGATCAAAGATTTTCAGTATGTATTGTACACAATTATTGGGTGTAAAGAAACTTACGCTCAGATTCGTAATCCTGACGTTACATGGAACATTTCGAAAAATTAAGCTTCTGCAACGCTCTGTAAGTAAATTCAATTTTTAGTGTAAACTACATAAATACCGTGTGCTAAGAAAACATACAGTCAGATACATAATCCTGAAAAAGCATTAACCTCTTGCAACGCTTTGGAAGTAAAATAAATTTGTAGTGTCAACGTTACAAATCAACAATAAACGTAAAGTGCAAACTTTACACAACTAGTACGTGTAGAGAAAGCTAACAGTCAAATTCGTAATGATGACATTACATGGGATATTTTGGAAAAAATTAAGCCTAAGCATCGCTCTGAAACTATAGTTACTTTTTAGTTTAAACATTACACAAGTAAACATTACGTTAAGAAAAATACTGTAAGCAAGCTAAATAAATTTCTCTAATACCTTTTCAATGCTATACAATTTCATTCTATTTTTCCAATAAAATGTGTGTCATCCCAATGAGTTCTTATCTCGGTAATTGTAAAAGTGCTTCTAATGTTTCGCCCTAATCCGAGTAAATGGAATTCATTACGTCAATCAACCACGCTTTATTTCTAACTCATCACGAATTCGATCATCCTGAACTATCGATTAAGCATATGAGCATATATATGATAAAAGTATAAATAAACCAACGCGATGACTTAGCTGCTGTAAAACAATTTTGTAGAAGAACTATCCCGAATTATGCACATCCCATCGTTTAAAAGTATAATATAATGTCCTTCTTAAAGTTATATTGTAGTAGTTGACCGCGGCTTGCTCACTACTCGTTGCGTATCACTTTTGTGTTTTATTTCGGGTACTCGACCCCAATCTTCTTATCACATAATGATTATCTAGCTTTCACCCACCGTTTACCATCATGTTTTTGCAGTCAAAGTGCACCATCATGGCATAAACTCCTAGTGCATATTAAGCTACGCCTTCTTAATATTCTCTGACAGGTATTCCTTTCATTTAGTGCAATTTTTTATGCTCTTTCTGAATAAGTATGTTATTTTCTGTGAAAAATATTTTTGAAAGAGGTATAATTAAAAAACTATCACAATGCATAAGAATAGGCACCTGCTATTCATTATGCAAAAACAAGAAGAAGTAGATTTATGTTGTGCTAAACACATCCAGGAGATGCATTTAAAGAGCTGGAAAGGGATAAACCACTAAATTTTCTTATTAGAACCTTATTTTCCCATCTTGAGTTTTTGTGATATCACTGTAAATAGGCCAAAAAATGCCTATTTCCTACTACTCTATAACTCCTCTTCAAGCTAAACCATTAAAAACGATGTATCTGAAGCCGAAACGAGGCTAGACAAAGTTTTGGACACATGGATAAGGTGGAATAGAAAAAATACCACGAAAATGATTTATTATGCTTCTGGCATAGGACAGGGTAAACGGAGGTTTAATATAGTGAATCAATCCCAGACCACTAGCATATGTATATAAATTAATTACAAAACAGTCAGATTCGTAATCCTGACCTTTTGGAACATATTTTGAAAAAACTTAACGTTCTGCATCGCTCTAAAAGTAAAATAAATTTGTAGTGTACACATTACACTAAATAATTAATTAATAGAGTAGATTTTACACAACTACTGCATATAGAGAAAGTTAGCAGTCAAAGTCGTAATTCTGCTTCCGTAATGTTCTAGAACTGAAGTTTTCTTTCAGTGTAAACTTCACACAACCGCCAAGTTTGAATAAGATTTTAGTCGGATTTATAATTCTGACATTACTGTGATATTACGATTAATATTCGAGAAAAAATTAAGTCTACTGTGGGCTAAAGACAAATGAATATTAGATATAAACCACTTTACACTACTGTTGAGTGTAAACGAACGCCCCCAACATTTGACTCCTGGTACATTTTTAGACTCATGTTCATGTCCAAACTTATAACCGCAGAAGTTCGCAGAATAAAACAAGACAGAAACATGTTTAAGACACCCGAGTTTTGACTTTACACCTGCCGAAAAAGCTTAATAAGTAAATAATCACAATTTGCGGTGATGTTTACCTTCCTAGAAAGTACTTTATTTTTACTGTATTCGACTTATCCCTTCTTCTAAAGGAATAAACTGGCGAACAAAAAAGTGATAAAAACGTATTTTTTCATATCCAAAACATTGTAAACTTTAAAAATCTGTACCTAACTCCCCATTGAGTGTAGAAAAGTTCATTTTAGCCAGTTTGTAACCTTTAAATCGTGGTACATTTGTCTGTGAAGGACTACTGTTCCGCATTCGATTTGAGATAATTACCAAGGTAAAAAACGAAAAATGTGTTTTTTCACCCCATGTTTCTACACCTGCATACATAACTCAATATTGCATTTTTTAAACGCAATTTGCTGCGAAGTTTAGCCCTTAAAATTTACTTTTTTTTCATCCAATTTGTTGCGACTTATAACCGGAGAAATTGCCGGAAAAATCAAGCTCTTTATACATCATCCATTAGGGTTTACAGTTTAAAACCCCATATCTCATTTTATATTGAGTTTAAAAAAGTTTGCAGTAAGCCGAAAGTAGCCTCGTAGTACATTTCCACTGGAATAAATTTCTTGGGACTCATAACCGCTGTTGTTAGCAGACAAAAAGCAGGCCGAAATGCGTTTTTACCTTCAGATTCTTTACACTCTTTTCACTGTCACTCTGGAAATCAGTTACTTGAAAAATAAAAAAATTTTTCTGAGCTTACTCATTTGTCGACGTTATAAAAACCTAGACTAAACAGAATAGAAAACTTAGTTAGAAAAGTTGTTTGACCGACCAAAATTTTAAAAAGCTTTGTAATATAAAGTCACAATAAAACTTTTCACGCTCTTTATGCGCTGGGTAAATAAAAAAGAACAGGCAGCGAATTTTTTATTTTCTATCAAAAGCGCACAATACAGAAGTGTCCCAGTGTTGCTTTAGGGGTGCACGCATAGGTATTAGGGTTACCCAAGTATATTATAGGTACGCGCTAACGCGCTACCTAACGATATGCGCTAACATATGATATTCATCATTATAATGCTCGCAAGATGAGGATCATTAATCAAACTTTAGGTCAAATTATAGCAAAAATAATAGGTAATTGGTAGGTACTACATTCACGTGATCAAATTTACGAACCTACTCCACGTGTCATTTGGGCTCATTTTACCAATTACCAATGGAAAATGCATTCTTAGCAGCGCAATTAATGCAATCTGTGACTTCTCTTATATTTATCATTCAGTACGATTTCTTACCCCAAAGCGAATTAAAAAAACCGTGATTTCTCTTATAAAAGCGCCAAAAAGCTCGAGACTACTGTCTGACAACGTGATTCAATGCTATATATATATATATATATATATATATATATATATATATATATATATATATATATATATATATATATATATATATATATATATATATATATATATATATATATATATATATATATATATATATATATATATATATATATATATATATATATATATATATATATATATATATATATATATATATATATATATATATATATATGAGCTGCCCGCCGTTGCCCGGCTGAACTTAGGCCTGATAGCTATATGGAATCAATATGTCTCTTGTATTTTTTATTTTTCAAGACTTTTGATGTTTTTGGGATATTTCTAAAAAATTTGTTGGTACAAACCATATTTTTTTTGGATTTTTTTAAAATGTCTTTTGTCAACCATTTTTTGATCAAATCCATATTTTTGACGTTACAGAATGGTTTTGAAAATTGTTTAGCCATAATCATACTTTTGATGTTCTGGGGTTTTCTGGAAATTTTTTTAATAATACCCATATTGTTGATGTTTTGGGATGTTTTGGAAAATTTTTTTCGTCAAACCATATTTTTGATGTTTTAGGATGTTTTGGAAAATTTTTTTAATCAAACCCATATTTTTGATGTTTCGGGATGTTTTGGAAAATTTTTTTCGTCAAATCATATTTTTGATGTTTTAGGATGTTTTGAAAAATTTTTTCGGTCAAACCATATTTTTGATGTTTTAAAAATTTTTTGTTTGTTGTAGCAAAGGGTGTCATATATCACGTGATATGTTATAGCTGATGGTATCTCCTATCTTATATCACTGCATGTTATGGCACAGACAGGGTATCTATACCAAACCTATCTTATAGCATTGCCTATCTCGTAGCACAGGGTATCTTATATCCCATACTATCTTATAACATTGCCTATCTTACAGCTCGGGGTATCTTATATCACTTCCTATCTTATAGCATTGCCTATCTTGTAGCACGGGGTATCTTTTATAACGTTCTATCTTATAGCATTGCCTATCTTGTAGCACAGGGTGTCTTATATCACGTCCTATCTTATAGTATTGCCTATCCTGTAGCACAGAGTATCTTATATCACGTCCTATCTTATAGCATTGCTTATCTTGTTGCACATAGTATCTCATACCATGCCTATCTTATAAAATTGCCTATGTTATAGCATCATTTGGTTAAACCCGTATTTTGATGTTTCACAGTGCCGACCAATGCTATAACATATAACAATGTACATAGTGTCGCCAGGCATGCACCTCTTGGCCGGGGTATCCCTATACAAACAGTATAAACTAATTTTTGAAAAAATAGCAAAAAATCGGCCATCTCCCGAAATCGTGGAGGCTTATAGCGCAGGGGCCAAACCCTGCTCCTTCCCTGTCCAGGGCCAATGGGTGCGTTTGTCGAAATTTCAAGATCGCTACGGCTCCTTCCCCCATTGGACCGACCTCGGCCGAAAATATCAGCCCACCAAATTTCATTGGGCCGGAGCCAACCCGGCACAAACATACGAACATACATACAAACAAACAAACTTTCAAAAATATATAGTAGATATATATATATATATATATATATATATATATATATATATATATATATATATATATATATATATATATATATATCATAGGTAGCGCGATAGCGCTACCTATAATATACTTGGCCATCCTTTTTTCTTATATGCTTTTCACAGCGAGTGCGAAATTTGTGTCCCCCCCTCACAGCTATAACGGCACACATCTGAGAGGTGCGGTTTTTTTAAAAGGTAGATAATAAAAAACTTAGTGCCCTCATTTTTTTCTTGTTTACACTCAATACCGAGCGCGTCATGAGTGTGTAAAGTTTACACCAACAAATTCAAATAATTTGCGGAGGGCCAATTTTTTTAAAAATGTTTTCCCTAATTAGTAGGTTACGAATCTGGTCTTAAAATTTCTTTACACTCATTGGTTGTTGCACAGGAGTGTAAATTAGACGGTGTTTTTACAGTTTTCATGTGGCCAAGCATATCTAACTCAGTTTTACATTCTATGCAGTCTGATTGGTTTCAAAATGTAGACGGTTAAAAAATCTAGGGGAGACTTTTTTAAATTTTTTTCAAAAGTAATATTCTCGAATTTAGACGCGGTTTATTGTAAAGAGTCAGGGACAAAAAAATTTTTCCCTGCCATATTCTCCAACTTGGTAGACAAAACGTGGTAACTACCCTTAAAACGTGCCTTGTCTTAAGCGCTACACGTCAAAATTTATTTTGTTTCTTTACAATCAATATTGCGTTATTAGTGCAAGTGTAAACTTTACACTGAAAAAATTTATTCCGCCCATAGCGTCGTGGATGATGAAATTTTTTAAAAATGTTTTCCCTAATTAGTAGGTTACGAATCTGGTCTTTAAAATTTCTTTACACTCATTGGTTGTTGCACAGGAGTGTAAATTAGACGGGTTTTTACTGTTTTTATGTGCAAGAGCATATCTAACTCAGTTTTACATTCTATGCAGTCTGATTGGTTTCAAAAGGTAGACGGTTATAAAAACTAGGGAGAAACTTTTTTTATTTTTTCTTAAAAAGTAATATTTTCGAATTTAGAGGCGGTTTATTGTAAAGAGTCTGAGACATAAAAATATTTTTCCCTTGCCATATTCTCCACTTAGTAGAAAGAACGTGGTAACTACCTTTAAAATCTGCCTCGTCTTAAGCGCTACACGTCAAAATTTATTTTGTTTCTTTACAATCAATATTGCGTTATTAGTGCAGGTGTGAACTTTACACTGAAGAAATTTTTTCCGCCCAGAGCGTCGTGGATGATGAATTTTTTAAAATGTTCTCTGTGAGGTCAGAATAACGAATCAGACCTTCAAACTTTTCTACAATCAATACACAGTACCAGGAGTTTAAACTTGACACTCTGAGTGGATGAGTAAAAAAACAGATTTTGTCCAAGATTTCTCTGCCAACTTTCTCGGTTATGAGTTAAGATAATTTAAATAGATAAATATAAAGTAACTTTTAAGGGCTACACGTCGAAGCGAACCGCGTTCAAAAAACGTAATATTGAGTTGTTTATGGTGGTGTAAACTTCGAAATCTGAGGTGTAAAATGGGCGAAAAAAACAGGTTTTTTTCGTATTTAATTGGTAAATCATATCAAATATTTTGCGGAACATAAGTTTGGCACATACAAACGTACTACAATCAAAGGGCTACAAACTGGCCCAAACCGAATTTATTTACACCAATGGGTCGTTCGTTTCAGATTTTTAAAGTTTACAATGTGGTGGACAGTGAAAAATACGTGTTTGTCCATATTTTTGTTCGCCACCCCTTAAAAAGTACTTTATTTTTATCCTATTCGACCTCTCTCGACTTCTTCACTTCATATTTTTGTTCGCCACCCCATAGAAAGTACTTTATTTTTATCCTATTCGACCTCTCCCGACTTCTGAACAGAGAAAGTGGAGTGTAAATAAGTTCGGTTTGGGCCAGTTTGTAGCCCTTTGATTGTAGTTCGTTTGTATCTGCCAAACTTATGTTTGTAAACTTGACACTGAAAAAAATTTTTGGGAAAAAAATCGGTTTGAAACAGATGAAAAAAAACCGATTGATTGCCCCAGATGTACATTCTTGTGCTCAATTTCAATACGCACGTACACGACCGTTAAGCGCAACGCTTAAGCGAGTCGCCCGGGACCACCTTCCCATAAAAATTATCATATTTTTCATTCCTTTCCCACACATATTTTCAATCAAAATCCGGGATAGGAAAATGGGCACTCGGGCTTAATGCGACTTGAGTACGAATTGGTATGTGTGTTATCATATCTTACGTGTGTTAAAAGATCATTATGTGTGTGTCTCATATTTGTGCCTGTCTCGTTTGTACATACCTTTACCGTAAGCTTTTGCCCATAGGCCTATTGTCGTAATTCATAGATCCTTTTCATATCTCTTGGTTCGTGTTGTTACGCCTCTTTTTCCGCGTCAGTTAAAACTGCGTGCGAGCGCACTTTGACGGCACTTTACGATTTTACATTTTACAATTAGTTTTTGAGCCTGAGAGCCTCTCCGCCAGCTTCCGCGCTGAGCGTATCTTTTTTCTTTTCGTCGCCGTACGTGAGCAGACTCCGCACGTGCCTTTTTATCTGCTTGGCTGCAGAACTCGTCTGTAAGTTTTCCTGCGTAGTGTACACGCTTCTTTTCGCCGTACGCTTTGTTTTTAATCATTCGTGTTTGTGCCAATTGGCATCAGTTGTTGTATGCCTTTGGCAGGGCTTTGTGCCCTTGTTTAATTACATTGTTTGATTTTACCCGATTAGCGTAACACGACGGTCAGCAGCATGTATCCTCCATGCTGTCGCTTTTTAATTGCTTCATAATTTTTCTGTCCAAAAAATATTGTAAAAATTAATTATTTAATTAACGATGCTGGGCTCGGTTGAATTTCCGTGCTGTTGAATTCTGTCCTTGTGCTACACTATACTTAGGAACCCTTAATATTTTCAAGCACCGGAATTCGGTCCAAAACAAGTTAAATAATAATCTTTTTGAGCCCTCAATTATGTAGGTTTCCGGGGAACTTACTTTAATTAGGTACTTAATCTCAAAGGGGTTAAGTAAGTAAGTTTCACTAGGTGCGTGCGTAGACGGACGGGCTACCTTGAATAGGCCGGGCCGCTTAACCCCGAATCGCCGGCTGGTGACCGACCTCTTAAAAAGGGCGAGAACCCCCTTGTGAGCGCATGAGCTTGAGATTCGGGTTAAGTAAGCGAAGTGAACGTAGCTTGAGTCTACGTTAACACATCTGATATTTATTTGTCCTTGGGCCATTGTGGAGACTTAATTTTTTCATAAATGTTGATCGAAATATCGGAATTACGAATACGACTGAAATTTTCTTTAAACTCTGTGGTTGTGTAAAGTTTACACTGCCATTAACTCAACTCTTGTTCTAGAGCCTTGCGAAAGCTTAATTTTATTCAAAATGTTCTACGTAAAACTAGAAATGAGAATCTGACTATCAGTCTTCTCTACACCTAGTAGTTGTGTGAAGTTTGCACTAATCATTTGTTGTTAAAATGTAGTTTATACTACAAATTTATTTTACTTCCAAATCTGAGCATTAGTGTTCCTTACACTTGATATTTGCGTAGAGTTAATGCTGAAAAACTTTGATCTGTTAAAATAATGTAAGGGTGTCTTGTTTGAAAAGGATAATGCTGATGTTAAGAACAGTATTGTTTTCCGTGTTCTTGGACTGCTGTCATTGTAATGGCATGTTACTGTATGTGTTTACTGACTGATGTACTCAAATCATACTAATTAAAAGTGGGGTACTAGCAAAGAAAAATGCTCCGATGGAACAAAAAAGATGAATATATTTGGAATTGTGGATTATTAAGGATGTAAAAGGAGGGGACTAGGAAAAATCTACCTAAAGTCGCAGAATCTGCTAGAAATCATACTTTCTCTAAGCAACGGGAAAAATCGAAGTATATTCTGCGGCCAACAGATTAAAATAAATATTTAACCATAAAAATGATTGAAAAAGCAGCACGTTAGCTATGCAGTAGCTATGGGAAATGATATTGAGTAAACTAACAGTCTTCTAAGTCAATTGAATGAAATAGCAAACATCGAAGACAATTGGAGACATGGTTGGTTTAAAACAGTAGGAAACGCGTAAGTTGACTTGAAACCGACTAAATGTAGATACACTAGCATGCCCGAAACGATTGTGTGCACTAATCAATCGGCCCCTGCTTTGCTTGCTGTAATGCTCATAACAAAATAAAACATCTTTAAATACAATACCTCTTAGTTTTCTATCAATCAGGTGCCAGCAATTCAAAAAAGTAACCTTGATAGATTTCGTACACTCTTATCTGAAACTTCGAACATTATTTAAAAAAGACACTTTTTTAGAGGCCGCAGCATATACATCGATTTTTTGCGTTGCTTAGAGAAAGTCTGATTTTTAGCAGATTTTGCGACTTTAGGTAGATTTTTCCTAGTCCCCTCCTTTCACATCCTTAATAATCCACAGTTCCAAGTATATTCATCTTTTTTGTTCCATCGGAGCATTTTTCTTTGCTAGTATTATATATATATATATATATATATATATATATATATATATATATATATATATATATATATATATATATATATATATATATATATATATATATATATATATATATATATCCATGGAGTGATTCTCAGAAATGATTGCTGAACGATATAATGTACGATTCTAGAATGCTCTTAATGTATTCAGATATTCTCCTCGATGAGTTGCTGTTTACCTTTCGGATACGGTAAGATAAATACCTACAGACGGTGGTAGTGTAACGCGTATTTCAAGAAAAGCAGGCCTTACAAATAATTTGGAAGTGCGAAAATTTTAAACAATTTTGAATTTTTTCGCATATTTAATATTTATATGACATCGCTCAACTTTTATAAAAATTAAATATTAGTGGCCGAAATCTATGCACTCGGGCTTAGGCAGCCAGACCCTAGTTCGCGTCATAGACGGTCATGTTTAAGCCTAATCCATTTTCTATGTACACAAAACTGCCTGGCTCAAACCAGAATGTTGAAGCGAAGTGCATGAACACTGCCTTTGTTATTATCACGTACAAGTGTGAGCCTGGCTTAAGGCTGAGTAGTTAGGTCCCGTCTCGCTAGACCCACCGTACGGCTTGACCCACCGTCCCGCTAGACCCACCGTCCCACTAGACCCACTTTTTCGTCCCGCTAGACCCACCGGAAGTCTCGCTAGACCCACCACGTGCATAATGAGGTGTCCCGCTAGACCCACCGTTTTGCGACCGTCCCGCTAGACCCACTGTCTCGGAAGACCCACCAGAGAAGAAAATTATGTACGCTTATAAGCAAAAACAGAAATGCTTTCAAAGTGTAACCATTCAAGTATATATGTTTAGTCAAATATATAAATAATTAATTGTTAATTAATTACATTTAATTAACCACCTAATCAATTAAATTTAATTAATAAATAAATAAATTTTGTATATTATTGCATGAAATTGTGTATATTACAAATTATAACATGCAAAGAAGATATGTGCGTGCATGTGTGTGGCAATGGTAAGTAACCAGCCATGGCCGATAATTTTTTAAGAATGAATTTCTATTTTTCATGTCAAGGAATACACTCTTGTCAAACACATTTCAGAGTGCATTTTTTGCTTATTATCGTAATAGTACCGTACTCTTTGTATCCCCCGATCAGGGAATTTCCGCATACTAAGTAGGCACACAGATTAAAGCGTTGACACTGCCTTCCGATAACAGTACAGATATGCACATATGAATATGATGAAAAGCATGTAGGCATTTCACAAAGACGGCTCAAAAATAATCGGGCCGAGCGGATGTTGTAAATTCTCACTAAAAAATCGAAAATGTTAATTAGGTCATTGTCAATAAATCCGAATCTATTTTTAAAAATAGGACTAAGGAGCGCTAATGTCCATGTGCTCACTTTATTTCATCGCTTCAAATACTATATATAAAGTTTGATTTCGAATCGAGTCATGGATTTCGGTCGCGCTAATTTCGTTTTGATTCGTTATATGAAGTCAGCTATGTTAGTCTGTGAAGCTGATAATAACGAAACTTTTTTCGAATGAAGTACCTATGGTAATTATATACAATTGCACATTCATGAAAGCAAACTAACCGCTTCTTATTGACTATTGCACACCTCAAACTTGCTTTTTAATTAATTATTAAAAAATTTTTTGCAGAATTCACTTAAGCGTCTTGATAACTATTTTTCATTTCACGTGTAATATGTATGTCTTCATTTTTTCGAGTGGGTCTTCCGAGACAGTGGGTCTAGCGGGACGGTCGCGAAACGGTGGGTCTAGCGGGACACCTCATTATGCACGTGGTGGGTCTAGCGAGACTTCCGGTGGGTCTAGCGGGACGAAAAAGTGGGTCTAGTGGGACGGTGGGTCTAGCGGGACGGTGGGTCAAGCGGGTCACAATCGAGCGTTAGGTTTTTGCAGTCAGAGGTCACCATGATAGGACACCGTTCTGACCTGTGTTAAACTACACCTATTTTCCTTACTCTGGCAATAAGGAGTTTCATTTTTCTTCAATTTTTCTTGTTCTTTCTAATATGCATGTTATTTTTTACGAGAATCATCTTTTGAAGAGTTACGATTAAAAACTTTTAGCATTAGGTACCTGGTGGAAATCTATGCAAAAGAAGAGAAATCATATACTAATGAATATTTGAAAAGAAATAGACCACTAGGCGTTTTATTAAAACCCCGATTTCTCATATTTAGGTTTTGTGATATCACTGTGAATATGCCAGAAATTGTTTATTTCTTGGTGCTACAGGTATAATTTCTGATAGACATTAAACATAAAAAACGATGTAGCTGGAGCTAAAATATGGCTAGACAATGTTCTAGACACAGAGTCAAGAAAGATCAGAAAAAGCTGATGAAGTAATTGACTAAAAGTGAAAGCCAAGAAGTAAAATTTTGTAACAAGAAATTCTTTTACATTGACCATGTTTTTGACAAAGTTATGTACATCTAATTTCACAAAAGTGAAGAGGTGACGTTGTTACAAAGTTGCGCTTTAGTACGCGAGGTACCAGATACATACACGGACAGCATGTGAATTTAGCAAGAACACGTAGAACCAACGATTTTTCAGAACCTCTTTGTGTTCAAATCATTTTTTGGCGTTTCTGACAATTCTATTCCTTTCTAGACACAAAACTTTAAAAAAATATAAAAAATTGAGCAAGCTAAAAGAAATATAGTCAGAGAGTGAGTAATTGGCTATCGCGTTGTATTTCCCAACAGGATTTCGTGAGATACTATTTGGCAAACTTCGGGCCAAACATTTTATACATTCGAGCTAAAAGAGTGCTTAAAAATTCTTGGAACAGCATTTTTTTCTACGATTTTTTCCGGGAAATTAATTATTTGCGGGTGGGGTGAAAAAAATCTCTTGTCGGGAATTGATAAAACTTTCGAGCTAACTCATATGTATGTATATAATCTCTTACTCTCTCAAGATCGCAAGATCGTACATTCCTGTAAATTAAGCTGTAGGTTGATTCTGCCCATTTTTGTACTCTCTTTTACTGAACAAAACTCTTAAGACACTTTATAGCCAACGTAGTAACAGGCACGTAGCTGTGGAGGGATGGGGGGACTGGGGGTGCGGACCCCCCAAGTTCAGGAAACCGAAAAATAGGACTTTTACACGTTATTTTGTGCTATTTTTGGCTTAGACCCCTAAAATTAGTGTCGGTCCCCCCTGAATAGGAGGGCCAACTACGTTCCTGCGTATTAAAATCAACATAAAACCTCAAACTTATGTGCGACAGACTATAAGCGTTCCACCCCCTCATGCTAAGCCTTTGGTATAGAGCTTTCGTTCGTTTTCCGCTTCAATCAGGATAAATTAAGAATATCAGATGTTAATTTATCGTTTTTCGAACTTTTTCAATGCATTGCAATTACGAATCGAATGCTTTTTTTATCTTTCAGTGTTTTCAGTGTTTGCTCAGCGCTATTGCACTGAAAAAAGCAAATCAAATACTTGTCTTACTATTCTTTATTTTATTCAGTGTGGTCCACGCATGAATCAAGCGCTCGTTTTTTAATTCTGGATTTTTCTCGATTTGTAGAGAACTGATTCAAACGATCGCTGTTTCCTTCTGGAACTTTACTTCATGACAAAATATAAGGAAGCAGACGCTGATTTTAATACACGGTTCAATGAAACAATTGTAATTGACCCAGTGGAAACACGTTTGATTGTTCTTGTTGATAGTTTGTGGTAAAGTAAAATTAAGAAACCAAAAAGAGTGCCAGAAGAGCTATCTTACAACGGAGCGAACAAAGTAAAAGGACTAGCTGGCTTAGAGAAGAGTATATTAGGTGAAAATCGAGAATCGAAAAATGATCCTTAATGGCTAGACATTCATCGAAACGAGAAAAAATAAAAACGAGCATTTCCTTTATTTTTGCATTGTTCGGAACATAATAATAAAAGTGAAAAACAAGCGTTTGCTTTATTTTTGTTTTTATAGTAAATGAAATTTTAGAGCTAACAACGAACGAAAGTTCAAACGGCAAGAAACAGTCTCAAGGAACAAAATCAAAGGCAAAGTTTTGTTTGGAGTCACATTAAACTGAGAAAAATATGGGCACTCTATTACACATCTCTGTATAAGCGCATTCTGATTTTTTTTCTTTTTCGTTTGACTGTTTTATTTATGTTTTTTTTTAATTTATTTGTCATTCTTTTTTTTCTACCTTATATAATCACACCGGACTATTTCGGCGCAGGTTTAAATTGTCTAAATTAAGAATAAGCTGTTGCTGCTAAAAACAGTCGCTTCCTTACACTAAATGTTAAGCTCGATTTTTTCCCTCTTTTGCTTATATGTTATTGTACTGCTCGGAATGTGCAAAATGATTCGAAATCATTCATTCGAGAAAATTTCATGCTAACACTAGTGTGGAAGAGATCATTTAATACCAGAAAAGTGATTTACTTTTACCCTCGCATTATTTCAGCTGATTAGCTCGGATTGACGGGACGGTAGCCTCCGGCGAGGAAAAATGTACAACAATTCAAGCTCAGCAATAGTCGAGGAAAGCCAAATGTGGCTCTTTTTCTACTCCTATGGCGTCATTAGTACGCTTTGTTTCCTGTTCTACGCAATAATTCTTCTGATAATGGTGAATAACGCGCAGTATTATTCCAACACATATTTTCTGGTGATCAAAGTTATTGGCTTACACGATCTCATAACATTAATCTCATCTACAATAGATATGTTATACGGTTTCGATTATATTTCGTTACCTGGAGAATACGAATTAAACGAAAGGATATTATCACTGATCGGAATTGTGTCCATGGATTCCACAAATTTTATTCATACGCTAATTGCATTCAATAGGTTTTACGCCGTCGTTTTTCCATTAAAATACAAAGTTGTTTTCACAAAGGCAAGGACACTGGCGTTGTTAGTCCTTTGCCCGATACTTTCACTCGTCATCAACGCAGTCGTAGAGGTAACTGAACGTGTAGTATTTCCATCAAGATGGGTATTCTGTGATTTTTATAAATTTATGATTCTTGGAATCAGTTGCTTTTTGACGATGGGAATATTGTATTCAATGACCGGCCGCTCGATCGCTAAGCAAATGGGGCATTCTACGGCAGTTGTTCCGAGCGGTTGTGATATGAGACAAGAATATAAGCTATTTGTACAAGCTTCGGCTATCACAACCTTAACCTTCTTCGCAACCGCGTCAGATTTAATCGAATTCATCATGTTCCAGTACAGAATACCATTTCCAATGTACGTGATAACGTTCTTATCAATCCTCACGTACTCCGGTTGCGCTCCTTTTGTATATCTGATAACAGACCGACAATTATGTCGTTATTTTATGATTTTACTAAATAAGTTGAACCCATTTAGAAAGTCAAGGAGTATGGTTATCCATCCAATGTCACCCATTGAAATGTCGAAGATCCATCGAGGGCATCAACACGCTCATAAGAAAAGTGGCGAAATCGAGTGATTTCGATTAATCTAGAGTTTTTGTAGGTACATTTGTTAAATTTTTTGTTTCAATAAAATTACGCATTGGGTGATAAAGAGTTAACTAGTGCAATTAAGGTCTTTTACTACGTACGGAAATATATTGAATTTCCATGACGATTAAAAAACTGACCAGGATAATTATAGATTTTTAGTGCTCGAAGGTCACCGTAAACCATTTTCTATTACACCATAGAATGGCATAAATCACTTTACATAGCAGTATAGACCAGCTGGAAATCGTAAAAAATGCTTCTTTTTAATCTATCCTGCTTATAATTTCAAATCTAGGCATATAAATTTCAACTACAGTTTAAGCAAGTCTTGATAATGTCTCCACTGACTTTGTTGTAGAATATGAAGAGGAAATTAGTGAATGCTCTTTTTAGATTAACTTACCTAGAAATATCCTAGTCGTTACGTATATAAGTTTTCGTATCTCTGCAGAAGCAGCGCGTGATCTAATACTTAGATTTAGTCCTCCGGGGTTTTTCTGATCTCTGCATATCAGTATTCGAAGTTCGCAATCTAGTACTGTTCAAGAGCTACAAGATGAATATACAGGAAACTTGCAGCAGGTTCTAAAGGAATTAGCTGAGAACGAGATCACAATAAGCTAATACTTCAGCTACAATAGCTCTTTTCATTGATGCATGAACGATCGCGTACGCGACCTAATGAGCACAAACCAAAAGTAAAGGCTCGGCTATTGAGAATGCTAATACGACATAAGATATTATTCATGTAGCTGATTTGACAAAAAACTTTTTGTATCTGTTTGCAATGCGGACAATGTTTAATTACAGCTTTTGTTTATTTTACAATGCCCTTAAAATAAACGAACTTAAATATAAGGCAGAAAATTTCAATAAAATAAGCAGAAATGAAATTGGTAGTTTTCAGGCTTGGTTTAGACCTTTAGACCACACATGGGCGTAGGGGTTGGGGGTATGCACCCCCAGAAGTTGAAATACCCTTCCCCAGAAATCAAAATACCCCCCAGAAGAATTTTCTTCTTTTTTAGCAATTTTTTGATGCCATTGGATAGTGCTTGATGAGAAACGTCGAAAAATGGTGTTTCTTTCGCCATATGACCACTTTTAAGACCATTTTTTGACCTTTGAAAATTTTTCCACCCCCCCCCCCGCCCCCGCAGAAATTTTTTCACCCCTAGAATATCAGTGCTGCCCACCTATGCTTTAGACCCTCTTTTTACCTTACTGCCGAGTGATTATGTCAAAATGCAGTAAATGCAAGCAAAAGAGGTTGATAAAAATGCAAAAAATTATGACGACAGATGTCCTCTTTCATTACAGGTAATAAAAAAAATCAAGAGGAGATAGCAATTAATTATTTCGTTTATTAAACTATTTTTTTAAACAATTTTCGAAGGTTTATATAAAAAATGAGAGATCTGAACGATCTACATGAGTTACATTTATAATGGTCCCTAAAAGAGTAGGTCTTCAAAATCCCTAAGACCGGACCTGAATGTTGCGAAATGACCAAAGAAGTATCCAGTGCGCTGAAATCGTAAATTTCAATGAGCGTTCAGCATTGATGTTCTGCGCCACCCTCCTAAACACGGAGTTTATTTTCAAATAAACACTATAATGTGTATTTGCATTGAAGACTTGCGTGTAATGTTCCAAGCAAAAACATTTGGAGTAAGGCAATGGATCATCTGCATTCTTTCTTTCATGTTGTAGTTTCTGATTTTTCTGTAACAGCTATTAATAAAATAATTGATTGTACTGTTTTCAGTTCATTCTGTTTTCTTGTTTAATTGATTTCTTTTAAGTATTGCTGATTTCTGTCAAGTATTGCCGAAGCTATGTAAGTTTTCAGATGCCTATGTTCCAAAAAAGGAGCGTCGGACTGAATAACAACAAATTTTGGATACTATAATTAGGTGCAAATAGTGAATTCTAATTAAGTATCAGTATTTAACATGTCATACCGAGCTTTTTCTATTAGCCTCAATATTAAGGGGCTGTTTGAACAGCTTAAAATTTTGGGCTGGGGTTCTTCGGCCATTTCTAGGAGTAGGGGGATAAATGACATTCTATTTACGGCCAAAAAACAATTAAAACCGACTGAAAATTTCAATTTTCCCGAAAATCCGCAGAAGGGTCAAAAATTTCTGGCTTTGGAGGTGGACTAACTTTGGGTGATGGGGATATCCGTTCATCTACCTGTCGCATGTATCAATGAATGACTAGGAAGGTTATTATGAAGGCACAAACCTCCTAAAGGATCAAAATTGTTTTGCAAAATAGCCTAAAATCGACCAGAAACTGGTACTTTAAGTCGATTTTCACGTTATTTAAGTGTTTATATCAATTTATAAGACAGAAGACAGGTCTTCCAAATTTAACATGTTCCGATTAATCAGAGTACGAATCATATGTGTGCTTTAGTGGGGGAAGGGGTTTGACCCCGAGTATAATTACTCACCTGAGCTGCGACCTAACAATAATAGTCGATTTTTTGTAGAAATTGTTAAAAGTGTGCTTTTTGTAAGCGTTAAGCGCGTTTTTGGTTCAAAAATTACAGATACTTTGCGCCTCGCGCCATAAACATATTTTTTGACTACATTTTGTTCGATTTCCTATTTTTTTATTCTTCCCAGACTTTTAGTTTTGTATTTTATAAAGAACGAGCAATCTCCAAAATGTCTATAAAAATAGTTTTTTTGACGTTTGTCTATCCTTTTTCAGCCAAAAGTACCTACTTCCTAAAATTTTATAGGCCTGATCTCCCAGAATTCCTATGCACATGTATATTGCGAGTGTAAAATAATTTTACATCTCTAATACCTGAGCAAGTTCCATTGTCTCTTTTTTAATATCGCGTGACTTAATCTACATTAGCGAGCTAACCTATTTTGCATTTATCAGAAAACTTGCTATCCAAAACGTCAATCGTGTCAATTCCTGTCAAATTAGTTTTACTTTTATTGTTGTTTTAGGGCAATTTTCCAGAGTGCTCACAATACGTATGTGTTTTTGTGGTTCGCCTGAGAGCTGCGCTGCCTATAAGCAGACTTTCGTTGACTAGAGATTTCTAGGCTTTCAGGCAGCCGAGAAAAGCAGATAAATGTTATTCATAAGTCTTTACAAAGCATATCAATCGAAGAAATTGGAAGATCCTAAATATGAGCCATAATTAGATAGACAAATATATACTTAAATTAAAATTGAAATAAATAGAAACTTAATGATTGAATAAATAAATAAAGCCAAACTCGCTCTAGATCTGAATACTTTTTACATTTATCAAAAGCACGGTATTAAATCTTTTTTGGTCATTTTAAGTAATTTGATGAAAATCAAATTCTCTATCGGCTATTAACGTATGTATGTTCACGGATTGCGTGTAGGTCTTCCACGCTGAGATTATAATCGAAAATCAAAAAAATAAATATTGCATCGTCTACAGCAATTGCTCTATGACCACAAAAAATTCTTCATTTTTCTTTTGATGAAATAAGAAACAAATAGAAAGTTTGTCGAATCTTACGCATAACATACTTATCGACTGATTGCCAGGTACTTAGCTATTGGGGTAGGGGATAGGGGGACACTAATCCGTTTCAAAATTTTAGAAATAATATTTTATTTACAAAGTTTCTGAGAGGAATAGGTTGAAATTCACGAAGCGCATTTGGAGGAATGCCAAAATAAATTCTAGCACACTTTTGAACTAATAAGCCCAGAAGTTTTGCGCACTATGTATAAGTTTGTTTCCTGAACAGCCTATTTGAGTAATATATGATGAATATATCAAAACTTTCTGTAGCGTAGAGCAGAATTATTTATTTGTCGTACTTATTGCTTTTCTTTGCTCGAGAATGGAGTACGAAGCAAGTGAAATAATTATTCATCTGGGCGAAAGGTTCGGAGATCATCTGCATGACCATTTTATACAACTTATTTTTCGAATATGGTAAAAATTGAGTCAAATTTTCCAAATTTTTCATAAAGTTTTTGTTCTCTAGTGTGTAGAGCTTGCTGAGAAACGCTTAATAGAATTATGATTTTTTGCACTCTACAAGTAGTTGTCGAGATGTCTGACTTCAAAAGTTTAGTCCTTCTGATTTCAGGAGGCTATGCTACGGATTGTGTCCCGATTCTCCGACCAACCTGATTCGCCAACCATCCTGATTCTCCGACCGTCCCGATTCTCCGACTTTCCTGATTCTCAGACTTAACCTCGAATTCGGCAGGTAGCGCTAACCACACGTCAATTAATTGCTGAACGGTAGCATAATGGTGGTTTTGATCTATCGATTGTATTTAATGCGTAGATATACAGATTGAATCAAGAATAGGGCCAATTTAATAAATTAATTATTGTGATACCTTAGTGATTTATTCAGAGGGTATTACTTTGCCATATAGTAAAGTTGGGAGCGATATTTTGTTGCAAAAGTACTCTGACGTATGCAACACGTACTTACCTATTTTATATGTGCCTCACATTTTAATAATCATTTCCTGATTACTTAATCAACATATAGATGTAAGGATCTGTTCTAAATAATCTACAAAGTGATAAACAACAAATAACCTTAATTTTGTAACTCATTATTAAATCAGTTTACTAATCGTTAATAAATCAGGTACATAAAATCGTATTATACGTTGGGGTAATTGAAGGCAAATAATGTTTTAGTGTGATATCTAAATCGCATTTTCCATCCTTTACATCAGTTTTTGTAAGTCGGAGCGGAGTTTCTGTCGTATCCGTTACGCTGGTGAAGTGAACCAATACCTACATCATGCATTTATGTTAGTAAATATGTACATACGGACTGTGCAGTGCGAACGCATTTCCAAAAATTCACTTGTTTCTCAGGCTCGTCAACCTTTAGCATGGGCGAAAAATCGGGACGGTCCAAGTATAGGTGCGAAAATGGAATCAAGACGGTCGGAGAATCAAGAATTATGCGTGTCTAAAAATTACGTTCTATACAATTTGTCGGAGAATCAAGATGGTCGGAGGGTAGGGACGGTCGGAGAATCAGGATGGTCGGAGAAACTTGAATTTCGGTGGTCTAAAAATAACCTGTCTTATCGTTAGACTGGGAAATCGGAACGGTCGGAGAAACGGGACAGACCCATACTACGTGCCTGCCGATTGCAAACAACGACAAATAATGTTTGTAGCTTACATCATACTTGAGGGTAGGTCTTGGAACGAACCTCGCACAGAATTTGCGATTTTATGAAGATACAAAAAAATTAACTCGTTTTTAGCTGTTTTTAGCGACTTGTTTTAAGCAAGTATCAATTGTTTTGGAGAACTCACTCGCCGAATAACTATTTTCCTACTTTATTTCTTTCGATTTTACTGAATTTGTCGCTAATCTTTTTGTGCTTTCATTGTATAGAAAGGGAAGGCATTGTCAGACACATCAAAGAGCCTTATTTTTAACGCATGTAGCAAGTACCCTGTTTGATGACCCCAAAAAGAAACATAAGGAAAGGCTATTCGGATTCCACAAATTCCTTTGCCGTGTGCATGTGCTTTGCCAATATGCGAATCATTTTAGATCAAAATAAATTTAAAAAACATCTCATGTGGAGCAAAACTCGACGGGTTTATTCAACATCGAGAATTTCAACTATCGATACTAGCGTTTTAATAATTTCACTTTCTTTTGTTTATTCCGGCCTTTCTTTTGTGTATTTAGTTTCATAATTTTTCCTCTACTTTGCCCGTGTTGCGAGTGTTCAAGAAAAATGGCGATTTAGTCGCAGGATAACTCGTCGTTGCAAGAGAGAATTTAAGAGGATTTGAGATTTCCAAAATATGGCTAAGAAGCACCTTTGATTAATACTGTACGATAATGAAGGAATTCTGAGGAATAAAAATAGAAAATCAGTATAATGGATTAATATTCAGTCCATAGAAAATCAAAAACAAAGATCTTTGTTGCACGATCGATCAAATTCTCTCGATCCACACATCTTTTTTCTGGTGCTATTCAGTAGGTGCGTATTTGAAGGCAACGTACACTACACTATCTAAGCAGTTTGACTTTTTGTGCAAAACGACGGCAAACACTCGTATAAATGCTAAAATAGCGTTAAACGATGTTAATCTTTAGTTTCTGGTCAATTTCGAGCGCTTTGAATAAAATTTTTTATTTTTGGTTTCTTTATTTTACCTCATTTTTCTTGGAAAATTTTCCATTTTTCCATTCTGGGGTCCAGATCATAGGTGCACAACATGGCCGATCTGGAGGGGGTCAGCCGGTTGGAGGGGGGGGGTCAAGAATTGAACTTTTTTTGGGTTTAAGAAGTGGTATTAGCGTTAAGAAAGCGTTCAGTTGCTGGTCAATTTTAAGCACTTTAAATTTTTTTTCTTAATTTTCATCCATTTTTTGCCTTGATTTTGCCTCTTTTCCCAAGAAAATTTCTTATTTTTTCCATTGGGGGCCAAGGCCACACATGCGCGTGGGGCCTTTGGAGGGGGGTTGTACCCTCAGAAGTTGAAATACCCGCCGCAGATTACTGCAGACCCCCAGAATTATATTTTGAGCAATATTTTCGCTTTATTTACCCCATCCTGACTCCCATCCCCATGTGCATGTCTGGTCTAGATAATCCACACCATCCCACGTGCGTCTCTGGTCATGAGTTAGGTTCCAGCCAGTGTTTTATAGATCTGATATGGCCCGGAGAATCGGTCACATCTTAAAATGACGCAAAAGTTATATCTTCATTAACAATTTTAAGGCTATTTCAATTATTTTTGCATAAGTGACTCGACTTTTGACCGTTTTGGCTAATGACTGCCTCAATTTCACCAGAAAATTTTTTTCTACCCCTGAGTAAAAACACATGCAGATTAGACGTAAATGTCAGACCAAGGCTTATTGAAATCAGGTCAAAGTTTAATCAACCTGACTTCGAAGAAAGCAGAACTGATAAAAACAAGGCGGAGGAAAAATAAATATAGAAAAGTACAAAAAATAAATAATACATATAGTGTGTAAATAAAAAAGATAAATAAAAAATAAAATATGCATATAATAATTGATTTATCGTGAAAACAGTAAATATTCAATGGAAATCTATCGCCAAGTTACACAGCTATCGTCAATTTATGTACCTACTTAGGTAGCGAAATCGCATGATTCATCCCGTGTTACTTATTTATAGGCTTGATCGTCACGTATGCGTGCGATAATGCAAGTAACGTCATTTGTTTGCTTTTTTTGCAAAAAACTTCCATTTAATTTCATTACTTCAGAAATCGTATCAGATAATTAAGGGGCTAAGTATCTAGCGGCCATTCATGAGATATTTTATCACGCTTATTTGCTGTCAAAATTCCTGTTCTGTGCTAAGCCAGGGCGATTTCATGCGCTGATTGTCGATCAAAGTAATATGGTTTTGGGAAATATTTACTTTCATTGATTCTGAGTAAACTTTCATATTGTTTGTTTAAATCTGCATGCGCTTATCAGCTTTTCAGTTGATTAAGGTCGTGCTTTCGCGCGCATGGTACGCACTTTCCGGTTTTTTCACGCTTTTTTCAAAGTATGCATAGTTCAACAAATGCGTTATGTTTAAAGTCGTTTAACGAGAGTTAAATAAATTAAAAATTTGATCGTGCCCAAGTCTTTTCTAAACTTTATTTTTTGATTGACAGCTACAAAAAGGCATAATCGAATTGAATGCTTAATGAATGAAAACACGAAAATTGCTAATTTTTATCCAGAGTAATTAAAACATAACATCACTTATTAGCACGTTAAATTTATGAACCAATTATGAGTATAATTAGCGGATTGAAACAGACTATATTTTTTTAGATTTTTAAGTATCGATTAATCTTCGCATCCCAGCGGAACATGCCTAAAAGCATCTAATACATACATTTTTATAATTTTTTGAGCTCAGTCGAAACGAAAATCTTTAAACTGGCAAAAAAATATTTAGGAAACACTTATTTCGAATGTTAGCGAATTTTTTCGGCTAAACTCGCTGTGATATACCTTTGCGATCAAACATTCTCCTAGTAACATTTTTTAGAGCCGAATTCAGCATAAGTGTTCGGTTAAATTACAACATGTATGTTGGCCATTGCCATAATTTTAAATGAGCTAAAAGCAAACATATTGCTAAAACAACTTTATGTAGCACTGTAATAACCAAATTAAAATGGTGCTTCATCTAAGATATGCAAAGAAACTTCACAAATGCTTTTTTCTAGTATCGCTTCTGCTTTTTCGCGTCTTTTGACTTTCACAGATATCGATCTTCAAAATAAAAAATCTTGCGAAAATCGGGCATAATTATGATCGGTGTAAAAATAATTTCATGAGGAATTGAAATTAAAAGCAAAACATCTAATTTAGGATAATTCAGCATACTCGGAATGTAAAAGTTCACCAAGTTCTACAACACAACTAGTGATTTAAATAAGCTAATGAATTGATAAGCTTATCGATTAAAGATCAAAAGCAGAAGAAATATTGTAGATTAACATTAAGGACTATTTCTAGTAATCGAAACTGTATTGATAAGTTTCCGAAACATGTGTCAAAAATTCTAATGAATTGTTGCGCTCTTTTTTGAAGCTTCTTCGAAAAACGATGAGAAATAGAATTTACGCAAAAGTATCCGTAAGATTCTGTAATCTAACAAAGTTCAATGAGTTCATGTTGAGTTGACGAGAGCTCCGAACTCGGAGACTTCGAGTTGTAACGGGGGCACCTCAAACTCTCGGTTAAGTGAGCAAATTCTACCCGCACCGGTTTCCCGGATCTTCCGCTCTGTATCGCGTGTGTAGTACAAAGACAACTCGTGCTTTTGCTCATTTTCTGCGCAAATATTCAATAGTATTGGGAGACAATATAGCATCAACTCCACAGGTTTAACTTCAAAATATCCATTCCAAATTGTGTAGCAGCACCTCTGCTAGAATTACTTTAATTGAATTTCTGTCTAATGGAATCGCAGTGTGGTGCCGGATGCTTAAGACTACGGGCAACATAATTTAGCGATCCTAATTTGTCTCTCTTTGGAATCTCTCTTCGATATAACTGAATTTAAAAGTTAACGCTAATTTTATGAAACCCGGAAATAAGATAATTATGAAATAGAATTATCGAGCAAATCGAAAATTTTTAATTAGCATTATTGTAAAAGAAATGTACGGGCTAATTTTAGAAAGCGTAGCGAGTTATTTGAGGGAAACGTATGGAAATGAGATATTTAACGAAATTCTGTTCGTCGCTGATATACACGATATCACTGAATTCAAGCTGACTCATGCTTATTCGGAAACTTTGGCCGGTCGCTTATTTATCGCAGCTCAGGACGTGACGGGAGAATCCCAGGAAAAATTAATGGAAGCCGTTGGATTCAGTTATTGCGACTTTTTAGCAAAACATGGCTATCACAAGGCAAACAGATATAATTATTAAACGACTGGGAATAATTTTATTAGTAAATACATAAATTTACAAAAATTATTTGAAACTATGTATCTAATGACTTAAATTATTCCTTGAATATCCTTAGAAATTTGAGATGCGCTCTCAAACTATTTTCATCTCAACAACGTCATTTCGTAGTCATCACTTATTATTATTATTATTATTATTATTATTATTATTATTATTATTATTATTATTATTATTATTATTATTATTATTATTATTATTATTATTATTATTATTATTATTATTATTATTATTATTATTATTATTATTATTATTATTATTATTATTATTATTATTATTATTATTATTATTATTATTATTATCATTATTATTATTATCATTATTATTATTATTATTATTATTATTATTATTATTATTATTATCATTATTATTTTTATTAATATTATTATTATTATTATTATTATTATTATTATTATTATTATTATGATTATTATTATTATTATTATTATTATTATTATTATTATTATGATTAATATTATTATTATAATTATTATTATTAATATAATAATAATTATTATTATTATTATTATTATTGTTATTATTATTATTATTATTATTATTATTATTATTATTATTATTATTATTATTATTATTATTATTATTATTATTATTATTATTATTATTATTATTATTATTTGTGTTTGAATTTATATTTGTACTGGGTTGATATTAACATTAGGGTCTGATATAGATTGTTATAGGTAATACGCGTTTTGGGTCGTCGATTCACTGATTTTATAAACAATCTGGACACTTTGCACGAATATTTTCGCGTGACCTATCCGAACTTGCAAGCACCTTCTTTCTACTGTGAACACGAAAACAGAACAGGGCTGACACTGCATTACAAGTACGCGCCAATTGTTTTGCAGAAATTTATTAAAAAAGTCCATGTTTATGGCGTTTATTATATAATAAATCGGTTGATAGTCGCCAAAAATTAAAAATCATCACTAAAATTGTTATGCTTTTTCTTCAGCGCGTTAAATAAAATAATTTTGGCAAGAAAGACTTCTAATAGCAAAACTCGTTGTCTTTTTGTACTCGTTTCCGACATCGAGGTAAGCAAAAAGAGAAAATAATTGTTTCACTCTATTTCTACTCGCATAATTAAACTGAATTGAATTAGGCTTTATACGACGCAGAGCGATTTCAGACGAGCAATTGTGCACCTTAAGATTGTTTTGGTTAAATTTTATTAATCAATGATCGATACAATGAATCTTAATTTCAGCTTTATTATTCCAATTTTGGCATTTTAACATACTTAATTTTCGATTTTATATTTAATAAGTATAATAAGAATTTTTGAAAATAATTAATGAATTAATTTAATAATTTGGCACAGTTAATTTGATTTAAACATTTTGATAATAATGTTAAATTATTAATTTTAACAACGACACAATAAGTAATATTTATAATTTAATTGATAATGATTTATAATTATTAAATAATATTAATTGAATAATTTAATTCAATAATTTAACATAGTGAATTTAATATTTACATTGTGACATCGTTTTACACACTTAACATTTTAATATGAACTTTAACTTATACATTTTGAAACTATAAACTTGAAGCCGGAGTGTGTTTGAGCTTAGCATAGATAGCTGAGGACCAATCACGAATGAGCGTAGGAGGTCTAGCTGGACACCCCAGAGGCCGAAAGACTCCCAGTATTCGTCAAATCCCCAAAATTAAATTTTTTTTAATTTTGTTGTTTTTCGCAAGTTTTAATCTCAATTGATAGAGCTCTATTAAAAAATCGAATAAATTTTTTTTGCTCTATCCCCCTTAACATCGGCATTTGTATAGCCTTTGAAAATTTTAGATCCCTCCCTAGACCCCTCTACAGGAGCTGGCCTTGTATGGTACCAAAAATAAGCTTAACGTGGATTAAATTAAGTGTGGACGATGGTCGACTAAAATCTTCAAGTTTTTGACTTTTAGCTTAAGAGCAAGCTATACATATTTTGCTTGATTAAAGACAGTGTAAAAATATTAAAATAAACATTCAAAACGAAAAGAATGATGGATGGATGAAGAACTACTTAATAGTCTCTAGTTACTTACTTCTCACTTGATAGATCAAATTTAATGCGGATGATTTTTTTGAGAAGTAATCAAATCCTCTTAATAAACCGTCGTTGGCCTGTAAATTTGCAAAAGCAGTGCACAAAATGGATTATATGTTTTCCGTTGAGAATCTTCGCAACTTATCTATCCGGAGTTTCATCTTTGCAGGAAAGTTGCTAATATTTACTATTCAATCATAAAACATTTGGGAGAGAACAAAATGCCGTAGAATTTTTATTTGAATATTTCGGTTTTACTTGCTGATTGTTTCACAAATCATGACTTACAACATAAACAATGTCATTTTAGGGATTCCTATAAGTTTTCGCGCAAGAAAATTGGTGTGTGTTCTCGCAGAATAACATGGCATTGTCAAAATCAGGTAAGGCCTTGTTTTGGGGGTACGAAGTGAAACACGTCATTCTGGGGTTCCGCGCTAAGTTCTATCTGCCCGCATCGATCAGATGCCAAAAAATAACGGAAGAATTTTACGAAAATTAACATTTAAGACATCTGGCTTTTTTCGGTAAACCTGATATTTCTGATTTTTCTGAGGGTCCAAACATACGCAGCCCTTAACAAATTTTCTTGCAGATGTAATAGATAAACTTAAAATTTCAAGCATTTCGATTCTAGTCAATTTCACTATACGAAATAACTCGTGGCCAAACGTGGACGTGGGATGGGGTTCAGACCCCGAGATCCCAAAACACCATAAGGTGGTTACGATAGTACAATGAAATTAAATTTTTGTCATATGTTTTGCATTTTTTCGTATTTTTTCCCATCCTGATCCCTCAGAATATAATCGCTGCCCATGTATGCTCGTCGCTCATTAGAACTTTTTTCCGGCAGGAGCAAACGGAAAGGCTTATTGTATTATGTGAGAGGAATTGTGATGTTCGTTTGCGAAAGATTTTATAATATGAATGTACAGCTAGAACTTGTGGACCATTCGTATGAAGAAAATATTGATCACGCTATATTCCGACTTCACTACGATAATCCTAATTTCGACAAAATCGTAAGCGAATGCTCAATCCTGAGGTGTCATCTCAATTTAATAAATTTTTAGTGGCCTTATTACTCCTTTTAATTCTTTTCAAAATTAATAAAGTCTGCAGAAGGATATTAGCACTTAGCTGACTCATGTAAAACTTGCCAACATCAAATATAATATGTACATTTTTATATTATCGTCGAATCTATTGTATTGACTCTTCAGATAATGTGCGCTTACAGTGACATTTTCCTTTTAAGCAAGGCTAAATCGTGATTATCCGTGACCTGCATTTAAATTTTAATTTTAATTTCATTTCAGGCTATTATTCTACAAGTAAATGTTCATTTTTAGATGTGCATTTTTATTAAAAACTCAAAAATGCAAACATTTCCTAACAATCCTAAGTTTGAAATTAAAGTAAGGTTTCGAAATTAATTTTTACTCCTTTACATTGGCCAATGCGCAAAAAGTTAAAAACATGTCTTTCATTTTCTATTTTTGATGATTTTCATCGTCTGTTTTGAACTTCTTACTTTTCAGAAAAGAGATTCTGTCGCCGAATACGATCTACTTCGTTCGACGATAAAAATCACGTCAGGCGAATTTTTCGATGTGTTCCCATTTATTATTGTGTTCAACCGAGGCTTATGCATTCGACATATCGGTTTAGCTTTGATGCGTATCATGCCCCGCATCATAGGCCGCCGATTAAATGCCGAATTTGTTATCCTTAAGCCAGTGATAAATTTTACTTGGCTTGATGTAATTAACTTATTGAACTTAGGGTGTAGTCCAACCCCAACCAGACATGCGCATGGGAAGGACATGGGGTTCAAGACCACACGTGCGCGTATCGGGAATTGAGGATCGATTAACTTCTCCCCAGAATCTCAAACCTCCAAAATCGATAACCCTCAGAATTCAATTTTCGGTCTATTTTGAGCAATTTTGTAGCATCTGACCTGCAGAATTTGGCTATTGCATATCTACGGTCAAGATCTTCAAAATGAAAAGTCGGAAATTTGCTGAGAAAATGAGGCAAAATGAAGGACGAAAATGGATTAAAATTAAAAATTCCCTTGAAAAATACTTTAATTGTGTATTAACGTAGTTTTAGCGCTATTTTAACATTTATACTAGTTTTTAAGGTCATTTATGCCCAGTGAAGCTCATTCTACATCTATGGTCCCAACCCAGCATCGTCATCCCGCGTCCACTGTAACTAGACACGCACGCAGGCGAGGTTGGGGGTCTAAAGTTTAGAAAAAGGCTTACAAAATGTAAAAATTGGAATTTTTAGAAAATTAAATGAAAATAAACTCAAAAATCTAAGAAAAGTCATAGGTTATCAACTAAAGTGCTCGTTATTGACAAGAAACTGTAGAATAACATGGTTTCAATGCTCATTCACTCGTATACCTGTTTTTGGCATTATTTTGGCTTTTTTTCTAGGTTTTTTATTTATTTTTATTTTGGTCGGTCTGGTGGAACTTTAGGCCGCTTTAGCTCTCAAAGAAATCACGTATTACAATCATAGGTGCACTGCATAGCCGATTAGGGGGGGGGCTCAGCCGGTCTGGAGGTCAAGAATTGAGCTTTTTGGGCCAAAATGACCTCAAAAAACTGCTTAAAGCGCTGAAATAGCATTAAAATTACGTTATTACATAGTTTTTGATCAAATTGAAGCAATTTTTTAAGAAAAATTTTCAATTCACATCCGTTTTTGGCCTTCATTTTTCCTCATTTTCCCAATAAAATTTTTTATTTATCTGTTCTGGGGTCTAGACCTCTCGAAATTCTCACGTGCATGTCTGGACAACACTAGGCACGCGTTGTTTTCATTTATTTTCATTTGTTCAGATTATTTGGTATCGAAACAACGTTTTTGAACTGATGACCATAAATCCGATTTTTGACACCGATGCAGATTCACAGGAGGCTCAGACTTTGAAGATTACAAAATGTAATCTTATTATGAGGAGAATTCGAATATTTTTCATAATTTTGCTCTTTCAGTAGAAAATGAAGGTCGGCATACGAGCAACGATAGCAAAGCGAAATCCCTGACGCTAAAAGGGCAGATGATATATATGTTAGAATGGGAGTCCATTTGTTTCTCGGAAATCCAGTGTAAGGCCTTGATTGACTTTGATTTTTCATGATTTTTATTTCTAGTTAGGTTAAGTTGATACTAAAGGACTGCTGAAAGATGGTTTAAAAATACCTGAGAATAAATTATTGCAATGCACGTGATACGTAAATAAGTGCTTCAAACATTAGAATGGCGCGAAAAATCACTGATGTCTATAAATCTATTTTCTATAAATCTATAATAGATTTTCTTCTATTTTGGTTCAATGTATAATTACGTTATTGCTAAGTTTGATATTAAATTATTGGAGCATGGAAACGACTTCGAAATTCAAAGGTTTTTACGAATTATTACTTGGCGAACAAACTTTCAGGCATGAACAAAAAAATTGAAAATAATATTACGATAAACTTATAAAGAAGACTATTAATATTTTACAGGCCGTATCCAGGATCCGGCTGAAGGGGGGGGGGTGGGCGGACCCAACACGAATTGGCCTATAACTCGGAAAATTCGTCGGGATAGCTAACAAAAACTGCATTTCTTCGACGTTTTTCGATATGCTCCATCCAATAAGATTAAAGAATTCGAATTTCGTTGAAAATTTTTTTTTTCTTAAAAAAGACTATAAAAAGTGTCATTTTTAATCGCGTTTGGAACAAAATGATGGAAAATATCTTAAATTCGGCGTGAAGCTTCGAGGGTGATGATTTTTACGACAGAGGCTTCGATTTTTATCTTTCCGTGTTATCTTACCTTCCGAAATTTCTTCCGGCCAAGAGGAGAGCCGCCCCCGCCCCGTATATACTGATGCCGATGGATTGAGCTTCATAGGAAACGTCCGGAAAAATGAGAAGATTTTCGCTCCCTTCCAGTTTTTCCGGCAATTTTTAACCTTTGGAGATATTTAGATCCCACAACCCCATAGACCACTGAGATATTACGCATCGCTTTTAGCACAAGCAAAACTTTCGACCATTTAAGTTAAAATGATGAAATGATATTTTTGGTATTTTTATGCCTTCAGAAAATAATGTATTCCTTTATTAATTTTTACTTTTAATTTACTTTTACCATATTTTTGGATCTATCTTAATCTACTTAGATTTGCTGACCTGCAACAAATGCACGATTCACGGCTTATTCATAAATGACCTTGCAATGCACGATTCGAGTCGAGATTTAGTCCTTTGTAACACGGTTCAAAAGGAGAGCTAACGCTTTTACTAGATCAGGTTCGAATCATTTTGAGTGTGTATAAGTGCAAATTGCACATTATTTATTATTACCTCTAGGTAGGTGCAGTAAAATTATGTAAAATAAAATTCATGAAATATCATATAATTAAAAAAGAAACAAAAATATAGTAGAAAAACTTGCGGATTAAAATTTGAAAATTTATAAACGTCATAGACGATATTTTACGAAACGCAAAAAATCTACATTTGTTCTGTGTAAAGGTTTTTCTTCCGCTAGCCGACCTAATGTGCTTAAAAAATTTATTTTATCACATCCGTTTCGCTAATTTTTGAGCCAATATTATATCAACGATTTCTAAGTTTCAAGCCTTTTTGAAGCATAAATCATGTCTAGGGGCTAGCAAATAGCCTTTTTTAGCCAAACTGGCCTAAAAATGTTATACATGCTGAAATGACGTCGTATGTTATGTTAATCCACTGTTTCTTATTATCTTCAAGCACCGTTTGCACAAAATGCTTGATTTTCATCGATTTTCGGCCTTTATTTTGCTTTATTTTCCCTAAAATAATTTCTGTCTTCGCAATCTGGTGGCAACTCCGGCCAACCGCAGTCTTTCGACCCCACACTTTTTACCGTTTTTCTGTTTTATTTCATGCATAGAGGAACTCCGTCACTGAAATTGCCAATAAGCATATATCAATAAAGTTTAAACATCGGTTACGTCAGTATTTCGAGGAAATTCTAAAACAAATTATTTGTCTCACAATCACTACCAGAATCAATCAAATCAATGGCCGGAATCGTTCTGTAAAGTTATTCCGTAAAAATAATTAGAAAACTTGGTTTGTACAATGTCATTTGAAATGTGCTCTTCTCAAAGGAAGCACGCCGAAAGCAAATAAATTGCAAGAAAGCATGGAACAACTCAAAGTGGCACATTCGAAGACTGACGAGCTTTTGTATCAGCTATTACCAAAATCGGTTGCTGACAAGTTGAGGAAAGGGAATCCCTTCGGTCAAAACCTGTGAGGTAGGTATCAAATTCGAAAATGAAGTTTGTCTGATTTTATGCCTTTTTTATTTGGCATATGCTTTGACGAAAAATTTAACTCTATCGTAAGTTTAATTAAGTCCAATAAGCCGCATATTTTATATAATTATATTCTTTAAGGCTACGGCTCATATTTCTTGAGGGGTCTGGGGATTATTACCTCAACAGAAGGTTTGCTGATTCCCGCAAATAAGTTGTTGACCCCAGGATTTTGAGACCTTTCCTAAAAATCATAGAAAATGTGCTGTTTGAGCGTTCTTAGCGATCTTTTAATCAAAAATGTGTCAATTTTTTGGCGCTTTGCGTCATTTAATCATTTATAATTTCATGTTTATTTATTCGAACTTTTTCCAAATTTTTTACCTTTCTGCCTTAACGAGGAAAAATTTTTAGGGAATTCCAAAAATAAATTTTCCGTCGCTTGCACATTCTTTTTTAAGCCCACAAGAGGCACTTTATTAGAATTTTTGGGATCGGCCCTCCTAGAAGTACAATTTTATCCCACTTTTTTTAATACGATATTGTCATCGTTTTATAAAATTAGTTGGCTTAATAGCTAAATAGGGTTAAATATATTAAGCAGTAATCAATAAGGGCTGCAAAAGTTAAAAAAATATGGATGAAAAGTAAAAAAATTAAGACATTGTATTAAACTAACAAAATTTTATTCAAGAGCTTTGAAAGTGTGACGATACTTTTCACGGATATTGTCGGCTTCACGACCATTGCTTCGAGAATACCGCCAATGTCAGTCGTTCAACTTTAAATAATATGTATTCGGCTTTTGACGCCTTGACCGAACAACATGGTGTTTTTAAGGTAAAAATCAATTCATCAAATGTTTGACAATATAAAGCAAAATGATTTGTTGTGCTACCGGCTGATTTTTCGAGAACTTCTGTGTAACAAGTACACAATGAGGCTGCTCTAGCATTAAAGGAAATTTTTTTCTTATTTAATGGATGAGCATAGCTAATAGTGAAATATCTTTCAAAAGCATGGGCAGGCCCTAAATCTGGGGTCTAGGATGAGTCCAAACATTTCCTATGTTTGAAAAAGGGCCAGAAAAAATGTCAATCGACTTTTTAGTTCAATAAGCAACTTTTTTGCAGACAATAAATAGAAAATATTTATAAATAATGTTTCTAAACAGGTCGAGACGATAGGTGATGCTTACATGATAGTTGGAGGAGCACCTGTGAGGAAAGCATACCATCCTGAATATGTGTGCGATTGCGCTTTGTCATTGATAAATTCGGTTCAATCTATGGTCGAGGTCACATCGAGCACACAGATTCAAATAAGAGCAGGTCCGTCTACGTTTAATTCGTTTAATTTAATTTATTTTAATAAAATTATTTCATTAATTTTTGTCATTTATTTATTTAATTTACTTTTATTTTTATTTTTTTCGAAAAAGGCGTGCATACGGGACACGTAGTTGCTGGTGTTGTGGGTCTCCAAATGCCCAGATATTGTCTATTTGGAGAAAATGTTGCAATAGCGAACAAAATGGAAAGCACTGGATCGGTAAGCGTCTTTCAGTCTTTTATCGCCATTTCTATGCTTCGACACAAATCCGCGAAAATTTTAAAAACACTATTTAACTTTGTCCTAAGTAGTTAAGCGGGTCCCCCTAGAGTACACAAGGTATAGCCAGTGCTTAAGCATAGGCTATGTTGAAGCATAGTCCTGTGTTGAAGCATAGGCTATATGTTTTGTGTTGCGGTCTAGGGGATGACGTCAGTGATGACGTCACAGGGTAGGTAACCTCAACTATGGGTATACTGGAGACTATTTTAAATTTGCGGATCAAGTCAACCAGGTATACTTTACACTACAGCAAGAGTACCTATTTAATGCAGGGGGATATACGAAAAATGGGGGAATCTATCAGAATTTTATTTTTTAGGGGATAACTATGAACACCGCTTACTATACTAAATGCGTACAATATTCTAACTTGGGTATCACTTGACCACTTTACACTTTACACTCGAGTAGTTTACACCATATCATAAAACCGCTATAAATCATGAACCAATGGCCGGATTGAGCTGAAATGTTCAGAATGTAAAGACTACATGCCAAAAATAATGTGTATGGAAAATCGTGTACCGGCTTACTGTAGCTATGTTATAACACGTATTTTTTGAACCAATGGCCGGATTGAGCTGAAATGTTCAGAATATAAAGACTACATGCCAAAAATAATGTATATGGAAAATCGTGTACCGGCTTACTGTAGCTATGTTATAACACGTATTTTTTGAACTAATGGCCGGATTGAGCTGAAATGTTCAGAATATAAAGACTACATGCCAAAAATAATGTATATGGAAAATCGTGTACCGGCTTACTGTAGCTATGTTATAACACGTATTTTTTGAAGCAATGGCCGGATTGAGCTCAAATTTGAGAAACAGCATATACACGAGTCACAAATTCTTTACACATTGTCTTACTGTAGGTATACTGTAGCTTTCTGGATTTTCTATATCTCACAAACTAACAGTCAAATAAAGCTGAAATTCAATAAATTAGATGTATATGAGTCAAAAATAACGTACGCAAAATATAGTGCATGGGGTTACTGTAGGTATGCTACAACACGTATCTTTTAATTCGCCGAGCTGGAAATTTGAGAGATTTAACAAACACGATAGAACAGTGCACCAGGACTACTATAGGCAACATTTAGTAACCCATAGTGAGGAAAAGGTGGTTGTGAAAAAGGTTACAAAGGGTCCACAGTCTCGCACAGATCTCCCCCAACCTAAAGCTAGAGGATCACTCTGTAGACTGCAGATCTTTTGTATGAACACACTGAAAACGTGCATAATACTTAATAAGATTATGAGACAATAAAACATGAAGATACGGGTTTAACGAAAAAATCAGACATATTTTGTAAGATTTGGAAATTATTTTGTAAAATTTGGAAATTATTTTGTAAAATTTGGAAACTTTTTTGTAAAATTTGGAAACTTTTTTGTAAAATTTGGAAACTTTTTTTGTAAAATTTGGAAACTTTTTTTGTAAAATTTGGAAATTATTTTGTAAAATTTGGAAACTTTTTTATATGGTTAAGTATAGGTGTTTTGTAGAATTTGGAAACTTTTTTGTAAAATTTGGAAATTATTTTGTAAAATTTGGAAATTTTTTTGTAAAATTTGGAAACTTTTTGTAGAATTTGGAAATTATTTTGTAAAATTTGGAAATTATTTTGTAAAGATTGGAAATTTCAAAAAAACAAACAAAAGTATTTACAGTTTGACTACCGTGGAAACCCATGAGTCAAATTTTGATGGGTACCCCCGCCAGTGGACCAGATATTCGGTCTTATTATTCCTCCTACGCGTATTTAGAATTTTATCAACAATCAAAAGCTCACCTTTCTTTACATGGATTTTTTGAAGTTCCGGCTCATAAAAGACACCCTCCAATGTCTCACCCATTTGATCTTGCAGAGTGTAAACAGGCGGTGTTCTTGCATATTTTTCTTTAATTGTGAACCACTCTTCTGTCCAATTAGGCCAAAAGCCTTTTTCAAATGCGCGTTTTACTTTACTTATTTGTACGTTATCTCCAACATCAAATTTAAATATAATAGGTTGTCTAATGGTTCGAAATACTTTATTCAGAATTTCCTGCTCATTTTCTTCATCCACATTTGCCGGAAATGTCCCTATAGTTCGATGGTACGAATTATTATAATTTTCCAACAAATCAGCCAAAACGTCAATGTACCTATATGTATTTTTGGCTGTAAAATATCTCCACATTTTTTCCTTTAGAGTGCGGTTAAAACGTTCTACAACACTAGCTTTTAGTTCACTTTTGGTTGTGAAAAAATGGATATCCTGAGTTTTTAGAAAATTTTGAACTTCTCTGTTGATAAATTCTTTTCCTGCATCTGTCTGCAATTTATATGGCATTCGACCGGTTCTAAAAATTTCCTGGAATGCTTCTAGAACCGCTTTTGAAGTTTTGCTTCTGAGTGGCAAAGACCATGCGTATTTTGAAAACAAATCGATACAATTTAGTAAAAATTTATACCCACCATTGAATTTGCTCAATGACTGCAAATCAACAAGATCAGCCTGCCATTGCTCATCGATACCACTTACTAGAACTTTATTGTGTGTGAAATGCTTTTTGGCTGGTTTATGTAATGTATATGTGGGCTGCTTAGCCAGCCATGCTTTCACTTGCAAAAGTTTTAAATTAGGTAACACTTTTTTGCTTCTTTCGTATAATTGATTTGCCCCAGAATAACCAGTCTTGCTATTATAATACAAGTTTTTCAATGTTCTATCCATTTTGGTTATATTAAATTAATGCATTGACAATACTTATAGATGAATGAGCAGGATTTTTTTGGTGGTTTTTATATTTTATTATTTTTTTTTTGTGTTTTTATATTTTTTAATCATAAATAATACTTAATAATTCAATTTTCCCTTTTCTTTTTCCAAATCTTGGGCTATATATCGCCTTATAACGCTGTTTCCTGCATCCTGAGACGATCGGTTATATTCTATACATCTCGGACACATTTGTACAGTAAAATATGTACGCCCTGAATTTGTTTCAAAACAATCTTTTTCCGAACTGGCTCTTTGACAATAAAAACATAATTGAATCATGAGAGGAAACATTGGCCGTTCTAAGTTTCGCCCACAAAGAGCCCTTATGGCTTTCCATATGGTTGACTTGATCCGCAAATTTAAAATAGTCTCCAGTATTACGGAAAGCCATAAGGGTCAATTGAAAAATATTGCTAATATGCATACTTACAACCTAAGTTTTCAAACTTTCTGGCAATTACAACGAAGAAATTCAAAAAACAATGAACGAAAACTTTCATAACAATGAACCTTCTGGTTTGAAAAACACATTGAATAAGTTCAAGTAAATTGAATATCCATGCACAAACTCTGAGATAAATGCATTCAAAAATTCAAATTGAAGTCTCAAGATGAATGATATATTTCAATAAAAACAAGCATTTATTATTCAAAATGACTTTTGAATCACACAAAAAAATTCAAAATTATGAACCTTTTGGTTTGAAAATTAGAAGACCTATCAGCGGTTTGAATAAAGTTGCAAAACTTGGAAATTTTGCTTGCTAGTATGCAGTGTTATTGATGCTCGTAAAATACAAAGAAAGTTTTCAAAAAGATAGCACAGAGTTTTTCAAACTTTTTAAACATACAACCGAGTTTTTCAAATTTCTTAAGATACAACGGAGGTTTTCAAAAAGATAGCATGGAGTTTTTCAAACTTACCAAACATACAACCGAGTTTTTCAAATTTCTTAAGATACAACGAAGGTTTTCAAAAAGATAGCACGGTGTTTTTCAAACTTACCAAACATACAACCGAGTTTTTCAAATTTCTTAAGATACAACGAAGGTTTTCAAAAAGATAGCACGGTGTTTTTCAAACTTACCAAACATACAACCGAGTTTTTCAAATTTCTTAAGATACAACGAAGGTTTTCAAAAAGATAGCACGGTGTTTTTCAAACTTACCAAACATACAACCGAGTTTTTCAAATTTCTTAAGATACAACGAAGGTTTTCAAAAAGATAGCACGGTGTTTTTCAAACTTACCAAACATACAACCGAGTTTTTCAAATTTCTTAAGATACAACGAAGGTTTTCAAAAAGATAGCACGGAGTTTTTCAAACTTACCAAACATACAACCGAGTTTTTCAAAGGCTCTTGACGCGAAAAGACAACCTGCGTACGTGTCGTTGATTGGTTGAATTTGCTCAGGCTTACTCTTACATAAAAAGCTGCAATTACTGTAACGAAGTTTAGTCACAAATTAGCAGTTTGCGGTTTTTGGATGTTTTCTGCTTAGGCAGTTTGACTTCTTAATTAGCCCCAATTGTGCTCATCATGGCCGGCTGAGGACTTCAGCCGATACGGGATTCGGATCAAAGACTGAGCCCAATTTGGGCCAAAATGACGTCAAAAAGTCATATTTAAGCAAAAATAACGAGAAATGTGTTCACTGGTGATGGAATCCCGCGTAAATTTTAACATGTTTAAGAAGTGAGCAATATCATCGCATGATACTGTTCTGCGACATAAAATCGAAAATGATGACGCTTATGTAGCTCCGAGTCAGGGTTGGCAAGCCTGAGATTTTTGGGGGCAAAAAATCATTGGGTTTTTAATTTTTTGGGTGTTCAATCCACAGGTTACCTATTTTTCAAATAGAGTCTTGCCTTTGCACATAATCATTGTGCATTACAGAGAAAATAATACAGATAATGAATAATTCCGCACCAAGCACCGAAAAAAATTGATATCTTGCGCATGTCAAGTTCAAATTTGAGCGGTCTTGAGCGGGCTAGAAGGCAAAAAATGTATATAAACAAATACGTCGCAAAGCGTCGGAAAAATTTCATGTTTCTCATATGTCATAACCACAACTGGGCGAAGGGGGTTTGGGGTATGCACCCCCACCCCCCCCCGAGAAACCAAAATACCCCCCCCTCAGAAATCAAAATACCCCCCAGAATACAATTTTTAAAAATTTTTCCGTTTTCTTCGCAATTTTTTGATGCCAATGGATAGTGCTCGATGAGAAACGTCGGAAAATGGTGATTTTTTCGCCATACCACTATTTAAAAGGCTATTTTTTGAGCTGTTTTGAGTGAGCTAGAAGGCAAAAACTAGCTGAACTATGAATCCGGCGCACAGTGCTGAAAAAAATTGACGTGCTCTCTATGTCTAACTCAAATTTAAACGATTTTTAGCGGTTTAGTAGACAAAACTATACGTAAACTATAAAATCGGCGCAAAGCGCCGGAAAATTTTGAGTTTACTAGTTCAAAAAGTACACTAAAAACCTGTTTTGGCGGTGTTTCAGACGCAATTCGCCAATTTTTCATTTTTCTCTTTGGGGGACCCTTGAGAAACACAAAAAAATTTTTCCAATTTCGGGGGGGGCAGCCCCCATCCGCCCTCCTGGATATGGCACTGGGCTTGAGGATCTGGAGGATCACCCCCCTATGGGAATGTGTGGGGCTAATTAAGAAGTCAAACTGCCTAAGCAGAAAACATCCAAAAACCGCAAACCAGTAATTTGTGACTAAACTTCGTTACAGTAATTGCAGCTTTTTATGTAAGAGTAAGCCTGAGCAAAGTCAACCAATCAACGGCACGTACGCAGGTTGTCTTTTCGCGTCAAGAGCCTTTGAAAAACTCGGTTGTATGTTTGGTAAGTTTGAAAAACTCCGTGCTATCTTTTTGAAAACCTTCGTTGTATTTTACGAAATTTGAAAAACTCGGTTGTATGTTTGGTAAGTTTGAAAAACACCGTGCTATCTTTTTGAAAACCTTCGTTGTATCTTAAGAAATTTGAAAAACTCGGTTGTATGTTTGGTAAGTTTGAAAAACTCCGTGCTATCTTTTTGAAAACCTTCGTTGTATTTTACGAAATTTGAAAAACTCGGTTGTATGTTTGGTAAGTTTGAAAAACACCGTGCTATCTTTTTGATAACCTTCATTGTATCTTAAGAAATTTGAAAACTCGGTTGTATGTTTGGTAAGTTTGAAAAACACCGTGCTATCTTTTTGAAAACCTTCGTTGTATCTTAAGAAATTTGAAAAACTCGGTTGTATGTTTGGTAAGTTTGAAAAACACCGTGCTATCTTTTTGAAAACCTTCGTTGTATCTTAAGAAATTTGAAAAACTCGGTTGTATGTTTGGTAAGTTTGAAAAACACCGTGCTATCTTTTTGAAAACCTTCGTTGTATCTTAAGAAATTTGAAAAACTCGGTTGTATGTTTGGTAAGTTTGAAAAACACCGTGCTATCTTTTTGAAAACCTTCGTTGTATCTTAAGAAATTTGAAAAACTCGGTTGTATGTTTGGTAAGTTTGAAAAACACCGTGCTATCTTTTTGAAAACCTTCGTTGTATCTTAAGAAATTTGAAAAACTCGGTTGTATGTTTGGTAAGTTTGAAAAACTCCATGCTATCTTTTTGAAAACCTCCGTTGTATCTTGAGAAATTTGAAAAACTCGGTTGTATGTTTAAAAAGTTTGAAAAACTCTGTGCTATCTTTTTGAAAACTTTCGTTGTATTTTACGAGCATCAATAATACTGCATACTAGCAAGCAAAATTTCCAAGTTTTGCAACTTTATTCAAACCGCTGATAGGTCTTCTAATTTTCAAACCAAAAGGTTCATAATTTTGAATTTTTTTGTGTGATTCAAAAGTCATTTTGAATAATAAATGCTTGTTTTTATTGAAATATATCGTTCATCTTGCGACTTCAATTTGAATTTTTGAATGCATTTATCTCAGAGTTTGTGCATGGATATTCAATTTACTTAAACTTATTCAATGTGTTTTTCAAACCAGAAGGTTCATTGTTATGAAAGTTTTCGTTCATTGTTTTTTGAATTTCTTCGTTGTAATTGCCAGAAAGTTTGAAAACTTAGGTTGTAAGTATGCATATTAGCAATATTTTTCAATTGACCCTTATGGCTTTCCGTACTTTCTAGTGTTAAATTCAACAAAAAAGCCAAATTCGGACAAAAAAGTAAAAGTATTGCTTAAAGAAAGTTGATCAAAATGGTTGTACAAAAGCTAACTTTGAGCACTAGAGAAAGATTCTTGACACAGTGCGACGCAATGTGGAGTTATTGAAGCTCTCGCGATTGAGTGTGATCTATTAGGCTTTTGATGCTCTTTTTTTGCTGATATATTACTTGTTGAGTCTTTGTTTCTGTTTGTGCAATAAATTAGCCTTTGAAAACATTCCGGTATTTTCAGGGGACACCCGTTATTACGGATGTAAAAGGAGGGGACTAGGAAAAATCTACCTAAAGTCGCAAAATTCTGCTAACAATCATACTTTCTAAGCAACGGAAAAAATCAGGAAGTATATTCTGGCGGCCAACAGATTAAAATAAATATTTAACCATAAAATGATTGAAAAAGCAGCACATTAGCTATACAGTAGCTATGGGAAATGATGGTAAGTAAACTGACAGTCTTTCTAAGCCAATTGAATGAATGGTTTAAAACAGTAGGAAACACTTAAGTTGACTTTGAAAACAAAGTAAATCAGGTACACTAACATGCTCCTTAAGGATTGTGTGCACTCAAACAATCGGCCCCTGCTTTGCTTGCTTTAATGCTCAAAACAAAAATAAAACAACTTTTTAAATACTATACCACTTAGTTTTCTCAAAAAAAAATTGCGAAAAAAACGAAAAAAATTTTCAAAAATTGAATTCTGGGGGGTATTTTGATTTCAGATATTTCTGGGGGCATACCCTCAAACCCCCCACGCCCAGGTGTGCTGAAAAGCATCAAGCAAGAAAAAATCAAGGATGCTTTCACTTCTCCGCCATCTCAAATTGCCAAAGTTTGACGACAAACATCAGTTCATGGCTACGCAACTGATGCCAGCAACTATGCTTTAGGTGCAATTCTTACCCAAAAGCATCTGCCGGCCGGTAACGGCTTCATACTCGCTGCGTGCCGGGTGTCTTGAATTCCGCTGAGTGCAATTACGCCACATCAGAGAAAGAAGCTCTAGCCGTTGTGTGGGCGATTAAATACTATCGTCACTATCTCTACGGTACAGAGTTCGTGGTTGAAACAGACCACCAAGCTTTTAACATGGCTAGTAAACGTCAAAGACCCATCTACTTGTCTCTAATATGGGGATTCTTCTAAGCTTCAAGAATACACGTATAAAATTGTGTATGTCCCCAGCGCATATAATTGTGTTGCCGATTTACTTCCGCGTCACCCCAAATATGATGAAAATGAGCGAAAGTATAAAGCTGAAAGAAAACAGTTGTGAACATACGGGCAGCAAGAAAATTTGGGGGTCCAAGATTTTTTGAAGGTCAAAAAATGGCCTTAAAAATGGTGATATGGCGATAAAAAACACCATTTTTCGACGTTTCTCATCAAGCACTATCCATTGGCACTGTACTATAAAAAACGAAAAAATTTTTAAAAATTGATTTCTGGGGGGTCTTTTAATTTCTGGGGGGTTCTTTGCTCTCTGGGGGGTCCAGACCCCCCCCACGCCCATGTGTGGTTGTGAACCTAACTAATCTAGAATCCGAGGAAATCCGAGTCGGAAGAGGATGATTATGCGCCTGACATACCTACCACGTCAAAGGCGCATTAGAAATGTACCACCGGCATATTATGAAAGAAATATGCTGACAGATGCAGAAAAAGCAGAAATTTAACGCCAGCTAAACTGTTAGCAGAGAAGACGACTGACCCTTTTCAGGAAAACGTTAAATCCGCGATCGACCAGGATGATCTTCTGAGAAGAAGTATCGCGACAGAATTTTTTGTCAGCCAAGATCACAGCTGACGTTTTCAACCTAAACGTATCCCGCAAGTCATCTATCAACTCGTCATACCTAAATCTTTACGTCGCTTTATCTTATCCGAATTATGACTCACTTCGGTGCTCATTTCTCAGCCCAAAAAATTTTCGCCCGATATCCAAATGAGATATTGGTGGCCAAGAATGGAAAACGATGCGTCATTGCATGGTGTAAAAATTGCCATACATGCCTGCAACGTAAGATTTCGTCAATTCCAGCATCGGTACTATTAATGCGGCAGCAAGAAATTTGGGGGTGCAAGATTTTTTGAAGGTCGAAAAATGGCCTTAAAAATGGTGGCATGGCGATAAACACCATTTTTCGACGTTTCATCGCTAACTATCCATTGGCATCAAAAAAATTGCGAAAACGAAAAAAATTTCAAAAATTGATTGATGGGGGTATTTTGATTTCTGGGGAGGGGGGGTGTTTTTATTTGGGGTATATACCTCCCCCTGTAAAACCCCCCCCACGCCCAGGTGTGATCGAAAATTCCTTCTAAAAACCGATTGAAGTTAAAGTAGTTCTTTTGATCTCATCGCATGTGATTGTCTTCACATGCCAAAATCTATCTCTGGAAATGATCGAAGTTGCTTTCTATGGATTATTTCACGAAATATGTAGAAGCATTTCCTGTTTCGGACACAAAAGCTACTACGATCGCAAATCTTTTGCCGAAATCATACCTAGACACGGAGTGCCTAGACAGTTTTTGACAGATCAAGGATCCAATTTTACATCAACGTTAGTTTCTGAAATATGTAGAATTTTGCATATCCAGAAAATTTCACAACACCGTACCATCCCTAATGTGATGGTCTGGTGGAGAGGTATAACCATAGGTGGGCAGCACCAAAATTCTGGGGAGGGGGCGGTGAAAAAATTTCTTGGGTGAAAATTTTTAAAGGTCAAAAATGGCCTTAAAATGGTGGTACGGCGAAAACACCATTTTTCGACGTTTCTCATCAAGCTCTATCCAATGGCATCAAAAATTGCTAAAAAGCAAAAAAAATTTTCAATATGATTTTGGGTATTAATCCTGGGGGGTGTGCATACCCCCCAACCCCCCCACGCCCAGGGTATAAACTGCTGATTGACTGCTTATCGAAGCTAAGTGCTCGTGATCACGGCGATATGGGTGCGGTATTCCCCATTTTACGCTTGTCTCGCTTATCGAAAGCAACGCCTCAAGCCTCGACGAATTTATCGCCATTTGTCTTACTTTATGGTCGAGAGCCATCTTTTCCGTTAGATATTCAAATTTGAATGATTTAACCCTTTGACCCTCGAATTCGTCTAACCAGGTTGGAAGCGTACTTAGCCAGCCTAGTTCACTCTCTACGTTGACTTTGCGATGAGGCTGCGCAACCATTACTGAGCGAAAGCGCATACGCATCAGAAGTGATAATGGATAAAAATGTTTCCAAAACAACTTTTTGTTAACGATATTGTTTATCTGAACAACAAAGCAGTTATTCCTTGAACTATATGTAAGCTGCCCTAAGGTGGTCCATATCGCATCACATGAACTGCCAACTTCCGAAACAGCTCGGAATATCCAGACCACAACCTGCTCGTGACTTCACTTAGTTCATCGACAAGTAGCATAGTAACGTGCAAATTAACATTTTCTCGATTTAACTTTGAGAAACACGATATATGTCTAGGCGACATTGTACTAGTTCAGTCCCACGTCGTCCTGTTTGTTCTGATAGTCATAGGATTTCTCAGAATTACCGCTAGTGAACGCCATACAAAGGAATGCGTCCTGTCCGTTTACTCATAGTGTCTAAATCCATCATGCGTCTTCCTAAATAACGCGACCTTTTCAGAACCCATTTTACCCAACTAGGTCCGACAAACTATCAGAAAACCTGGATAACAACCGTCCAGAGTCCAATCAAAACGGCCACACGCCATTCAATGTCACAGAATTCCTCGTATAGCCTTGCTGCGGCAGCTGTCATGCCAGCAGCTACGCTCAGGACCCACGGGTCTGGAGTCTCACATAGCTGGGCGGCCTGCATTGCCAATATAGCGCCTGTAAGCCCACGTGCTGAACCTCAGCGATTATCGTCGCATCATGGCTCACCGCCATTCAGGTATTTTGAGCATTTTGAGCAGAGCGCCAATTGACTGCGCCATATGTCCCAGCCAGCAATATCTCAGCAGATCCTCGTAGATTCGCCCACACAGCCATAGGTGGCCTTGTCGCTATTCTTGCACCATGAACGCCTTGAATGGTCGTTTCTTTGGCTCGACTCAGAGTCTGTTAATGATCGTGTTTCTCTGCCATACTCCCAATGGGATGATCAGCATCGGCCATAGGGCACACGATCATGATTCAAACGGTCCATTTGTCCGTTTCATCCAAATCAAGACAGTTCGCGGTCAAGTTTTTGCTTGTGGACGTCCACGTTCCACTTCCGCCTTTGACCACATGAGTTGCCTCACTATCCGACTCATCGATGTCGCCTTCGCTTGCCATGATCAGATAATGATCGCATAGATATTATGTGTACGATACGTCCTTTGCTTGGGAACACCATCAGCAAAGTCGCCGTTACGCAGTCAGAGGCATTCGTGAAGTCATTCGAACGCAACGTGTTCGAGGCTCAAATAATTGATACTCTCCGCTCGCAATAATTGTCAATGGAGCAACTACGCACTGCAAATCATCGTTTCAAACGCTTACAGCATATGTCTCAATCTACAAATCTCGCTCGCCAGAACGGCAGTAGATCGCTTGGAATTGCTCAGTTGACAGATCATACGGTTCGATATCTAATCACCAATCCACCTGGAGTCTGGATCTGTATCTTTAGATAGGACGCATGACAGAATGTTCATATATCGTCTAACGTCTCCGACTCCAATAGAGAGTATAAATCCCGCGGAGATGAAAGGTCCGGAAATCAGAAAGTCAAAAGGATCCAGGTTTGATACTGCTCATCTGCCGCAAGTCAGTACTGCACGTTCAGCAAAATCAAAGCAGAGCTCTGACTAGAGAATCCAAAACTGCAGAGATGATCGTGGAACAGAAGAGAAAAGGCAGAGGAATATCAAAAGAATAACGTGACTATCCAGCTAGACATTTAACCCCAGTCTTCGATGGAGCTAATGAGAGAATAGGTGATCTACATGATGATAACAATGGACTCCAGACATCCAAAATGAAGTGCAACCGAAGCTGTGCACGTTAAGCGAAATTAGAAAACACGCAGAATCGACTAGCATCTCTCATCTCAAGTCTCTCAACCTGCATCTACTCGACGATGATCCATGATAAAAGCACAACTTCCGTCTCATGCCTGATACGAGTCGAAAATATCCTGATAAAGTCTACAAAAATGAAGAAGAAGCCCTGACTATGATGAAGCAAGTTTGCAGTTAGCTCTACAAAGCTTCCAAAAGTCCAAGTGAAGACGCAAGGAACTCCACAAACATCCCAGGCAACAATTGAGCTGAAGAAGAAATGATGATGCAAGATCAGCTCAACTTGCAGTTACAAATATCTGATCAGTTCCGAAGGCAAAAGCTGAAAGAAAAAGCAGATCATATCTCCGAAAATTGGAAGACGAATTTGCCTCAAGCCATCCACAAAGATTTTTCAAAGATTATGTTGAGGACGCAATATCACGAAGAACCAAAGGAACATGTGCCACTGTCGCTTTGATAAGCAATAAGAAGAATCTGCCCAAAAACGAGATTTCTTGGTGAGCTTAGAAGCTGAACATATTTATCGGATATACACAGAAGATTTTCGAGCTCATCTTGTCAATCTTTGAGACACAAAGAATCTACAATTGACTGGATCAAAACTCTGTAATTATGAACGCAAACGAATATATCGAACGTATTATTTCGACTTAGTTTCAATAATGATATATTAGCACAACGAGCAACAATCATTGCCTAGAGTTGCTTTTAGCGGTCGAACAATCCACGAAAATATGTCAACTGAAATCGACCGGGTTTGCCAATCTCGTTTCTCAGTGAATTCGACAGCAACATCCACGTCCTTTCCTACAACGATTCAACTTTTTGTCTAACTCGATTCTTGTGCACAACGGGTTCAATGGTCTATGAAGTTAGCTTGAGTTCGTAGCTCAATCATCCAATGCTGTTAGAACCACCTCAAATCAAAGGCGGAAATCCAACTACACAATTCCATCGGAAGTTTTTCCTGCATCATCTACTAAGCCTCACATTCATGCCTTGGTATGACCAATTCAAATGGTTGATATCTTCAGTTCAATGAACGAATTCTTTCTGCAAGAATACAAGTCGACCTTTCCGTTTCATTCCATCTTCTTCAATCGAACAACTTTCATGTCAGCGCCACTACATTCTTCAATCTTCGATAATCGAGTTTTGTGAAGATTCTATTTTGTATTGAGAACCTCGAATTGCTGTAGCACATGGTTGAACAGATCCGACGTAGTGTTTAGATCAATATTTCGGTGAAGAGTTGCTTTCAATCCGTTTCCAAAGCAAGTTTGTCGAGTTTCTGAAATTATTGAGACAACCACTGATTTATTTGCATCAAGTGCATACAAATCCAGTTAATTCAATTGCGCACGGATCCGGCCATAATCATGTGTCCAGTCGTTTTTCCACTGCTATGTCGTCGGCAACTAAATCCAAGGTTACTTGGATAGAACTCGTCCAGGCCAACTAGAGGAAATTCGCAACTGCCTTAGCAACGCGACTGTAACTGCCGTCTGCTACCAGCGACGAGCCGCCAGCACTAAATCTGGATCGATCTCACCGTCGATTTATCTATTGAAGGTCAAATTGCCTGCGCCGCCGTCACATGGGAACAAGAGCCACGCGGACCGTAGGTCTACGCAGGCTATTGAGGAAAACGGCCACAACCGTTCCATATTCGCCGCATTTCACCGATTTCGCCATTACCTTCGCATGGTGTGTCAGCCGAACGTTTGGCATCGCGAACCTACCGAACGTCTTGACGCTTCGCAGTCAACGCCATTATAATCGTGTCGAACGTAGTCGCCAGTTACGTTGCGCCACGTAGAGCCGAACGACATGTGCTTCGCAAGCTTTAGCTTCAACCGCTTCTGGCCCAACCGTCTGCTTCGGGCCGTCGCAGTCCATCGCCCATCGCGTTTAGAGCCAATCATCGCCGCTCGCGATTCCGCCAAGCGCCACATCGCCCAGCCTTGATGACTGCTTCAGCCGTGCCATGCATTTTGGCCATGCAACCGCGGTAGACTGTCATCCTGGTACCAGCAGCAAAATCGTGCACGTTTCATCTTTAACGCTCTATTCCGTCGCTAGGAAACAACCGCGTCTCAGCTCCACGCCGCGCATTACGTCAGATTTATTTAGCGGACGACTGATTGGCCGTCATTGTACCGCTCAGTCGTATTTGCCTCGTAGGATCAACTGCATCAGCCGCACTCTGCGATTATTTGCTCGCTCATTCGCTTTGTTGCTGCTAGGCAGGACAACGTTGACCAACCGCCAGCAGTTCAGTATGTTTTCGCTTTTAATTTGTTTAATTTGTTTTTTTCCTGTTGGGTGTTAAAATAAGAAGGTTAGCATTAGCAAATTTTTTGCTTACTAGTTAATTTTCCCGCAGCCACTTTTCCCAAAATTTTTCTCTCCACCTGTAGGATCTCTTTTTCTTTTTTCACTATCTTTTTAGACACCTCCGTTGGTCATCATTCGTCCATGTATATTTTCATTTTTGCTGTAAGCATCTTCTGTCGATTTTTTCCCAAATAATATATATTTGTTATTTCATTGATTGCCCATATCTGTCTGTTTCATCGATGTATTGTCCTCGTCCATATGTGTTCTCAATTTTCGTCCGTAATTTTGGTTTCTATAATTTGGTCATCGAATACCACTAAGCCGTAGTGACCGTCCCTTCCTATACTATCAATTACTTTTCTCAATCAGAATTCTTCGGGTCCTGGAAAGCAGTTCGTCTGTCGACGATTGCAGAACAAAATCCACGCGGTTCAACGGGCTATAGTCCACCGATGGACTGTTTTTTCGTCTCCTGCTGTCCCAATTGTTTGACGTGAGTCATGTACGCCATCCAGACATTTTTTCATGCATACGCTGTTGTATAGTAATGTGTCAGCATCCCGCTTCGATCTGCTGATACACGAATCGGACAATCGCCGACTCGGTACGCTCGTGTTCGGCTTGCGCAAAAGTTTGAACGCACAAACGTTTTTATGCCCTTAAAAAATTTGCAACGTGCGCGAGTAAAATTTTCTCGATATCCTGGAGGAGTAGTAGAGATGGCTCTGCACCTCGTATGTTGCGTTGCTGGTCTAATGCTAAATTCCATTCGTTGATGATGCGGTGTTGTACATACATGCCGATGACTGCTTTACGCCGGGATGCCAAAATTGCAAAGTCTAATTTCCATTTGCATCGCGTGCCAGACCACCTGCTCACAACGCTTTAGTGTGTCGCCCGGGATTCCATTCTCTTGACCTCTGATTATATCTGGCTTCTTCTACAGATATTTTCATAATAGTAATCCGGGATTGAGGAAACGGGCACTTGGGCTTTTGCGCGACTTGAGTACAATGCGCTGGTAGTGTGCATATCATATCATACATGCGTTAAAAACTCCATATGTGTGTGTCTCATAGCCTGTGTCTATTTCGCTTGTACATTCTTTACCGTAAGCTTTGCCCATAGGCCTATTGTTATTCTCAGAGATCCATTCCGCATTTGATACTTTTTTGTATCGCTTAAAACTAAGGCGAGCGCAGCTTGGACGACATTACAATATTACGATCATTCCTCCATTCTAAGATTTTTCATTTTACATTAAGCTTCCCGGTTTTTCGCCAGCTTCTATGCTGTGCCGTTTTTCTTTTCGTGCGACGATTCTTCCCGCTAACGTAGTATCCCTGTGTTTTCCCCTGCTGGCTGCAGGAAACACCTTGTCATATTTCGTCGTGGTAGTGGGCAGGCTTTTTTCGCCCTTACTCATTTATTGTTTAATTTGTGTGCCTTCACGGCAATAGCTGCATGCTGCTGGTGGGCCACGCGGCCCGCCGCTAATTATAGTGTTGTTTTTAACCGATTAGCGTAACACTTGCCAGTGGTGTGCAGCATGCATCTTCATACTGTCGCGCTTCTTTTCATTGCCTCATAATTTTTCTGTCCAAAAATATTGTAAAAATTAATTATTTAATTAACGATGATTGGGCTCGGTTCGAATTTCCGCGGCTGTTGTTTTCTGTCCTTGTGCTACACTATACTTAGGAACCTCTTCAATATTTTCAAGCACCGGAATTCGGTCCCCAAAACAAGCTAAATAATAATCTTTTGAGTCCTCAATTAGGTTTCGCGGAACTTACATTACAAAAGAAAGCTGTTTTTTTTTTTTACGGCACATATTTTTTTTCAGGTACTTAATCTCAAAAGGGGTTAAGTGCGTAAGCTTCACTAGGTGCGCACGGTAGAGGGCCGGGCTATCTTGTATTAGGCCGGGCCTTACCTCCGAGTCGCCTTGTTAAAGCGTTGCGCGTGTGCTTTAGCTAGGGGTTAAGTAAGCTAGTGGGTGTAGGGTTCCTGCCGCCACACTTACACATACATAGACGCCGATTGCGTGTACAGCCAAAGGTTGCTCCTAAATGTTTTTATTGATGGTTATTGAAAATTATATTTCTAAAAAAGACTATTAACCTATAGTCTGTTTCACAAAACTTCGTGCATAAATTCTTAGAATTTTCGTCGACAGCAGGCCGGGGGTCACGATCAGACATGGGCGTGGGGGGATCTGGGGGTCTGGACCCCCAGGAACCAAAAGACCCTCCCCCAGAAATCAAAAGACTCCCCCCAGAAATCAATTTTTGAATTTTTTTTTCGTTTTTTTCGAAATTTTTTTATGCCAATGGATAGTGCTTGTTGAGAAACGTCGAAAAATGGTGTTTTTATCGCCATATCACCATTTTTAAGGCCATTTTTTGACCTTTTAAAAAATCTTGGACCCCCCCCAGAATTTTCTTGCTGCCCACGTATGGTCACGATCACACGTGGGCGTGGGAGGTTTGGGGGAATGCACCCCCCCAGAAGTTGAAATACCCCTCCCCAAGAAAATTTTTTTGCTTTTTTAGCAATTTTTTGATGCCATTGGATAGTGCTCGATGAGAAACGTCGAAAAATGGCGTTTTCTTTCCCATACGATCACTTTTAAGACCATTTTTTGACCTTTAAAAATTTTTTCACCCTCCCCCCAGAATTTCGGTGCTGCCCACCTATGGTCACGATAATTATATCAGATCAATTCTATATTCGCAATCTGTCAGCTGATTGCCGTAGATAGTTTTAAAATTTATGACCGAAGTTGTGTGAAACAGACTATAAATTATCATATTTCTTCCTTGAATACGTATGTACCTATTTATCGTGGGCTGGGAATATTACACTAAAGGACATTAATATTCAGACCTAAGAACTTAAGAACGCCCAGAAATAGAATAGCAAGAATTAAATCTTTGTGGCACTTTTCGTAATTTCGCTATTTTCCTAAACTTCACAGTTAGACTTTGAACATACAGTTGTATTATATTTTTTTGTTCCAAAAGGTATATGGTCTTAGATGCACCCATACATGATCAGGGGGGATCGAACTACCCAAAGTTGTCTGTCGCCCAGAAGCCAGAAAATTTTTAGCCTTCCCCGGATTTAAGGAAAAATTGAATTTTTCGGCCGTTTTCAGGCGTTTTTTAGCCAAAAAGTGGAGGTCATCTACCCCCCCCCTAAAATTGACCGGGGGACCCCCCACCTAAAATTTCGAGCCCTTACATGTATGGATGGACCTATACCTATACATCCGTATCAGGCAATGAATTTTATACTATTGAACCATAAAAGAAAGGACCATCAAAAAGGCAATGCAATGACAGGTTGGTGTGGATTTATTAGCCAGTCAGCCTTTTCAGTTATTTTTGTGAGTCAAGCACGACTTTAGCTGATGATTTTGAAGGACCCAAATGACAGGCCGCTGCTGCGCTCTTATCAAAAGCTTTTTGTACAGGGCTTGTTTACACTTTACTTTACAAATGACCGAGCTACAAAGTGGTTTGTATTTTAATCGTTGTAAGGGAAACGATGATGAAATACATGATTAATAAGTCAACGCAGTATTACCACACCTGGGCGCGATGTGGGTTGGGGGTATGCACCCCTCCCCCAAGAAACCAAAATATCCCCCCAATTCAATTTTTGAAATTTATTTGGTTTTTTCGCACTTTTTTGATGCCAATGGATAGTGCTCGATGAGAAACGTTGAAAAATGGTGTTTTTTGCCATACCACCATTTTTTAAGGCTATGTTTGACCTTTGAAAAATATTGCACTCCCCAGAATTTTGGTGCCTCCCACCTATGAGTGTGACACACTACACACTTACATACATCGATGCCAGAAAGTTAGAAGATCACTAGAGAAGAAAATCTCGTGACAGTCACTGCCACTCAATGGCTCAATAGGCGAATTTTGCACGGGTGATTTCGAAATTTTTTCAGTAAATTGAATAAGGATAACCAAATCAAACATTTTTAGATTATTTCAGTACTTTGCGAATTAAAATTTGTTTCACTCCATTCCGATTACTGATCCATCCTAACTCGCCACATTGAATCGTACATATTCTTGTGAGCGGGAGTAAGTTGACCCCAGAATGGCAACTTTCTCCCCTCCCCGCAAAATGGAAAATAGCCGCGAGCGACCCCCAGACTTGTCGATTTTTTGTAAAAATTGTAAGAAAAGTAGCCTTTTTAGCGTTTTTGAATCATTTTTGGCTCAAAACTCGAATTTTCGACGTTTCGCGCCATATATACATTTTTTGACTACATTTTGTCCAATTTGCTCAATTTTTTCATTTTTTTTGTTGAAAATTTCATGTTTTAATGTTTAGGAAGAACGAGCATTGTTCAAAACGTCAAAAAAGTGTTTTTGACATGTGCCATAGTTTTTTTAAGCCCAAAAAAGAGACCTTTTTAAAATTTTTCGGGCCTGACCCCCGCAGCCGGGTTTTTTACCATTATTGGCAGTGTATGCAGTTCAGCCAAATTTCTCGGTTTTAGACGACTAAAAATATATCAATATGACGTGAAGCGCCGATAAATATTGATATTTGACCATTTTCAAACATAATTTGCGGCCTTTTATTGACAAATAGTCCAGAAACCTAAATTGGTGCTAAGCGCCGAAGAATTTAGTTATTTTTACATTCTTAAAAACAATTTAGACGCTTTGTGAAAAATTTTCAGGGAATTGTAAATTCAAAGAAAAATTCTCAGGGAACAGGAAATTCTCAAATTTTTCAAAACAATTTTTACGTATTTATTGACTGAGCCGTTCAATTAATTCGAAGGTTTTTGATATTTTTCGAAAAGTTTTCAAGTTTTTACAAGCTATAGTCTGTTTCACACAAGTTTGGGCGTAAATTTTAGAAATATGTCCGACAATATGCCGACAGATTGCGATTATAGCATTGATTTGATATATAATTATCGTAATCACACCTGGGCGTGGGGGGGGGGTTTGGGGGGTATGCACCATACGTGGGCAGCAAGAAATTTCTGGGGGGGGTGCAAGATTTTTTTGAAGGTCAAAAAATGGCCTTAAAAATGGTGGTATGCATACGTGGGCAGCAAGAAATTTCTGGGGGGGGTGCAAGATTTTTTTGAAGGTCAAAAAATGGCCTTAAAAACGATGGTATGGTGATAAAAACACCATTTTTCGACGTTTCTCATCAAGCACTATCCATTGGCATCAAAAAATTGCGAAAAAAGCGAAAAAATTTTCAAAAATTGAATTCTGGGGGGTATTTTGATTTCTGGGGGGGGGTATTTTGTTTCTGGGGGTGCATATCCCCCCAAACCCCCACGCCCAGGTGTGGTGGTATGGCGATAAAAACACCATTTTTCGACGTTTCTCATCAAGCACTATCCATTGGCATCAAAAAATTGCGAAAAAGACAAAAAAATTTTTCAAAAATTGAATTCTGGGGGGGGGGGGTATTTTGATTTCTGGGGGGGGGGGTATTTTGGTTTCTGGGGGGGTGTGATACCTCCAAACCCCCACGCCCAGGTGTGGTGGTATGGCGATAAAAACACCATTTTTCGACGTTTCTCATCAAGCACTATCCATTGGCATCAAAAAATTGCGAAAAAGACAAAAAAATTTTTCAAAAATTGAATTCTGGGGGGGTATTTTGATTTCTGGGGGGGGGTATTTGGTTTCTGGGGGGTGCATACCCCCAAAACCCCCCCCCCCCCCACGCCCAGGTGTGGTATGCACCCCCCAGAAACCAAAATACCTCCAGAAATCAAAATACCCCCCAGAATTCAATTTTTGAAATTTTTTTTCATTTTTTTCGCAATTTTTTGATGCCAATGGATAATGCTTGATGGGAAACGTCGAAAAATCGTGTTTTTTTCGCCATACCACAATTTTTAAGGCCATTTTTTGACCTTCAAAAAATCTTGCACCCTTCCCAGAATTTTCTTGCTGCCCACGTATGATCGTAATCCGTCGGCTTTCGGCTTCCTTCGAAAAATTCTTAAAATTTATGTCCAAACTTATGTGAAACAGACTATAGAATAGTAGAGTATCGTCAGAAAAGCCAAAAAATAATGTTCACCGTTGTCGAGCCCGCAAAAAACGCTTTAGAAAATTTTTTGTTTCCCCTATCCCTCCCCCAGAATTTCCATGTCTGGGGATGACCACATGTGGGCGTGGGGGGAAGATTAGACCCACCCCCAAGAACCCGGTAGACCCCAAAAATCGATAGACTCCGGGATAAAATTTTTGGCGGTTTTTTGGATTTCTGCTGGTTTTACAGACACCACCCGGACCCCCAGAATCTGGCTGCTGCCCATGCAAGGTGACGATGACCGCATTATATGTACTCCTCAGTTTCCTCTGCGAAAAACAGATGAAATTAGTTCCAAATTTTGATTTCGCACGCTCGCAGGAATCGTTAGGGTATCCATAGGTGGGCAGCAGCCAAATTCTAAGGAGTCCTATGGGGCGTAATTGCCAAAAAATAGCATCGAAAATTCAATAATTCAATTCTGGGGGTCTAACGATTTGACGGGGGGGGGTCCGCCAGATTCTCGGGTGTCCAGCAAGACCCATCATGTAAGGGGTTCTCAGAAAACGTCTTTATTCATCTGGAAAATCTTAGCCATAATAAACAAGAAACCGTGGCAAGCATAGGTGGGCTGCACAAGAGTTCTGGGAAGGGGGGGGGAAAGCAAGATTTTTTCAAAGGTCAAAAATGGCCTTAAAAATGGAAAATGGAAAAAAAATTAAATTTTTCCAAAAAAATTCTAAAAAATTCTAATGGCCTTAAAAATAGAAAATGGAAAAAAATTGGAAATTTTTCAAAAATTCTAAAAAATTCTAAACCAAGAAAAAAACATCGTTGAAAAATGGCGAAAAAACGAAAAAAATTTCAAAATTGAATTCTAGGGGGGTATTTTGATTTCGGGGAGGGTATTTGGGTTTCTGGGAGGGTGCATACCCCCACCGCCCAGGTGTGATGCATACCCCCAAACTCCCCACGCCCAGGTATGGTGGCAAGAACGAGTATAAGAAATTGGAAAAATACGAAGATCGCGGAAATTCGACTAATTTTCGAATTTTCGTCATTTTTGAACAAAATCGCGCAAAATCGAACGCGAACAATCCGCCGGCCGGATCGGTTCTACGAATTCGACGACCCCTAAGCCGTAAAAGGCCCTCATGTTGCACCGTTTCAAGGTATTCGCGGATGTTTGGTCAACGCCGAGTAAAATACTTTGGCCCCTGGGCGGCTGTTTGTTTTTTCGCCTCACCTGCCACAAAAAATTGTCGGCTCGTCAAGCGTGAAAAAGATTTAATGTCAAAAAATAATATACGCGTGATAATTATAATAAAAATAATTTTAATGAAATAAAAAAATAAATAACAAAATGATAAATGATAGAAGACCGAAAAAAATTTTCAAGTTAGAAATTTTAAGGTTAACCATTTTTTCTAGTCTAAACCGCTCAATGACCGCCTCAATTTTGGGGTTCGCGAATTTTCAAAGGTCAAAAAGCGTCGGAAAATTGATAGTATGGGCGAAAAACATCATTTTTCGATGTTTCTAGTCGAACATTTTTTACTCGCGTCGGAAAAATCGCGATAAAACGAAAAGAAATTTCTGGAAATTTGATTCTCGTAGTTTACGAGGTTCTATGAGTGGAAGGCACACCTGGGCGTGGAGGGGATTTGGAGGGTATGCACCCCAGAAACCTAATATACCCCGCCCGGAATTCAATTTTTGGAAATTTTTCCGTTTTTTTCGCAATTTTTTGATGCCAATGGATAGTGCTTGATGAGAAACGTCGAAAAATGGTGTTTTTATCGCCATACCACCATTTTTAAAGCCATTTTTCGACCATCAAAAAATCTTGCACTCCCCAGAATTTTCTTGCTGCCCGCGTATGGTAGGAGGCATACGTGGGCAGCAAGAAAATTCTGGGGGGGGTGCAAGATTTTTTTGAAGGTCGAAAAATGGCCTTTAAAATGGTGGTATGGCGATAAAAACACCATTTTTCGACGTTTCTCATCAAGCACTATCCATTGGCATCAAAAAATTGCGAAAAAAACGGAAAAAATTTTCAAAAATAAAATTCTGGGGGGGTATTTTGATTTCTGGGGGGGGTATTTTGGTTTCTGGGGGTGCATACCCCCCAAACCCTCCACGCCCAGGTCTGGTGGGAGGTCCTTTTTGATTTTGGGGCTTCAGGTTTCAGGCAACAACTGCCCCAGGACGGGGTTTGAGGTATAGGCCACAGTTGCTCCGCATGGCCGATCTGTGTAGAGGGGGTCAGTTAATCTGGGTACGGCGAGGTGGGGGGGGGTAAAGAATTGTGGTTTTTATGACCAAAATGACCTCAAAAACTAGTTTAAATAAATACCTTAATCCACAGTTTGTGATCACCTTCAGACACTTCTAAAGAAGATTTTAAATTTTCATCCGTTTTTAGACTTCATTTTGCTCCGTTTTCCCCTGAAAATTTCCCATTTTTCAGTTCTGGGAGGTGGACCCCCGACCCCTTCCTGCATGTCTGATCTAAACCATACCTAAGAAAGGTGGGGTTTAGGGGTATGCAACCACACATGGGCGTGGGGGTTGGGGGGTATGCACCCCCAGAAGTTGAAATACCCCCCAGAAATCAAAATACCCCCCAGATAAAATTTTTTTTGCTTTTTTAGCAATTTTTTGATGCCATTGGATAGAGCTTGATGAGAAACGTCGAAAAATGGTGTTTTTTTGCCATACGACCACTTTTAAGACCATTTTTTGACCTTTAAAAATTTTTCCCCCCCTTCCAGAAATTTTTTCACCCCCCCAGAATTTTGGTGCTGCTCACCTTTGTGCAACCCCAGAAACCAGAATACCCTCCAGAATTCGATTTTTGAAATTTATTTGGTTTTTTCGCATTTTTTCATTTTTTTGATGCCAATGGATAGTGCTCGATGAGAAATGTTGAAAATAGTGTTTTTTCGCCATACCACCATTTTTTGGGCCATTTTTTTGACCTTTGAAAAAACCTTGCACACCCACCCCCCTTCCCCCCGAGAACTTTAGTGCCGCCCACCTATGGTCTAGACCCCAAAAATGAAAAAGTAGAATAATTTTTGAGAAAAATAAGACAGAATGAAAGCTAGCAAATCAAATTTTTTTTAAAAAAGTGCTTGAATTGACACAAACTGTGCATTAGCATAATTTATACTCTATTTTTGAATTTATACCAGTTTTTGAGGCCATTTTAATACAGAAGAACACACTTGCCAACCCCGGGCCGGTCATCTACGGGTCAGACGCGACCCCAGATCAATGTGTGACCCAAACTCACTTGACCTTGAAATTTTCAAATTTCACAAAATTTCTCTGAAGTACAGCATGTGTAGATTTCCATCTACACATGGATAGATAATTAATTATATTATTTATTAATTATATAATTAATTATATTCAGCTTTTTTAATCAAAATTTTAGTCACCTTTTCCGCATTACGCGAGAAATTTTTCAACGAAAGCCTGAAACGTTAGGAATTTCTAAAGCTAGGAACTCCGAAAATGAAGGATAGGATGGGCTTGAAAAATTAACTGATAAAAGGTGGATCAAAATATTCACTTCGATACTCAAAAATTAAAAATTATAAATAAAAACGTCATAAAATCTTTATATTTCCTGCGCATGAAAATGTTTGTTCGACCAAAAATGACATATTGCAGAGTAAAAATAGACCCAAGTCAGTTAAACTTCAGCTGCAAATTTATGATGTTTCACAAAAATAGCCCCCGATTCGAAATTTTCGTGTTCATAAAAAAAGCAAATTTCAGCCTAACCCAATTTATGTCTTAAATTTTTATATTTCGTTTGATCCATACCTTTTATATCACATGCGAGAAGATGCATATCTTACCCAAAGTCGCTTGTCCATGCATGCAAGAGGAGAATGGGGGACCCCCACCAATACCTTGACATCTTCCATACATGTAACAGGGGGATGGGGGATGCCCCACCCAAATTAGGACGTCCCCCTATTCCTCCCAAAGCCAGAAAATTTTTGAACCACCTTTTTGGATGAAATTGAATTTTTTGGCCGTTTTTAGGCGTTTTTTGGCAGTTTTGGGCCAAAAATTGAAGGTCATTTACCCCCCCCCCTAAATGGCCGGGAATTCCCTAATTTCGAGCCGTTGCACGTAGCATCTCCTGCCTCGTCTTTTTAAAAAAGTTGGGTTCATAGGTTGGCAGCACCGAAATTCTGGGGGGGGGGTGAAAAAATTTCTGGGGGGGGGGGGTGAAAAAATTTTTAAAGGTCAAAAAATGGTCTTAAAAGTGGTCGTATGGCAAAAAAACACCATTTTTCGACGTTTCTCATCAAGCTCTATCCAATGGCATCAAAAATTGCTAAAAAAGCAAAAAAAAATTTTTTTCTGGGGGGTATTTTGATTTCTGGGGAGGGGGGGGTATTTCAACTTCTGGGGGTGTATACCCCCCAAACCCCCCCACGCCCATGTGTGGTTGGGTTGTTCCGCACCCTTTTCGAATTCTCAACCAAGGCTGGCTTTTTGAGCGATTTTTCCTGATTTGATAATGCAACAGGGTAAACGAGAATTCCCACCCAACGTTGACCCCATATCCACACCTGGGCGTGGGGAGATAGATTCGGGGGGGGTATGCAGCCCCCCCCGAGAAACCAAAATACCCACCCCCAGAATACAATTTTTGAAATTTGTCTTTGTTTTTTTCGCAATTTTTTTTGATATCAATGGATAGTACTCGCTGAGAAACGTTGAAAAATGGTGTTTTCCGCCATATTACCATTTTTAAAGCCATTTTTTGACCCGGTTTTTTTGGGCCCGGTCGTTCGATGCTGGTTACTCTCTAAAATTTTTGGGGGTAGATATACCCAAGTATCCAAAAGACGCCTCCACCCTCCATAATAAGCCTAGAGACCCCGTGAATCAATTTTTTTATTTTTGGAGATTTTTGTACGCCAGTGGTGAAGCTCAGTCGAAAACGCCGAAAAATGCTGTTTTCGCCTCTGTGATAAAAATGTGTTTGGCACTTTTTTGACCTCTTGATATTTTTGGACCCCCAGCAGGCTGCCAAAATATAGACGCTAATAAAGGTGGGCAGCACCAAAATTCTTGGGGAGGGGGTGCAAGAGTTTTCTAAGGTCAAAAAATTGTCTCAAAAATAGTGGTATGACGAAAAAACACCATTTTTCAACGCTAAAATTGCGAAAAAAAACAAAAAATTCTAAAAATTGAATTCTGGGGGTATTTTAGTTTCTGCGGGGGGTATTTGGCCTTCTGGGGGGGGTGCATAACCCCAACCCACCCCCTGCCCCCATCCACGTTTGGACGCTACCCAATTATGCTCGTAACGAGTAGGATAGTAATAGATGATGTAAAATAAAATTTGAGAAATGAATTTTTGAGAAAACTTGCTAATATTTCGTTCCGTTATAGATGAATAAGCTTCGGCTATGTCAAGCTTTTAATCGACAGCTGGTACAACTGGTACACATGATACTAATCAAATTTTCGACTATGTACTGATAAATAAGCGCAGAAGTAATGTAATGCCTCGATAAGGAAAAACAATCCAGAATTGCGGTTATATTAAATTAGGATGGCGAAAAACCCAAACGCAAAGAAACAAAAACCACGAAATCCGAAAATTCAAGAAAAAATCTAAAAAATCCGACAAATAAAAAACCAAAAAATATGTGCATATTTGGTCGAAAAAATTACTAAAAATGAAAGGATGTGCAAAATCAATAAAACATATTCAAAATTTTAAAATAAAAAACTCCTAAAATCGTTAAAATGGCACGAGTACAACCAGGGGCGTAACCAGGGGGGCGCCCCTCCCGAAATGAAAAATCATTTTTTAAAAGCAAAGGGGGAGGGACCACACCTGGGCGTGAGGGGGGGTTTGGGGGGTATGCACCCCCCCGAGAAACCAAAATACCCCCCCCCCCAGAATTCAATTTTTGAAAAATTTTTTTCGTTTTTTTCGCAATTTTTTGATGCCAATGGATAGTGCTTGATGAGAAACGTCGAAAAATGGTTTTTATTGCCCTACTACCATTTTTAAGGCCATTTTTTGACTTTCAAAAAATCTTGCACCCCCCCCAGAATTTTTTTGCTGCCCACGTATGGGAGGGACCCTTTGCTTTTTTATTCAAGTGAAGTGGGAACGGATTGTGGACAGCCATAATGCGTTTTTAGCACACTTTTTAGCATCTAAACTCAAAATTTTCGCCGGATTTCTCATGTTCTGTTTTGTCTTACCTTAGAAGCCCAGATTTTACTTAAAAAATAACAAATTTGTCAAAACTTTTAGGCGCTTCGCGCCGAATTTCTTATGTTCTATGTTTTTTCTTACTCTTAGAAGAATTACAGTGCAGTCGCCACGAGATGACGCCACCGCCAGAATTATGAACGGATGGCGAGCGTCTGTCATGCGCCATCATCTCTTTTTCTATAAGCGCCATACCTCCATCATCCCCTTAATCTGGCAATGCGGACAGCGCAATTTAGCTATTAATAGCGCCAACAAGAAGGAAGCGCGCCAGCATTCACGTGCACGCTTCCTTGTTGGCGCTATTAATAGCTAAATTGCGCCGTCCGCATCGCCAGATTAACAGGATGATGGAGGTTAATGGCGCTTAATAGAAAAAAGAGATGATGGCGCATGATGGACTTAACGCGGCGCTCGCGACGCACCATCCATTATAACTCTGAGGGTGATGGCGCGTCATCTTTCATGGCGACCACTGTAGATTTTACTTTAAAATAACGAATTGGTCAAAATTATTCGGCGCTTCGCGCTGGATTTCTTATGTTCTATCTTTTTTCTTACCTTAGAAGCCCAGATTTTACTTAAAAATAGCGTATTTGTCGTAAATTTTCGACGCTTCGCGCCAATTTATTATGTTCTGAATTAGTTTTCTTTAACAAAACTGCAAAATTAAATGCAAAGAAAGAATTTCGAATGTTTTGGAGTCAAGCTTTAATTTGATATTGAGAAATTAGTCATACCGATAGGTTAAAAGATAGATTTTTTATATCCAAATCGGAAATAAAGCAAGAAAATTTTTGAATTTTTTTAAATTTATTACTTCACCATAATATAGATCTTGTCGAGAAACGCTCAAAAATGCCATTATTTTCGCGTATCTCCTAATAGTTCCCGAGATCTAGGACTTCAAAAATTTTAGCCCCCCGAAATAAAATCCTGGTTACGCCCCTGAGTACAACAAATACGTATGTACATGTACACGTGCAAACGGCTCAACGACAAACATTTTGATTGTTGCGTTTATATTTCATTTATTTATTTTTTATTTTCTATTATTTTTTGTTTTGATTTTCAGTCTCTTTCTATTTTTCCTTTTTTTAATTCTTTCTATTTTTTATTTATCAATTTTTTAACTTTATTTTTTCATTTTTCATTTGTTTTTTTTGCAGTTATCCGACGCCGTTCAAAATAAATTTACATACTTTGACCAAAATTCATGTCAACTAAATGCATGAATCGGTTCGAAATTTTGGGTCAGGGGCCCCACCCCACCCCAGCCTTTTTTAGGGGAGGTGCATGTAACAGGGGAAGGGATGGGGATCTTCCCACCCAAAGTTAGTCCCCCCATCCCCTGAAGCCAGAAAATTTTTGACCCCCTCACAATTTTTGAAAAAAAAACTGAAATCTTTTGACCGTTTTTAGGCGATTTTTGGCCGTTTTTTGGCTAAAAATTGATGTTATTTACCCCCTCCCCCCTTCCCCCAAATATGCCGGGGACCCCCCTCCCGAAATTTCGAGCCGTTACATACATGTCTGGGGTTGGTGGTAAATAGCTTCCTAACGTTGACCAAAAACGGCCAAAAACCGCAATTTTTTTACAAAAAGAGATATGTCAAAAATTTTCTGGCTCTGGGGGGATAAGGGACGACCAGCCTTGGGTGTCGGGATCCCCCAATTCCCTGTTACACGTCGGTCAACTAACTTGCCACATTAACGGCCGGAGTCCCGGATTTTGAACTTGAAATCGTTTCAGGATCACTCGAGTCTCGTCCGGATTTCCGCGCAACCAGACGCTCAATTCGGTGAAATCCGATCGGTCCTCCATGTCATTGGATACGGATGCGGTCAAATCGACCAATCGGAACAGAGCTCTTTGCCACAAATCCTCGCAGCTCAGTACGACTAGCGTCACGAAATCTACAGTACGCCAGCCGACGCAATCAAACTCCAATCGATTGTTCGCGTATTCGCCGCGTTCGAACCGCGGCGCCGGACCGGCGTCAGGTCCGGTTCCGGCGCCGGATCCGGCGTCCGGCCCGGTTTTGTCCAAATATCGTAAAAGGGCGCGTAATACGTCGTCGGCGTCCCGCGACCGAACGCATCCGCGCGGATCGACGTCATCGACGATGGCGATGCGATAAAGACGGTCATCTTCATTAGAGTCTAGCATCCGCGCTTAAAAAAACGGCGTACTGTAGCGTCAAAAATTAAATTAATCAACGACTAATTAATTAAATAAGTATCATTTATGAATTATCGCAGTCGGGTTTAGAACGTGCGGGCTAACAAAAAAGTTACCAAAAGTAAATGATAACTTTTGGTTTACACTATGGCTGAAATCGAAATGCATTACTATTTAAGAGACATAACGCTTATTTTACGGCTTAATTTTGCTAAATAGACGAGCGAGCAGATAATTAATAAAAATTATATTTAGTAAGTAGACAATGAAAACAAATACGTAACTGTCTAAGCAAATAAGCCCTGAATAAAGGGATGCTTGAAGCAATAGATACGAACTTATCAATGCACGAGTAAAAATAAGTAAACACCAAACAAGCCAATTAAACAAATAAATACATGTAAAACAATTAATATAGAATGGATCTATATATAAAAAATAAATGGACTCATAAATTTACAACAAATAAGAGGATATAATTAAAAATTAAGAATGAAAAATATACACGGGTATACGAATAACATAAATAAACATGATAAACCCTCCAAAAATGAAAATAAATAAACGAATATATAATAAATAAACAAAAAGCCAAAAATATAAGTACCTCCTTAATAAAAATGAAGTAATCCATGTACAATCGGCACTTAAATAATAAATAAATGAATAGATAAATAAATAAATAAATAAATAATTAACTAAACAAACAACTAACGGGTGTCCCCTAAAAATCAGGAATTTCAGAAATCGAAATCGATTTCTAAACTAGAAATAGAAACATTGTCTTGAAATATATGGATCGAAAGAGCAAGGAAATATGATTAAAATGTGTTTCTTTGCATGCCTCATGCAGTCACTCCGTGCTAAGAAATAGACTTGAAAGTAAGGCGCCCCTTAATTACATTTGTAGGTACAAGCTTTGCCAGGCGAGTATGGAGCATACCTGGGCGTGGGGGTTAAGGGGGTATGCACCCCCACCCAGAAACCAAAATACCCCACCCCAGAATTCAATTTTTGAAATTTTTCGTTGTTTTTTTCGCAATTTTTTGATGCCAATGGATAGTGCTCGATGAGGAACGTTGAAAAATGGTATTTTTCCGCCATACCACCATTTTTAAGGTCATTTTTTGACCTTTGAAAAATCTTGCATCCCCCAGAATTTTGGTGCCGCCCACCTATGGTATGGAGAATCGCTTTTTCTTCGCTATAATTCGACATTAGCGCAATGGTGTCAAGAATGCCGCTATTTTTTTAAACACCGAATTGATTTGTAAAGGTAAGACACGAACTTTGTAATCTATATCGGCGGGTCCAAAGACAAAAAACTCGGCCAAGACAAAAGCCCAAGCACTGGAAATTAAAGTTCAGAGAAAGTGTGCCTTTGAAATCGGTTGGAAATAAAATAAGAGTTGTTCAGTCAATCGCGTTTAGAATGATAAAAATAATGTGGACTTGCTGCAGCATGTCAAGAAAAAATTCATCTTTCACTATAATGCTTTAATTTGACACGCAAAGCAATGCGTGGCTGAATGTTCCGAAAAACTTGGCGGAACAAAATTATTCTTCTTACAGAGAGCTGTATTTCATACTTTTTTGCTCCGTAGAAATGGAAACAGATGGAAATGGACTTAAAGTTCTTGTAGACTTCCCATAATGTGACTTGTGCCTAAAAACCATCAGTGTCGAGTGCAACAGGCCCAAAAGGCATAAGTCAGGTATTGATTTAAATTTTGGCTATGTTACCTCATTAGCCAAGCTGATTATTGAAATATTCTCCATATACTGATCAAACACTGCTTTCTAAAGTTCACACAAGTTCATTATATGTTTATGGCTAACCAGGCAACCGCATATTCAGCAAAAATTATTAATCATCTCTTCACTAGGAGACTAAAAATGTGATTTTGTGGACAATTAATTAAATCCGCTCTGTGCCCGTACAATTCGTGCTGTAAGAGGCATTCGGAGTCAAGAAAATTGAAAATGGATCTGCTTTGTTCACCCTTTCTTGCTCTTTCCACTACATATCATATGACTGGCTTTTGATTTTGAGTTCAAAAATAAACTTCAAATTACCTAAAGTCCGGATTTTTAGGGGACACCGGTAATTAATTAAATAGGTATGTACAAGCAGACATCTAAGAAAAAGGATGAACAATGACATAAATAGATAAATATTTGAGCTGAAATGTTTTATTGCGAATACGTGTGACAATTACGAGAAATACTTACCTAAATAATGATAATATTAGTATTAGGTAATAATAATTATTATTATTATAAAAATGATATTAATAATAATACTAATACTAATACTAATAACTAATAACTAATAATAATATTATAATATAATAATATATTAATAATAATATATAATATTAATAATAATAATAATAATAATAATCAAGACTAATACTAATTATAATAATATTAATATTACTATCAATATTAATATTAAAATAATATCAATATTATTATTATTAATATTAATACTAATATTATTAATAATAATAAATAATAACAATCATAATATCAATAATATCCATAATAATAATAATAATAATAATAATAATAATAATAATAATAATAATAATAATAATAATAATAATAGTAAGACTAATACTTATGATAATAATATTATTATCAATATTTATACTAATGTCAATATTAATATTAAAATAATATCAATATTATTATTAATATTAATATCAATCAGTGATCGTACGGGGACCCCGACCCCGAAAAACCCCGGCCTAAACCCCGACCCCGACCCCCGACCGGGGGCATGATTTCTCGAGTCAGGGTTAAACCTTTTTTCGGGGGTGAAATATAGCATTTTATTTGTTGGTATATAGAAGAATTGTATAAATAGCAAATAAATTCGGAACAAGGACGATTCATTCACCAGCAAAATTAATATGTTAAACTCGACACTCGCGATATTTCATAAAAAGTACGCCTGGTCGCCATGTTGTTAAGACGTACATACATGTTCGCATATTTTCCATTATGAAGTGCGCCGAAATTACTGCGGAATCACAGGCGTAGCCGGGGGGAATGGAGGCACATGCCCCCCGGAATTTTTTCAGAAATTATGTTGATTTTTCTGGCGCAATGTGTCCAGAACATTGAGTTTGAAGGGCACAAACGTCAAATTTTCCGGCGCTTCGCGCCGAGTCATATTTTATTTATTGTGATACAGATCCAATGAATTTAAAAGCTTGAATCTGTTAAAATAATCCAGCACTTCGCAGCACTTTTAGTAATTTAATGCACTATTAGTTCATTGAATGAAACTGCACATGCTTGTTGAACATAATAGTAAAAGCGCGAAGATGTTTGCGTACCAATTTATCTATTCTCTGCTTTGTTTATCTTTCTTAACAAGGACACATAATTCTATTTTAAATGAAAGGAAAGGCCAAATTTTCTTGTGTTTTTGCGCATTTTCTGTTTTCTGAACTAGTGAATAAGAAGGCCACAAATTGGCCTGAAAATGTTAAGAACAAAATTCTCATTGATACATCTTTCAATGACTTATTGGTTGCAACCCGTTGCTGCGCAACATACTTAGCAGAGGTCGAAAAACGCAATTCAGCTCAGAAGTTTTGTGCAGTGTAGGTGTTCATCAATTTTAAGTTTTTTTTTTGACTTAATTCAGAACCGAGATTTTGCCAATTTGCGAAAATTTTAACTTTACTAATTAAAAATTAGAGTGCTTTTACAAAATTTTCGGGGGTTCTGCTCTGGACCTCGCCGGGGGCGCTTGAGCGCGCCACCCCAGACCCTCAGCCATACAATCTCGTTCTACGTGTTGAAAGAGATTTTTAGGAGGACAGAAAAGGTAAAAGGATAAGGAATTTTTAAAAACTTTCGGCGCTTCGCGCCGCAATTGAGTTTATCTGTTCTGTATGATTTAAGCGGTATAAATTGAGTTTAAAGAGTAAAAACGTCAAAATTTTCCTGCGCTTAGCACCGCCGATTATTGTCTTAGGGCGGTAAAATATGACTGAATTTCTTGATGCTTTGCGCCACTTATGATTTCCGAACTGTTTGTCAATAAAAAGGCGTAAATTCTACATGAAAACGGTAAAAATTTCGAAATTTTCGGCGCTTCGCGCCATTGGCTCCTCTACAATCAGTGCGCCATAGAAAACCGTTATGAAAAAACTGTGGAAGAATACGAAAAAGCGAGAGCGATTAGTGATTAAAATTGAAAAGTAATGCTAAATTGCTAAAACTATGCTTGAACTTGGAATGAAAAATAAAATGTTGAACATAACCAGCTTTATTAGTATGCTCTACAAGCAAGTGAAGGTATCGTTTTTATCCTTTTCAAATTGGTATGTAATCATGCAATGTTAATTGATTATCTTCAACCCCGACCCCGACGCCCGAAAACCGGGGTTTTTCATCCCCGACCCTGACCCTGATCGGGGGTGAAAATCTGACCCCGTACGATCACTGATATCAATACTAATATTAGTATTAATAATAATAATAATAATAATAATAATAATAATAATAATAATAATAATAATAATAATAATAATAATAAGATAATAATAAGACTAATACTAATAATAATAATCTTATTATCAATATTAATACTTCTGTCAATAATAATATTGAAATAATATCAATATTATCATTGATATTAATATGAATATTAATATCAATATCAATATCAATATCAATAATATTAATAATAATAATAATAATAAAAATAATTAATAATAATAATAATAAAAATAATAATAAAGCAAAATATTAAAATAAAAAATTGAATGATAATAAAACATTTCAACAACAAATTACATGAAGAAATAAGACGATATATTACGTTCGAAGCCATTAGAGCCTCTTGACCCGAAACAGGAGCTTGAGTCGTCGAGTTTAATTTTTTTGCCCGCATTGCCGCTGGCCGTTCCACCCGCCCTGCGACGCCGCCGTTTCGACCCCTTGGCAGCCGCGGCCTCCGATTCTTCCAAATCCCTCCTTTTTAAATCGACGCCGTTCGTCGCGGCCCGTGATTTTAATGATTCGTCCAGAAGACGGTCCAAGAACAAAGCGGCCGCCCTTCTTTCCATGCGCAATTTACGCCTTTGCTCTTTGGTCGCCTTGCTTCCGCCGGTCTGGTCCGGAAGCCCACCCGAAATAATTTTGGCCATTGCTGGCCCGGGGCTACTACTACTGCTAGGGCATATTTCGTCATTTTTGGGCAACATTTCGTCATTTTTCAAGTAGCTTTTCCTCCCTTTTTGGCGATATTTCATCATTTTTTGGCGATGTTCCCTCATTTTTTGACGATTTTTCGTCATTTTTTGATAATTTATCAGCATCGCCGTGGGCCGATTTTAAATTTGGCAATGCTTTTTCGATCATCGACCGCATGGCCAGCCTCAGAGCGCGTTTTTTGACCTTGGACAATTCTACGACGCACGAAGGAATGCCGAAAATTCGGGCCGCTTTTTGGTACTGCTCCCGTGTCGGATTGAACGTTTCCCAATCTATCGAAATATTTTTGGGCGTTTCGAAAATTTTGGCCGAATTTCCGGTTAGTCGGGAAATTCGCTCAGATTCCCTCCTCGCCTCGTCTTCGACCAATTTCGAATAATTATCGAGCGAAACTTCTAAAATAAGTACACGCATGCTTGATCACACACATGCACACTGGGGAATGTCCCCCTACCATAACTTTTAAAAGGTACACCCCCTCCAGGCACATATCTCTGGGAGAATGTGAGGGAGGTTCGGATCCCCCAAATTCAGAAAAATCGGAAAAATAGGATGTTTTAAACGTTTTGTGCTATTTTTGGCCTTTTTGGGCTTAGTCCCCCCAAAAATTGGTGTTGGTCCCCCAAAATAGGACGGCCAGCTACGTGCCTGACCTCCTCAGGCAATTTGCGGACCAAAACCTATTGTTGGAATTATGAAAGAGCGCCAAACGATGCCCAGCAGTGTAATCTAAAGTATGTTTCGAGTATCGCTATATCCATTCATTCATTCAGGCACTTTTTGTCAATTATTCTGTCCATATTTGATAGTCCGAGTCATTTCATCGTTCTTATTATCATTTGTTTTCATGCAAACCTAATCACGAATATTCAAGAAGAGTAAAATGCAGCGAAATGAAAGCATTTTTACGGGTTGCGACGGGGGGGGGGGGTAAGGAACAACACAAATATCTAAAAAAATCAACATTAACTCATCATTTTAGCGCCAGAATTAGTCATAAAAATTAATCATTCCTTCCCCCCCTCAAGGAATCTCGGTTGACCCCGCCTCTCAGAACTTTTGACCGTGTGCTTGTATGCTTGACTACAACCTAGATCTTAGGGCAGGGGCGTCGGAGGTTTCACTCTCCACATAAAATGTTTTTCACCCCCTTACATGATCTTGGTGAAAAGGTTTTCACCCTTACCGTAAAGGTTTCATCACCTAGCCCCAGAAATTTTCTCATCCCCCAGAATTCGCGATTTTTCTAAAACATTCGCAGGAAAGGTGCTCCTTCAAGCGTTCTTAGCTATCTGCTTGTAAAAGTGTCATACTTTCCGCCATATTCTCACTTTTTACTATATTTTGCTCAATTTACTCGATTTTTCTGATATTTTTTCGAATATTTTCGTGCTTTTACGATCCAGAAAGAAAAGCTTCATCAGGAAGGCCGAAAAATGTTTGTGACTCGTATCCATCGTTTTTTAGCCAATTAAAGCCGCTTTAGGAAAAGTTTTCGGTTTCAACCCTCCCAGAATTTTTGATTTTCTGAAGATAATCGCATCAGGCACGCATCTCTAGGGGAAATTGGGGGGTTCGGACCTCTCCCGAAAAAAAGTAACAAAAATCGGAAAAATATGACATTTCAAACCTTATTTTGTGATATTTTGGCCTTTTTGGGCTTAGTTCGCCAAAAATGATGTTCGTCCCTCCAAAATAGGACGACCGAGCTACGTGCCTGAATCGCAGAACAAATCCGATTGCATTTTAGCGAACTATCACATCAGAATAGCTAAATTTTAAGGCGATTCGCGCTAAACGATCAGTTTTTTACTATATTCAGTTGAATTTTATTGTATTTTCTAGAAAATTTGTTTTAACCCGCAAGGAAGAAAAAGGTCGTTATTGGCGTCAAAAATTAGGTTTTTGACGAGTATGAATCGCTTCTGAGTCAGAAAAGGCGCTTGAGAAAAAAGTTTTTGATCACTCTTAAAAAAATTCCACTCCGTCCATTTGAGAACGCAAATACATACACATTTTTAAGCTATAATTTGTAGCATTCTGAAGACGATTGATGCAGAAAATGTATCCGGGCAAAATTTCGACATTTTTGTTCCGTTGAGCCCAACTTTGTGCACTTTTTAAAGATAATAACTGCCGGGCACGTATCTCTAGGGGGAATGGGCGGGGGGAGTTCGGACCCCCAAAATTCAGAAAAATCGGAAAAATATGACTTTTTAAACGTTACTGTTGTGCTATTTTTGGCTTTTTTGAGCTTAGTCCCCCCAAAAATTGGTGTTGGTCCACCCAGAAATAGGACGGCCGGCTACGTGCCTGAGAACTGCAGAAAGTTTAATGTACATGCCGAAAAGTTTTATCTGGAAGGAAAATGAAATACGTTACGAGTATGAGCCACTGCAAATGAGAATCAAGCACTTCGTTTCAATGACATGTCTCAGATTTCGACCAGACTTCACACATATGTATGAGTTATTAACCTGTATGAAATAATTTTGCGTGTCGTCGTCTCACTGTAGAGATATGGCTCAATAAAGATTACAGTAAGCCAAAGAACACAATTTGGTATACTCCCGGAAAAATCCTTTTTTCTCCATCAGTTTTTAACCGATTTGATTAATTCTTTTTTTGTTCTGTAGGCAGAGAATTTTTGCAAGTAGCGGTGCATTACGCATTAGGTACCATTCCGCTAATTCTGACTGTTTTACGCACAGTAATCTGACGAGGTCGAGCTGCTTTCCTTTTAACTATGTTAGCTATAAGATAGAAAATATAGTATTTTATTTATCAACTTTTGTATGCATCATTCGAAAGAAAATTAAATTCTCTATCAGCTGATAACGTACATAAGGATTCTTTGGGGGAGGGATATTCGGCCTTCTAGGAAGGGTGCACACCCCAAAAGCCCCTCCCCATCACACGACTCACGTGTGCCTACCAGTAGCAGGCCAAGTTTTTCGTTGATTGTGCTTCTACAAAGCCGTAAACAAGTTGGTTGGTTGGTTGATTATTGATTGATCCATTTTCATGCATTTTGCAAGCTAGGCACTCTTCATTTTTTAAATTAATTGACTGTGATTAGGCAGTGGCGGATCCGGGACTTTCCGACAGGAGCGGACCTCTGAATTTTCCGCCAAATTCGGCAACTATGCTTAGAGTAGCGGTTTTTCTGTCGTCTTTAGGCAGGCAGTATTATTTCTAATGCGAAACAAAGATAAAAATTAGGAAAAATTCTCCAGAATTTTCTACGAAAAACTCGAAAAATTGATGCAAAAATCGACGCAAAACGTTGGAGAATAATCGAGAAATCATTGTGAGAACTATAAAATCTTTGTTCTGTACAAAAGCTAATCTTGCGTTGTGGCATGAAAGAAATTTTCTGGAGCGCCAAGAAAGGCAGCATACGTCATTAATGAGTTTTAACTCGACGCGAAGCGCCGGAAATGTTGAAAAAATCGTGATAAAAATAGGTAAAATCATCAAAAAATATAATTCTATTCTTCGTTGCGCCCAAAAATTTTTTCAGGATAAGATAGGCGGCCGCTCCCCTCTCTAAATACACGCTTGGTGATTAAATGGTTTTAGAATCGTTTTCGTGTTTAGTTGTGTCCATACCTGGGCAATGGCTGACGGTTCGCCCCGTCCAACTTCCAGCCAAAAGGGTGGGTGGGTCCCTAGACCCTGAAAATGAAGGGTCTCTCCCTGAAAAAAGGTGGGTCGTTCAGCTTAATCAGTGGGTCAGTCACTGAAAAAGGTGGACACATCCGTGGAAAAGGTGTCAAACAGTGTAATAAGATGGTTCCTGTGCATTTTTCCAAACTGATCATGATATACTGTATCTAGCATTTCCTTAAGTTATCTCCAAAAATTTTCTCCATGTATAAAACATAGCCCCGTCCAAGTTACCCCTTCGCCCCGTCCAACTTTTGGTTCGGCCCGTCCTGGTGATGGGCAGATATGGGGCATTGCCCAGCTGTGGTTGTGTGACTGAAACATGGTCTGAAAACGGCCCTAGGACGAGCTTTACATCAAATTTACACTACGGCCTTTCGTTCTGGCTTTAGTTTATGCAACCATACCAATATTCATAAGCATTTACATTGCTTCACTGCGAAATTACTATTCTTTGCCTTTTAGCATTATTTTGTTCGTACATTCTGTCCGTTTTTAAAGAATTTTTCTTTACACAACTACTCTTTACAACAACTTAACTTTACAATACACTTTCCCACACATTTTTGATCGTAATGAGCACGTCTATTAATACTGAATCGAACGGTCGAAATACACTTGCTGTTTGACCCGACAATACCGCATAATTTGCGAATAACTAATTTTCCTCGAGAATTTATTAAAAATCGTTCACTGGAGATCCTATCGAGTTCTAATTATCCGTCAAAACTATATTTGACCTCATATTTTGACAAGGAAACTAATTTTTATCTCCGAACGAGTGAGTAAAATCGGAAAATTTAGTACATCTTAGTCTGTCTATGTATAAAGAGCCTAAAAATTCGTCATCAACATACAATTTGTTCAATTAAATTACTTTACATTCGGCAGTTCAAACAACTAAACACTTCTAAGGAGATTTCATCTATTACTATAGATTTTAGGTTTAAATTTTATAGCTTCGAAATACAACGCTTTTTCTTACATACTTCTGGGGGCTACTTTGGTCTCGACAATACTGACGCGGCCATCTTTATTTCGTCCCAACCCACGACCGGCTACGTAGCCCATTTTTAGCATTATTTTCGAACCGATGCCCTAAAAATGACTTACGCTCTTAAATGCCCGATTTTAGATTGAAAATATTCTAAAAATTCATGAAGCTCATTTTAAATTTTGGATTAATGCATTAAATCCGAAGAACGACTGAACTGAACGTACAAAATGACCAATCATATACTAATTGATGAATGAAGCACAAAATTTACGGATTATTAGCCCTAAAAGATTAAACTAGAGAGCAAGCGATGATCAGTAATGCAAAGAGTCTGTATCGACTTGAACTTGCGTTTATTTATAGAATGCTAATCATTTTATTAAAAATAACACAAGTTCTTAAATTTTATTTCAATTACAAAATACTCTATTCACTATATCGGAATTACTATTTCAAAATAGGTACGTTTGCTGACAATATAAAGCAATGAAAAGCGTAAATGTGTATACGGACAGCGCCAAAGCTATGGGGGTCTGGAAATCCTGAAAATTTCAGTGGTAGAAAAGTGTCGAAAAAATTACAAATATAATAGAAAGAAAATCCGGTGCGAGGCGCCGGAAAATTCTCAGAGTAAAAGCTAAAACCTTTTAAAAAATCATTTTGGGCTGCCTTTCCAGTAGACTTCGAGCGATTTTGATTTTTTTCTTCGTTGGAGTCTTGTGAAAAATATATTTTTCGATTTCGGGGTGAGAGGGAGAGGAGGACCCCCTCGTGAGCATGTATGGCGTGAAGATCTCGGACCCACCAGGCAACGCATGCACTCACCTTGGTGTATTCCTCCCAAGCAGCCAAAGGTTTGGCAATTGATGGCTCCGAGGAAGACGGTGAACATGATCTAGCTTTTGATTGCATTTCCATATCCGGCTCAATGACATCATTTAATTTTCGACTACTTTCACCACCGGACGTATCGCTATCGCATCTTACAGCGTATTCACTCATTCTTATTCGTCAATTTAAAGCTAATCTATACTGGTATTAAAAAATGAAAACTACGCGGCTCTGGGAAAGGATGAATTTATAGGGATTCCGATAGGGCGCAAAGTATAGTCAAAATTTTAGAACTTCGAATTTTGAAAAGAATCGAAAATTTTGGTCAAAATGACTCGAAATTTTGGATAGAGAGAGGAAAGCCGATCATTTTAAGAGTGAGATGAAAGCTTATAATTTTCTTTAAAAAATCAGTAAAAAGGCATAAAAGGCGCGTTTGATTCGAAATTTGGAATAAAATGAAGGAAAAAATCGTATCTTCAGCGGAATAGAACGACTTTGCCATGCATTTATTGCACTTTCGCAAAAAGTAATATTTTACCATTCCCTATTTATATCTTTTAAATTATGAAGATGATTTCGGTATAATTTTTCTTTTATTCCAATAATTTTTATTCGGTTTATTAAAAGCTGCAGGAAGCGCTGCCGTAGGAGCCGAAGTCCAAAAAAATTGCGGATTTTACAACGTCAATTTTGAACCGTAAGAGACGGAATTAAGAATACTTACGATCGGAGAGAAGTTTTTCAACATCCTATCTTATTCATATTTTTGACGTTTCTTTAGCAATAAAGATTTTAAAATCCCATCATTTCACCTTTCAGTATACCTAATATAAATGAGCTAAATTTCGTTGTATTTGTGTAGGCACGAGTATGATCTAAACAGGGGAAATCACGACTTCTATTACTTTTTGAACCACAATATTTCGGCGTTCTTCAGTGAGAAGCTTGATTGTTTATTTCGCGAAATCGAGGACAATAAATTTTTCGGAGGAAAATGACAAAAAATGGAAATGACTAAACGTTAGTACAGCGACCGAATGGCAACGCATACATATATGTGGAGGCAGTGGGCGTAACCAGGGGGGGCGGGGGGGGCCCGGCCCCCTCCCGAAAATGGAAAAATAATTTTTTAAAAGCAAAGGGGGACCCTTTGCTTTTTTCTTCCAGTGAAGTGGAAACGGATTGTGGACAGCCATAATGCGTTTTCAGCACACTTTTTAGCTTCTAAACTCAAAATTTTCCGGCGCTTCGCGCCGGATTTCTCATGTTCTGTTTTTTCTTACTTTAGAAGCCCAGATTTTACTTAAAAATAACGAATTCGTCAAAATTTTCGGCGCTTCGCGCCGAATTTCTTGTGTTCTATCTTTTTTCTTACTTTAGAAGCCCAGATTTTACATAAAAATAACGAATTTGTCAAAAATTTTCGGCGCTTCGCGCCGAATTTCTTATGTTCTATGTTTTTCCTTACCTTAGAAGACTAAAATAAAAAATTTGTCAAAAATTTTCGGCGCTTCGCGCCGGATTTCTTATGTTCTATGTTTTTTCTTACCTTAGAAGCCCAGATTTTGCTTAAAAATAACGAATTTGTCAAAATTTTCGGCGCTTCGCGCCGAATTTCTCATGTTCTATCTTTTTTCTAACCTTAAAGCCCAGATTTTACTTAAAAATAACGAATTTGTCAAAAATTTTCGGCGCTTCGCGCCGGATTTCTTATGTTCTATGTTTTTTCTTACCTTAGAAGCCCAGATTTTACTTAAAAATAGCGAATTAGTCAAAATTTTCGGCGCTTCGCGCCGATTTATTATGTTCTGAATTAGTTTTCTTAACAAAACTGCAAATTTAAATGCAAAGAAAAGAATTTCGAAATGTTTTGTAGTCAAGCTTTAATTTGATATTGAGAAATTAGTCATACCGATAGGTTAAAAGATAGATTTTTTATATCCAAATTTGAAATAAAGCAAGAAAATTTTTGAATTTTTTTTAAATTTTTTACTTCACCATAATATAGATCTTGTCGAGAATCGCTCAAAAATGCCATTATTTTCGCGTATCTCCTAATGGTTCCCGAGATATAGGACTTCAAAAATTTTGGGCCCCCCCCCGAAATAAAATCCTGGTTACGCCCCTGTGTGGAGGAATGGGCCTAGGAGCAGTGTTTTTTGTATTCGGCAAAGATTTCTCCCGATGTACAAAGACTCTTGGGGACCGTCTTCGTACATGTACAAAAATTTGTGGAAGACAAACACCGCAAAAAAGGTTCAAAGTTCGCAAACATTTTCGGCGCTTCGCGCCGAAATGAGCTAATTGTGTTCTATATACTACATATATCTTTATAATGTCAAAAATTGCATTTTGAAAGGAAAAATGTCAAATCGCCGTTTTGAGACGATTATTAGTGATTTTTGCCCTCAGAAACCCGGAAATGAGCTGAAATACACTACCAAAGGTCGAACAACTCTGTTTTTGCCACACTAAAATCGCTACTGTGCCATATTATAGTGCCCAAAATTTGTGTGTACAAAATGTAGAAAGATGTTCAGGAACCATCTTTGTATATGTACAAACGGACCTTGTACAAAAAAACACTGCCTAGGAGGCACTTCAGAATGGAAAACATGGAAATTCTAAGGTGAAAATGAAGCAAACTGAAGGCCAGCAAAACAATTGAAAATCGAAAATTTTCTTTATAAGTGCTTGCAATTGAAATCATTTGTCATTATGGCCCAAAAACTCTCAAGTGAATCCCTTATAGATCGGCTGGCCCGCCCCCCCCCAGATCGGCCATGCTGCGCATCTATTGAAAACAATTCCATGGATAAAATCTTTAAAATATTTTAAATTCAGGATTTCTTTATTTAATTTTCTTATTTTTCAGCCATAATTTTACCTTTTTTTCTAGCCTACATTCTCATTAATTCTTCATGAAATAGACAATCATAATGGATAAGAGAATTGTGCAAAAGTAAAATTGCAGATAAAAAGGAGACGAAAATGCAGAAGATATCAAAACGTCACAAATTGAGTTAAAACTATTAGGTAAGTAAGCATATTAAAAATATGTAGGCTACTAATACCACACGAGAATAAGTTTAAAAAATTTAGTGCTAGACTCAAAAACAGCAACGTTATCAGATTTTCAAAATGACACTGAAGAAAAATGCGTAGATAGGAAACGTTTCTTGGTTTTTTTAGCAACTTTTCAAAAATATATAACTGTTTTATTGCTTAAGTGCTACAAACGAACCCGTGGCACATGAAGATGCAAAAACATAGAAGGCAAAAATTATACAATACAAAACAACATATTTCGAATAAAGATAAAATTTCATCGTAAAAAAATATACTTAAAAATTTTTTCTGTAAATTCGAATAAACGTAGGAAGCCAGATTTTTGAGAGCACAAGTTCACTTGCGTTCCAAAGACCGTTTATATAAGCATTACGGAGAACCGCGCCAAATACCCTACGAAGCTGTATGCTGAAAAATCGGGTTTACTGTAGCAAGTGAGTACGCAAACAACTTCACCTCTAAAAATTTTTCGCTGTTTAAGACAACAATAGCAACGGTAGGTGTGCTTCGCAAGCGCATCAGTGTAAAATATAAAATGTAAACAAGTTCTACATATATTTTATTACGAAAGAATAAAGCGGATAAGAATCCATAGCAATTATATTATGATATAGAAATAGACAAAGCTGACCGAAATTTTTAGTGAAAACAACAATTGAAATGGCATGGGAAGGAATTCTGATACTGGATGAGTATATTATTCTTCATCTGGCCTTTTCGTTCACACATAAAAAAGAACTATATGGAGAAATTTCATCAGTTTCACTACACTTTCTAGCTTTCATGATCGCGACTGTTTCAAAAACTTCAATGCTTACAACTTTTAGAAATTAAATTCAAAATTGAAGCAGCTTCAACAATTAAATTTAAATTCGCGAAATAGCATGTCATGCAAATTACTTTACACTTGTTGTTCCAACCTCTACATTAAAGATACGAACTTAGCCAGAATGTTTAGTACGAATTACATATTTACATTTCCGCTCTTCTCCGTTTAAATCAAAGTACATATCTTCAAGGGTTTGTCTTACATCTAAACAAGCAGATATCTGAAGTGGATAATTTTCCGAATAATTAATTATTCGAAATTTCGGTAAAATTTGAAATTTTTATGCATTCAAAATATTTAATCCGAAGATCATTAACATGGTGCATTTAAGCATGGTGTAAACCATTCTTAGTAAAAATCTCAAAACTTTGCGACTAGGTAGTGGGCCATTTTTATGAGGGAGAAGGTAATCCATACATGTAACGGCTCAAAATTGGAGGGAGGGGGTTCCGGCCATTTCTAGAGGGGGGCGTACGTGACTCCAAGTTTTTGCCAAAACGGCCAACAAACGCCTAAAAACGGCCAAAAAATTCAATTTTCCAAATTTCGGGGGGGTCAAATTCTTCTGGCTTTTGGGGGATGGGATGGATGCTCGACTTTGGGTGGGGGATCCCCCACCCCCTGTTACATGGATGGGGTAACCTACCTTCTAGCTTTGACCAAGAATAGCAAAAAACACATAAAACTGACCAAAAAACGCGATTTTTTTCGCCAGAAAAATGGGGCTTAACTCATCTCAGTCTTCAGGAACGAAGAAACGATCCACTTAACGAGAACAATGCAAAGTAATATAATTAAAAGTTCATCAATTCTTTGCGGCTTTGCCTATTTTTCACTTCGGCTGTCATCAACTTCTCTTCACGCTTCATCTTTTGAAGCGAATCAGTTGAACAGGGCCGATTTTTGAAATTTTCCGACTTATTCAATGTCGATCCTTCGTGTACTTTAATTTTATCTTGTAAGAGCACGAGCTAAAAGAATCAACTGTGCTTTAAACTGCTCAGATTTTTACTCTCTTTACACCAGGCACGTAGCTCCGAGGGGAATGGGGGGTCCAGATTTCCCAAAATTCACAGAAAAAATCGGAAAAACATACTTTTTTCTTGACCTTTTTTGGGCTTAGTCCCCCGAAATGGTGTTGGTCTCCCCCAAAATAGGACGGCCAGCTACGTGCCTGCTTTACACTACCCAAATCTCGCTTTTTTAAATAAGCTTTACAATTCTCTATACGCCCATTTACACTCAATTTTCGCTCAAATTTTAAATTTCGAAAATCAGTACGCGAGGTTCAAAAAATTTCTTTGAATTAATATATAACTTACCAATTTTAATCCGGAAAATCATAAAAATTAGAATTCAAAATTCGAAACAATGTAAGAAAATGCAGGTACGAAAAGTAAGCGCGTAAATAACTGGCAAATTTGGCCCGAAGATGCGATAGCCATTCTTTTTTAGGAAGATTTAAAATAAACTTTTAGTTAAAACAGCTAAAAAATGTGCAAAAAGGGCTTTTATTAAACAGATTTCTGCCGAAAAAAATTCGAGACGGATTAAGGTGTTTTAACTTCTGGGACGAATAGGCTGACTTTAGCAAAGTGAAGACCCTTAAATTCAATTTTTTTCGTTTTTCCGCGATTTCTGGATATTAATGCATAGAGCTCAATACGAAACGTCGAAAAGTAGAGTTTTATACCCTGATCATCGATTCTTTGGCACCTTTTTGACATTTGAAATTTTTCGAGCCCCGAAATAAAATAGAAAATAAAATAAATGTATACAATTTACCCCCAGCGTTTTTTAGCCGATCCATATAAGCTACAGTAAGCAAACTTTACAAGGAGATAGCTATAAGCCTATTGTACTAATCTGGTAAAATTGATTAACTTACGGTGTAAACTTACTGCTTTAAAAAAATTTTAAAAAACTTACTTTACTTTTTTGAACTTACTTTTTTTAATGTAGGATGTTGATTGAGTTACAAAAAAACTGCTCTGTTTGAAACCCACCGAATTGTTTACAATTTTTAGATGCCGTTAGTACGTTGTAAACTGTGAGTGTAAAGCAGTAAGTTTACAACGTAAGTTAATCAATTTTAACAGATTAGTACAATAGGCTTATAGCTATCTCCTTGTAAAATTTGGTTACTGTAGCTTATATGGATCGGCTTGAAAACGCTGGGAGTAAATTGTATACTAGATCCTTAAAATAAACTAAAATAAACTCCCTGGCCCAAAACCCCAAATAAGGCAATATAAAACAACAAGATCAGTGGAGGAAAATCAAAGCTTTTATACCAAAATGCCTAAAATCAATCATAAATTGCGAATTAAGGTAGCTTCCGAATTTTTTGACGTTTATACTGATGACTAGGGCCATTTACACACAAAAAAATATACGAAAACTATGATCATAATGTAGGCACAGCTTACTTAGTAGAATATTGAAACATGAAATAATAAAATAAATAAGCCATACTAATTTAGGAAGTCAAAATTTTTCTCCTCAATTTCTTACCCTTGAAAAAAACGCATTCAGCACAGTAAAGGTGGGTATATAATTGCTTTTTTCGATTTTTCCCCACGTCCAAATCAATAACTGTAAATACTATAGGTGATAAGCAAGAAATATACGTGGAAGAGGGGGGTTGACGGTCTAGACCACATGTGGGCCTGGGGGGTTGTATGCACCCCCAGAAGTTGAAATACCCCCCACCAGAATTCAAATTTTGAAAATTTTTTTTGCTTTTTCAGCGATTTTTTGATGCCATTGGATACTGCTCGATGAGAAACGTCGAAAAATGATGTTTTTTTGCCATACGACCATTTTTAAGACCATTTTTTGACCTTTGAAAATTTTTTCACCCCTCCCCCCAGAATTTTGGTGCTGCCCACCTATGGTCTAGACCCCCAAGAATGGAAAAATGGGATTGTGCCCCATTCGGGCAATGTGCCTAATTCAGGGAAATTAGGCACAATGAAGACCGAAAATGAATGAACATTAAAAATCTTCTTCAAAAGTACCTTACATTGACCAGAAACTGTGTAATAACGTAGTTTTAACACTAATTTAGCGTATACACCAGTTTTCGAAATCATTCTGGCCCAAAAAGCTCAATCCCTGACCCCCCTAAAGACCCGCTGACCCCCCCCCAGAGAAAGGCTGACCCTCAGATTAGCCATGCTGTGCATCTATGGTGAACACACATGGGCGTGGTTTGGACCCCCAGAAACCCGTAGACCATATATGCACATAGGGGTGAGGGAGGTATTACCCCCAGAAGGGTCCGTCAAAATTTATCTGGTCCTTCGCGCCAGATTGGTACTTTTGAATTCTTTATACTCAAAAAGCGCTCAAACTTGATGACATTTTTGCATTTCTTAGTGTTAAAGAGTGATATAATGCAGTCAAAATGGACTAAAATGCTTTTAAAATGCGATATTACCACGAAAAAACGTTTTATGGGCTACTTTGAACATTTTAATCGGTAAAAGAGCGAACAATCGTGAACAACGTTAAATTAACTGTTTTGGATTTTTGGGATTTCACCATACATGATCTTGGCGGGATGTTTGGGAAGGGGTTTCAGCCCCCGCAGAATCATTTTTCACCCCCCCCCGCAAAAATTTTTCACCCCCCCAGAATTGGCGATTTTTCAAAAAGTTTCCTAAACTAACCTTAAAATTGGTAGAAAAAGTGTCTTTTTAAGGGTTTTTGGCTATCTATTTGCTCAAAATCGCCAAATTTTCGGCGCTTCGCGCCATATATTCATGTTTTAAGCGATATATTGGTCAATTTATTCGACTTTTTTCGAAATTTTTTCATGATTTCATGCTCTAGAAGGATAGAGTATCGTCAGAAACGCCAAAAAACGATGTTTTTAACGCGTACCGGCCATTTTTGGGCCCAAAAAAGGCACTTTAGTTTTTCACTCCCCCCCCCAGAATTTCCATACTGTGCATGTATGGATTTCACCCCCCCTCCCCCTCCTGCCGACCCTGACCTTGTGAACCTATGCCGTAAACCCCAAAAATCGATATTCCCCCTGAACTGAATTTTCGGTATATGTTTAGGATTTTGTTAGTTTACACCACTCAGACCCCCAGAATTCGGTCGCTGCCCATGTACGTATGGTTATGACCATACAAAATGACTTAAAATTTTGGGTGAGGAGCTTAAACATCTTTCAGGAGCGAATGATGATAAATTCTAAGCAAAAGCCACTTGTTATCAATTTCTCTTGTCAAAAACTGCAAAAAACACTTGAAAATGGCTAAAAAAGCAAAAAATCGGAGATTCATAAAATCTTAATTCGAAAAGAAGGATCAAGAAATAAGCACGAGAACGCAATGTGCAGCTAATTTTAATACGTAAAACCGCATTTTCGCACATCTTAAATTACTAATTATTAAATAATTAAAAAATCGAAGGAATTCTATATGATTCGTCGTATTTTTTGTCATTTTTAAATTTTGAAAATTTTTAAATTTTTTGAATTTCTAAATGCTGCAATTTTGAAAAAACAGTACAAAATTAAATCGTAAATCAGAGAATCTTACATACTAATTCACAATTTTTACTGATTTAAATAATCCGTTATTATTTATTCTTTTTATACACAATTAGCATAATTAAAAAGAGAGAAAATTTATCCATTTCTTAATTACTTTCTAATTATATATTAATTAATTAAATAAGTTAATTAATTAATTTGGCCGGAAATCCCAAAATATTTAGAGCCATTAATTGTACGATCGCCTTCAGCAACACTTGCGGTAATTCGATGTTTTTTTAACTCATACTTTGAAGAACATGTACAATAAACGAAAATTAAAGCTAGTAAAAATTAGTGAACAATTTAAACTAAATTAAAAAATATTTAATATTCAAGCTTACCCTAACATTCAATTCTTTATCGCTCAAATCCTTTAATTTCATAACAAACTTTACACCAACGTCCGTTGATTGCTCTGAAAAATAATTTTAAATCTTAACATTATCAGAAAATTAGAAGAATACATATAACTCGTCCAATATGTAAAAAGGTATACAGATACCTAATAATTATTAATCATTATTAAATTATTAATTTTTCAAAGCATTAAACAAAGCCAATTCAGGGTGATAGTTTATCTGCTATTCACAAACATATCTCAAATAGCAATCATCCAATTACATCAGATTGCTTCAAGGTTATCAGTCGAGCATCCAACTCTTTTGATCTTTTAATCAAAGGAGTCATTATACATAGCACGTGATCGTCCTATTCTCAATAATAATGTTTCATCATATCCTTTAAATTTGTTTTAATTTACCACATTTTCTTTTCTTAAAGCTTTAAATCTTTTATTATTATCTTTATAATTTAATGGTAGGTTTAAACTTTAAGCTCCTCTTAGTTTACAACTCTCGCTTAGCAAGCTCATTTTTCGAAACTATTCCTTCTTAATCAGTCGAAAATACATATCAACATTGAAATAAAGCAAGATTTAACGTTAACTCACTAAAATATGTAAAATCCGTGCTGAAAACTAAAAATTTAAAAACTTTAATGTGATAAGTTATTGTGAAAAATCTAAAAATAAATAAATTCTACAAATAAAACTAAATAAATATGTAACAAAAATAAATGCGAAAATACGCCAATCTAAGGATAAAATACTAAACATAAGCAAAAAATATAATGAATACTTAATCGCTTAAGCGAGTTGGATAATATTAAATACTTATTTTTTTGCTTTTATGTGATTAATAATAAACGATTAAAGTAAGATCAAACGAGTGCAAAGGGATTTTAAATAAGATATGTCTGAGATTACGCGAGAGTGAAAAAATTCAATAAATTTAATTATCTATTCCGTTTAACGCCAACAGCGTTTACGGCCGTCCATCCCCAAATTATCGATTCCGCATTATCCCAATTTTAATTTAAATCCATTACTATACACTGCCAGCCATTTTCTCATGTTTTCAATTAATAATTTTCAACCACAAGTGCGTACATACTGTACTACAGTTAGCTAAAAAATTAATTAAAAAAGAGTTAGAACCGAACAACCTAACTAAAGGGAGTAAAACAACCGCCTACAATACAGACTTATACTTTAGGCACAGTTCTCGCCACGAAATTTGGACAATAAAGAACGGATTGCCTTTATTTAGGAACGCTTTTTCAACACCTAATCGCCGGAGACCCAAAGAGTATTCTGACATGCTTTACTTTAAGAAAACGCGACCCATTTACGACTCAGTGCGTATCAGCATATTAATGTTGATTATGCACGTGCAATTCATATGCATATGACATTGCGCACATAAGCGCGTATAGAGCTCATTAATGTTGATTATGCACGTGCAATTCATATGCATATGACAGTGCACATAAGCGTATAGAGCTCATTAATGTTGATTATGCACATGCGATTCATATGCATATGCCATTACGCATAGCGTGTATAGAGCTTATTAATGTTGATTATGCGCGAGCAATTGATATGCATATGCCATTGCGCACATGAGCGCGCATAGAGCTTATTAATATTGATTATGCACGTGCAAATCATATGCATATGACATTGCGCAGATAATGCGCACACGCTTGCTATATCATCACGCGTCTATTTGAGAAAGCGCTCAAAGTCTTAAACAGTCCGACCTGAGCGTTTAGGATGCGTTTTCTTAAAGTAAAGCATGCCAGGATACTCTTTAGGTCTCCGGCGATTAGGTCGTGAAAAAGCGTTCATAAGTAAACTCGATCCGTTCTTTATTGTTCAAATTTCGTGGCGAGTACTGTAACGCCTATAGAAATGGCACTAAACTCAAAGTATAAAGATGACCGCATCAAGCGACTTAACATATAAAAATTAATTAATGAAAACAAATGGTTCGAATAAAAACTACCCGTGGCTAAAATTAAAAGTAATTTAAAGTTCATAACGATGACTGTAGCAGACATCAAATAGCAATATCGGGGAAGCAGAGACTCGACAGGTTCGCAATTTCACTTACTTTAACCTCAAATTGAATGTTGCGACCGTCATACAGTAAAGATACGAGCCCGAGGCTAGGGGCAAAATTAGAGGTGTAAAGAAAAATTGAGCCAGATAATAGGCGTGAACACACTACAGTCGGCTTATACCCAGATTACTGTAGCGTATCGTACGCCAAGAGTACAAAACGTCTATTCGCACAAAACGCGCGTTTTTTGTTTCACAAAGAGCACTGGAAGCCGTCCTAAATCGTAATCAATGGCGTGGTATAATACGAGACGCCCTGCCCTTGGCAACCACAACGTGGTTCTCATTGCCTTACAGAAGATGACATCATCGTTTATGGAGATTAAGTCAAGTAAGTCATTAAGTCAAGTGTAAAGGATACTGTAAAGGCATATTGATTTAGGGGAAAAACATTTTTGGCCGTATTAGTTTACACAACGATTCCTGTAGCATCCGTGTGCCGGCAATATACAATGATTAAGCAAAGAAAGGCTCGGATTTTATTTTACTTCCCCAGTCGCATTGTAGAGGAGAGTGTAATGTAAAGCAGTTATGATGAGTGACTTATTTTCGGAGCATACTGTAGGTGATGCACTGTACTTCTTCGTTTGAGCGATTCGTCACTAATTGAAAAGTAAAATACATGCTCGTACGAAATGCCCGCGTTTCGTCGTTTCAGACCGAACAGTGTAAAGTCCTGTATTTGTAAGGTAAAATATTTTTGGCCATATTAGTTTACACATCGCTTACTGTAACGTTCGTGCGTCAGCAATAGAGCATACTTCTTCGCAAAAACGCGCGGATTATACTTTCTCAGTCGAATTGTTAGCGACGGTGTAAAGCCGTGTATTTCGAAGAAAAAATATTGTTGACTGTCTCAGTTTACACTACGATTACTGTAGCGTCCGTGCGCTAGTAACAGAGGCTGCTTATTTGCAGAAACGCTCAAATTTCACCTCTCCAGTTAGCATTGTAAAGAGCAGTGTAAGGTACAGAGTTATGATGAGTCATTTATTTACGGAGCATACTGTAGGCGGTGTACTGTACTTTTTCGCTTGAGCAATTCGTCATTGATAAAATCGAATACGCCCGAACTCGACGCTTTGCTGGCCGATAATCGAGACGAAACGAGTCGTTTCAATTTCAAATTTTCCCGCCGCTTTTTATTTTTGGCCGATTTTAACGGGTCCTTTACACTACTCGCTGTTTCTACTGTAGCGCAATGATCCAGGGATATTTCTGGAAGGCGAAAAATTACGCAAAATTATCGATCAAAAGGCGGATTTTAAAAACGTTTAAACATATTTAAAAACATTGAATTATCTCAAAAGCAAATTAATTAGAATGGTAATTAAATATTATTTAAAATTTACAAATTACAGCAGATTTCGATGACAATTAGTCAATTTCGGAGAAATCCAAATTTAATGAAAAATATGAAAGTTTCAAAAGGTTTCTCGGTTTCGCCTAAATGCAAAAGATTCTAACGTAGCAGTCAATTTAGGTAAAAATTGCAGGAATCTGCTTGACAATTATTCAGATTTGCAAAAAAAATTTAGAAGAAATATTGAAGTTTATGAACCAAATTTTTATTTACGCCGAAAATTTTTTGGAAGTGATTAATAAAAATTTAATTACATACTTTTGACCAAAATTTGCATTTTAGACCATTTTTAGGTGCTTTTTGCTATTTTTCACTAAAAATTGAAGATCATACAGTGGTTGCCATGAAAGATGACGCGCTGTCACCCTCACAATAATAATAGGTGGTGCGTCGCGAGCGCCGCGTTTCATCCGTCATGCGCTATTATCTCGTTTTTATTATTATACGCCATCAATCTGTATCATCCCCTTAATCTAGAGATGCGGACGGCGCAATTTAGCTATTAATAGCGCCAACAAGGAAGCGCGCTAAGCGGAAGCGCGCATGTGAATGTCGTTCTATATTTAGGGGCGAGCCAACATTAAAATCAATATTTTTGCAAGCCGAGCACTGTCTATTAATGATTATTTATGTATTGAAGTCATCTAAAAAACTTCAATAGCATTTTTAGAGGTTTTTATAAATCGATTCGAAATGTTTAAAAACTCCTCAATCAGTGCTGCGTACATCGCTCTGTATTGTGTACCTTCCTGCAAAATTCTTCATCGTCCGTCGCTAGCTTTCAAAAATATTGATTTTAATGTTGGCTCGCCTGAATATAGAACGACATTCACGTGCGCGCTTCCAGCATTCACGTGCGCGCTTCCAGCATTCACGTGCGCGCTTCCAGCATTCACGTGCGCGCTTCCAGCATTCACTTGCGTGCTTCCTTCTTGTTGGCACTATTAATAGCTATATTGCGCCGTCCGCATCGCCAGATTAACGGGATGATACAGATTAATGGTGTATAATAATTAAAAAGAGATAATAGCGCATGATAGACGAAACGCGGCGCTCGCGACGCATCATCTATTATAATTCTGAGGGTGATAGTGCGTCATCTTTCATGGCAACAACTGTCTATCCCCCTTTTCGAATTTTATATGTTATGCAATGTCTGCAAAGAAGTAAAGAGCAGAAGTTCTAATAAGACTGATTTCAGTGAAAATTTTTGTATTAAAGAAAAGCTAAAATTTCATAAAGCGTTCCTAAATTTCCACATGATTTCTGAGTTTCATCCGAAATTTGAGAAGTTTTTTTAAGAAAAATAAGTAGAGATCAACAGCCAAAATCTTGGGGTCTTGCCAAATTTTTTTGGCAATTCAGACAAAAATTTGAAGCGAGAATTCGATTAAAAATTTAAGGAATTTCGGCTAAAATATCCTAAAAATTTTAAGAATTAATTCATCAATTATTGACGAATTCGGGCGAGAATTACGAAGTTTGTTTTAAGCCAAATTCTTCAGGAGTTGCACCTCTCAGAAATTATGAAAATTTGCCAAAATTTTGATCGGGGTAGAAATAATTAATTTTCATGAACGTTGGCTAAAATTTTAGCATTTTTTTACCATTTTGACAATTTTGGCAAAAAATTTTATAATTCTAAGCAAACATTTTGAGTGTAAAGTAAAATTCGAGAGTTGTGATAAAAATATTCGGGTTTCTGGTCAAATTAGCCAGCGGAGCTTTATTTTTTTAAATTTACATAGAAGCTATTGGAATTGCGTCAAAACACAGATTTAAGCTTCTTCTGACAAAATCTTTAGGCTTTTTACACAAATTTGAAATTTTAACATGAACTCTAACTTTTAACCAAAACTTTGGGAGGTTCTGGCAGGAAATTTTGATTTTCGCAGAAAAAAGTTGCATTTTTAGCCAAAATTTTTGAATTTCAGATGAAAATTTTGGAGATTGTAGATCGAATTACGGCGGATTTTATAAATATTTTTCAAACTATGTAGGGCCAAACTTTCGAAGTTGAAAATTTTTGAAGATTTTTCTAAAAGCTTGGAGAATACTGACTAAAATGTCTATGATTTCAACAAATTGACATAGATTAAAAAGCAGAAATAAAATATTATACACATAGGCAAGTAAATTGGAGGAATTAATAGAAAAACCGCCAAAAAATTTACTTTTCGGCAAAACTCTAGCCTTGACCGGCTCAACCTGGCCGGCGGAATCTTTTCCCAAACCGCTTCCAACCACGTAGCCCATTTTGGCCATTAATTTGGACCCAATGCCCTTAAAAATAGATTAAAAACAATAGAAAAATAAGAAAATGAAAACAAAAATGAAATATTGTAGGTATATTATATATATATATATATGTAATATGACAGAAAAAATATAATTAAAAAGAATAAAATATACCTAAAAATTGAGTAAAAAATAAAAATGGAAAATAAATTATAAAATATAATAAAATAAAAAATGATAATATAAAAATATCAAAAAATAAAACTAAACACATTATGGTAATAATAGACTAGCATACTGTGGATACATATAGTATACTGTAGATTTGCTATTCATGCGGTCACCTAACGAGGATACTGTAAGTCATAAATACGTGTCATTTTTAATACAGTATAGTAATATGGACGAAACTAATATTAGACGGGGAGCAATAAAGCGCAAACCTTACTGATTTTTAATCGATCAATTTCTCTTTTTATTAAACGGTTTATAATTCCATTTTAGACCTTTTTACCTTTAATCATTTTTTCAAGATTTTTTAACTTTTACAATTTTCTTATTTTTTTAGGAATTTATTGCTTTTAATTAAATTTTGATTTTTTTCTTACCTTTTAGAACTTATTTATTCATTTTGTTTTGTTATTATTTTTTGACTTTTTATTCGTACTTTCGTATGACTTTCCCAAGTGCCCAAATCATTATGAACCCAGGCCCTCTGATGCACTTGACTAAATTCGCCATCGGCTAAACTGGTTGAGGGACCTGCTGAGCCGAATTGAACTTGGCACGATGACTCACCCGATTCACCGACTAAGTCCGTTTCGACTGAAAAGAGGACACATATGTATATATGAATTAAAATCTACAGTAATAACATAAAATAAATAAATAAATAAATATAATGAATAAAAATACATAATAAATGGATAATAAATAAATAATAAATAAATGATAAATAAAAATGTATAATAAATAAATATTGAATATTGATTAAATAGATAAATAAAGTAATAAATAAATAAATAAATATGATAAATATAAATACATAATTAATAAATAATGAATTAATAAATAATGAATTAATAAATAATGAATAAATGAATAAATGAATAAATAAATAAACAAATAAATAAATAAATAAAATAAGGGAATAAATAAAAAATAAACAAATAAAAAAATACATAAATGAATGAATAAAAAATTAATTAATTAATCAAATCGACCGGTATATATAACTCTACAAACATGAATCATGCAAAAAATTAAACGACAGACTCAAATTTAGTCCAATAAATCAAAAGAACCAATGTATCCCACCATACTTGGCATGACCCAAATTCTGAAAGGGCAAATGGGTAAAGGAATTAGGGGTTCAAAAAATTTTAAAGGTATAAAAGTATCGAAAAATTAATCATCATGAGCAAAAAATCGCAAGAAAATTTTTCAAAAAAATCCAATTTTAAGGAGCTTTCACGGATTTTGGAGTTTTTGTGGATTGTGAGAGGATTCCAGACCCTCAAACCCCAAAGCTCGCGTACAATCAGGTTTTCGAGCAGGAAATTTTTGAAATTTTCGATGCAAAAATTTTTTGAAATTTTTTAAGTAAAAAACAATGCGGAATTTCAAGAAAAAGAGACATTTATTGAATATTCATAAATAAAAAAATAAATACCCAAATATCAATTTTGTGTAAAAAAACTTCCATTCAAAAGAATTAGGTAATGAATCGTGTACAATATTTCGTTTGCTTTCGACATGGGAAATTCTACAAATTTGAATTCTTTATTGATTGCGCCTTGAAAAAGCAGAGTCTTACACATGTACATAAGTATCTTTACAGAAATTCTTTATAAATTTCATTTAAGAAAATTTCATTTGAACAAATTCCAAATTTGTCACTCGAATCAAATAAAACTTGAATTTATATGAGATTTTCAAAATTAAATTACATAATTTCAAACGAAGGATAAAAGTAACAAAATATAAATAACTATACAATCCATGCATATAACAGGGGGTGGGGGTCCCCACCCCACCCAAGGGCGGACGTCCCCCCTTCCCCAAAGCCGGAAAATTTTCGACCTCCCCCCATTTTTGGAAAAAGTGAATTTTTTGCCGTTTTTAGGCGTTTTTTGGCCAAAAATTAGAGGTCATGTACCCCCTCCCAAAAGAAAATGACCGAGACCCCTCCTTTCCACAAAGTTCAAGCTGTTACATGTATGATACAATCAGTCAACCCAGAGGAACAGGTTTAATCAACTTGCCTCAGATTTCAACGCCAGGTCACAAATCGCAATTTTATGTATTTGAATTAAAATACGAAATATGGCATTTTTGAAGTATTTAATAAAAATACAAAAAAAACTTGTAGTTGACCCTCCAATTCCAATTTTATACTAAATATGCATAGAGGGCTAAAAATTAGTAAGGGAGGAGTCGGCCTTTTTATTTTTTTGGATTAGTTGAATTAAAATGACTTTATACTTCCGGCCAAAAATGGCAAAAAGGAATAAAAAAATGACCTAAAAATGGAGGCTTTTCAAAAAAAGGGGATGGTAGCTAATCTCAAACTCTAGGGGATGGAAGACCTTCGACTTTGGGTGGAGGACGTACATCGGCGTGGGGTCTGGGGGTCTGGAGCCCGGACACCCCAGAATCCGATGACCTCCCCCCAAAATCGATAGACCCCAAGAATTTAATTTTTGGTGCTGATTTTGGCAATTTAGCCCCATAGGGCCCCCTAGATTTCGTAGCTGCTGCCCATATATGTTAGAAGGATCCCTGTCAATATCGCTGCTATATATGTACTTGCTTAACAGGAAAAAATTCAAAAAACCAAAAGATCTAATTATACGAAAAATAATTTTTTTCCTTGTTAAATATTTATTTACATATTTGGTATTATTACCCATTTTTTGATTATTATATTAAATTTTCAGATAGTCGTTTTCTTTTAAATATTTTTTGTAATGATTACAATTAAGCAAAATTTTAATAAATTTTGATTTTATTAATTTTATTCATAATTTTATTTTATTAAATAATTGTAAGACACAAATTCGACCAATTGACTGAATAATAATTTTCAAAGTAAGCTATAATTCGACAATCGGAAGGTTTTATACCCAATGGGTAAATATTTTCGAACGGACAAGCGATTTGTTCCTGAGTTTCGAACAACGAAACGGCTATTTTTTGCTCATTCGAGCAAATGCTAAAAATTTTGGCAAATTGCCAAAGATCGTCGCTGCCAGATTCGCGCTTGGCTAAGCACCATTGACCCTCGGCTATTTTTCTACAAAAAAACGGAGTTTAAATAAATATTTTTTAGCGCCCTGGACCAAATTTAGCGAGTATTGCCGAAAATTTGTAAATTCCCGAGTGAAAACATTCAAAGTTTCGATGGCAATTTTCAATTTTGGCACTGAGCCAAATTTTCTTACTTACAAGATTTCATTTTCATACGACAAGATTCGTTTTCATTCCAAGCATACATTTCGATGGGATAATCGATAAATTTCAAGGAGTGTAAAAATCGAGCAACTGGATGAATTAGAGTCCGATCTATGTAATGCAGGGGTGAAACATTCCGAAGTCAGAAATTTTTTACCCCCACATTTTTAACAAAATCCTGCGTTTTTTAACCATATTTAGGGGACTTTTTTGCTATTTTTGGCTGAAAACTGAAGGTCATTTAAAACCACTCAAAAGTGCCCGACTACTCCATACAAAATTTTCAGCTATTACATACATTCTTAAACGTATGACTGAGTGTCAAAAGTAACAGCTGATTTAAGGGGATAAATGAATTTTATTCATTCAACATACGAAGCAAATTTCACACATTTTGATTGAATTTAATCATTTTCCAGAAATGGCCTACAGAAGTAAATGGAATAGAAGCTCTTCTTTAAAATAAGCTCTTTAAAACGTGAACATTATGGCTAGTGAATTACGATATGTATAACGAATTACTCGAAATCGGGCTGGTCATATTCTACCAAATCGCTATAACCCATGATTTCGCCATGCGAATATCTGCAAGTAATATTGCGCGTAATCGATACGAATCGCGTGTGCAATAATTAAGCGTAGGGGTCATACGTGTAACAGGGAGGATTGGGGGATCCCTCCAGCCGAAGTCGGACGTTGTCTGCCACCCGAAGCGAAAACGTTTTTGCCTTCTCCCGATTTTTGGAACAAATCGAATTTTTCGGCCGTTTTTAGGCGTTTTTGGCCATTCTTAGCCAAAAATCCGAGGTCATTTACCCCCCCCCTTAAAATGGCCAGGAACCCCCCCCCAATTTCGAACCGTTTTATGTATGATGGGGTACTGATTTTTGTGTCGGGCAACAAAAACTTTAGAAGACCATCTTTGTACACGTACAATGATTTTTGGGAAGATAAAACTGTAAAAAGGTTTAAAATTCCCAAAAATTTTCCGCCCTGCGCGCCGAAATAATTGTCACTTCGATATATTCTTTATCATGGCATAATCCGCAATAAGAAAGGATAAATACCATGTTTTTCGGCGCTCCGCACCATTTTGAAACAATTTTTAGCAATTTTTGTTGTTAAAAACCCGAAAATTGGCTAAAATGCACTATCCAAGGTCGAAAAACCCTGTTTTATCACGCTGAAAGCGCTATTTTACCATATTATAGTATTATAGTAGTACCCAAAAATTTGCATGTACAAATGTACAAAGACTTTTGGGGACCATCTTTGTACATGTTTTAAGGGACCTTGTACAAAAAACACTGCATTGGGGCATCAGGGGCGTAACCAGGATGTTATTTCGGGGGGAAGCAAAATTTTTGAAGTCCTATATCTCGAGAATTATTAGGAGATACGCGAGATTATTCGCATTTTTAAACGTTTCTCGACAAGATCAGTGACATTGTAAAGAAAAGACTTTGAAAAAACCGTAAATATTCTTATTTGATTTCGACTTTGGAAATGTAAATCTATCGTTCAATCTATCAGCGTGACCAATTCTTTAATATACACTTCAAATCGACTCCAACACATTTAGAAATTCTTGTCTTTGCATTTAATTTTGGAGCCTTTCAAAAGAAAAATAATATTAAAAACAAGAAATCGGCGCTAAGCGCCGGAAAAATTTGACATATATACCAATTTCAAGTCACAATCTGGGCTTCTAAGATAACAAATATTATAGAAAAGAAGGTGTCTGGCCTTAAAAGTGTTCTAGAAACCTTTCTTGAATGCCTTTCAGTAGACATCGAAAAGCTTTATTAATTTTTTCTATCGAGGAACCCTTGTACGAAATTCAAAATTTGTGCATTTCGGGGTGGGCGGCCCTCCCCCATCCAACCCCGGCTTATTAAGCCTGTGGGGAACATTACATCATAAGATGCTCGGTAGGTGGGGGAGGTACTATGAAATCTCTGAAATCGAGATCAGTAAATTTGATGTTCACGTTTTTTGCTGGTCAAATGACTAAAACGCTCAAACAAATAACCAATGTGAATACATTTTTTATAGTAAGACTGTGATTCTGATCATTTTTAGTCCATTTTAACTGCATTACGAGCATTAACGATAAGAAATATATAATTGACTATTATGGCCTAACACTTTTTATATTTTAGACCACTTTTTGACGCAATTTCAGGGGTTTTCCTGAGTTAGCACGACGAACAATTATTAATCTAAAGCGAAGCGCAGGATAAATTTTGACCTAATTACTGCTTTTGTCGTCAAAAATGATGATGAAAATGTATCGTAAGCTCAAAATCGGCTGGCATCATAACTTTCCGTATGACACTTCCGGGAGGCAAAATCCACCTCACCCCCCCCCTCTTTCCTACTCGTATATGCACGTAAAGCGTATAAGGTTTGGGTTTCACTCTCCGCAAACAAATTTTTCACCCTCCCCACTCAATTTTTAGATCTTTCATTGAAAAATCATAGAATACGTTCATTTTAAGCGTTTTTTGCGATGTTTTAAGTTAAAGACACTATTTTCCGGCACATTAAACCATTTTTGACTATATTTTCTTGAATTTCAATGAATTTTTCTTGACATTTATGTTTCATTATATAACAAGAGGACCCGTCAGAAACTTACGAAAAATATTTTAGTTTCAGTCCTCCTCCCCCAGAATCACATGCTCTGCTTGTATATATGCAAGAGCAGTGTTTTTTTTGTACAAGGTCCGTTTGTACATGTACAAAGATGGTCCCTAAAAGTCTTTGTACATTTGGTACACACAAATTTTTGGGTACTGTAATATGGTACAGTAGCGATTTTAGTGTGGCAAAAACAGAGACGTTCGACCTTTGGTTACGTATTTTAGCAGTTTCTAGGTTTCTGAGGGCAAAAATCAGTAATAATCGTCTCAAAACGGCGCGAAGCGCAAACAATTTGGCATTTTTCACTTACATAAATGCAATTTCTGAAACTTATAAAGATATATAGAACACACAATTGCTCATGTTCGGCGCGGAGCGCCAGGAATAGTTTGCGAGTTTCGAACGTTTTTTGCAGTTTTTGTCTTCCAAAAAATCTTTGTACATGTACAAAGATGGTCTCCAAGAAAGTCTTTGTACATCGCGAAAAATCTTTGCCGAATACAAAAAACCGTGTGCAAGAGCATAAAAAAAGTTATGGGAGACGCAGCATTCCACATCAGCAGCGAAGGATTTCTTAGGTCTTTTAATGCATCTTATGTTATATTCATTTAGCTAATCCGCCGGCAAAATTTTGGACCGTTGCGTCACCTCCCTCATTCGAAATATTGAGATAAATTAAGGAAATCAACAATAAACGTGGGCAAACGATTTTTCAACTCAGTTTGATTTTATTTTCAATCGTTCTTTGCTTTCTTATTTATTTTTCATTTATTTTCCGCTCCTTATTCGTTTACCTTTTTCTTTTCTGTTTGGCTTAATTGATCATTTTTTGGATCTAGTATACAATTTACCCCCCAGCGTTTTTTAGCCGATCTATATAAGCTACAGTAACCAAACTTTACAAGGAGATAGCTAAAAGCCTATTGTACTAATCTGGCAAAATTGATTAACTTACGGTGTGAACTTACTGCTTTTAAAAATTTAAAAAACTTACTTTACTTTACTTTAAACTTACTTTAAACTTACTTTTTTCAAACTTACTTTTTTTATGTAGGATGTTGATTGAGTTACAAAAAACTGCTTTGTTTGAAACCCACCGAATCGTTTACAATTTTTAGATGCCGTTAGTACGTTGTAAACTGTGAGTGTAAAGCAGTAAGTTTACACCGTGAGTTAATCAATTTTGCCAGATTAGTACAATAGGCTTATAGCTATCTCCTTGTAAAGTTTGGTTACTGTAGCTTATATGGATCGGATAAAAAACGCTGGGGGTAAATTGTATACTAGATCCCGTTTTTCATTTATTTCTGAAAAAAGTAGCAACAATGATATGATCTGAACATAAGTTATTTGTTCCAGAATCTGACACAGAGCGAGAATAATGAGGTCAAATTTATTTTGTCCGAATTATGTTCGAAGTCGCGTTAAATAAAAGGCATCGTATAAAATGAATAATGATAAATTTACGATGATAATACGCGAAAAAAAATTCGACGTAAACAACAAAGAGCAGAATATATGTAATAAAATATAAGACAAGAGAAACATAATATAGCAAAAATAATTTCTAAGCTAAAATACGATGGGTATAGTGTTGGCCTCTAAAAAACACCAGTCGATTTGTAACCTAAAAAAACCACCCCTTTTTCATAACCAAAAGGAGATGACTGATATTATACTAGCGAACAAGCTATGCCGTTAGGATTACAACTGACCCCTGATCTCTCTCCGGATCATTCAGAAACTTGAGATATAAATTTGTCGAAAAGTTCCTAAGAATTGCCATTTTTATGATTTTTTTAAAGCATTTTGAGGGTCAGTATTTCTACCCGTATTCATATTTGCTGGAATCTTTCATGTTTTCACATTAGGCTCCCTTGCAGACTAATGTCAGAAAAAAATTTAGTTGTCCTATGTCATCCACATAGCTACAGTATACCTTCAAAGTCAAACCTAAAAAAACCAGTTGTAACCTAAAGAAATCAGCGCCAATTTTTACAAAACTTAGCCGGAATGTGCCTCGTAGCACTTTACATGATGCCTGATATTTATTTTTCACAAAAAATGGGAATCACCCTAATAACTTCCAAAAAAACCTTCGATTGTAACCTAAAAAACCACTTATTCTAAAAAAGATCAATGCTAAGTATGTATATATACGTTGCCATGGCAACGAAATTACTGTTCATCAAGTTGTATAATTTTGCACTGATTTCTTGCAGAGGATGTAGAAGAGACTTACCTAGAGTTATTTTTGAAGACTTTATTTGTGAAATTTATAGAACTTTTAATAAAATTCAGAAAAATTATCGATTTTTATATAAATGTGATAAAATGAACGGAAATATCGTAAAAAATTAATTTTTTTTCCAAAAAATATGATCATATAAGGTCAACTAACTATTTTACGCTGCAAACCACGCACTTCGCATAACATTTTGGGGGAAGTTTTTTTTATTTCCGATAGTTTTTTCTACTTCCCAAACGGAATTTGCTGGGTTTTTTTTAGTTTTGACTTTGATCGATTTTTTCTCCAAGATTAAAAGGATCTATGAAATCAACTAAGTGGCGAAAGATGGAGCATCGATGGGGCATTGCTCTGAATATGTAAGTTTCTAGACTAAGTTGCTCGCACAATTAATATATGCAAAAAACATGAAACGTGGTTTTTTTAGAGGCCATGACTATACGCGTCAAAACGTCGTTTTTCGGCGTTTCTGACGATGCTCTATCTTTCTAAAGTATAAAAATATGAAAAAATTCCGATAAAATATCAATAAAATTGGATTAATCTGAATAAAATGTAGTCAAAAAAGAGTTATATAGCGCTAAGCGCCGAAAATTTTACACATTTGAGCAAACAAATAGCTAAGAGTGCTCAAAACAGCACCTTTCATACAATTTTTGGAATTCTTGAAAAGTCGCGAATTCTGGGGGAGGGGTGAAAAAAATTTCTGGCGAGAAGGGTCGAAGTTTTTTGGTACATAGGATGAAACCCCTCCCACAAGATCATGTATAGGCTTGCATGTAACGAGTAAAATTTTGGGAGGAGGTAGTCAGTCGGCCATTTTCAGTTGAGGAGTAAATGAAGTTCTATTCTTGACCAAAGGGACAAAAACAGGCACGTATCTCTGGGGCGATGGGGGGGCTTCGGACCCCCAAAATTCAGAAAAATCGGAAAAATATGACTTTTCGTTATTTGTGCTATTTTTGGCCTTTTGGGGTTTAGTCCCCCCCCCAAAATTGGTGTTGTTCCCCCCAAATTGGCCGGCCAGCTAATTGTCAGGACAAAAAATGCCTAAAATAGCCCAAAACGACAATGCTGCTTAAAAATCTGGTAAAGTTGAAAACGGTCGAACGGGTGGATGGTCAAGCACAAATTTGTGTGCACGAGCACTTCGAATAGGAAAGAGAAGCGAAGTGATTTCTCTCGATCAATCCTATCACCAAGCCCCACCATACATGGGCAACGCCAAAATTCTGGGGAGGCAGGGGGGAATGCAAGATTTTTCAAACGTCAGAAAATGGTCTCTAAAGTCGTGGTATGGCTAAAAAACACCATTTTTTAACATTTCTTATCGAGCATTGACATCAAAAAAATTGCGAAAAAAAAACCAAAAAAAATTCAAAAATTGAATTCTGGGGAAAGATATTTTGGTTTCTGGGGGAGGGGTTTATTCGGCCTTCTGGGGGTGCATACCCCCATGCCCGTGTGTGAGCCCCACCCTTGTATATGAGGAAATTAAAAGAAATACATAAAAAATAACAAATAATAAAATCCACTCGATCATCCACAACCGACCTGCATTTATCGGCAAAATTGCATCGCTCCTTTGTAAAGTGCGGACACGGTTTCATGAATTTAGCCATCGGATTACTGTAGAGCACTTTAACCTAAGAAACCCGAGTTAAACGCATACTATATAGGCAACAAAAATAATTCATAAAAAGCGTGTGATTTAAAAAAGCACTGAAGATATGAGAAAATGACAGAATTAGAATAAAAATGTAAAGTAACAAAACCAGCGTGACTCAGCTCAACTTGAACGTAAAACACGTTTTCTTTCAGACTGAGATTAAATCATAATATGCGTACATATAAATTTACACGGGCAACATAGGCATAAAAATCTTCAATTCCGAAATTCCTGAAAATTTCCGATTTCAGGATTGGTTTAAATTCCCATTTCCCACCCCACAGTATTAGTTCAAAGTACTTTACACCTTTCTGCCTTTTGTTACTTCGAACGCGTTTTAAAATTTCACACTGCCACCTACCTTTACAGTGCTAAAACCGTCAATTTCGTCCGAGAATGCATCGGTTATTACGGCGTTGTGTAAAGCCAATTTCGACTTAAACCGGTGACAAGGCGCTTTACACGGCAGACCTACTAAATCGTCCAAATCGAACTTAGGAGAACTCGAGGGGCCGGGCGAATCAATATCCTCATCGTCGACTGGAACGAATGATTAATTAATAACGACGGAAAAGGCGATTTGCAAAGAATGTAAAGTAAATAAAGGATAGTGATAGTAACGCATCAAAAACAATAAAATTGCTTTACTTTCAGGTAAGCAATGCCTTGCCAACGGACATGTAACGGCTCGAAATTTTGGGAGGGGGCCCCGGCCTTTTTAGGGGGGTGGGGTTAATGACCCCCAATTTCTTGGGTAAGAACGGCCAAAAAATGCGAAAAAATGCCAAAATAACTCGATTTTTTTCAAATCGGGAGCGGGGTCAAGAAGTTTCTGGCTTTGGGGATGGGGGGCGGCCGACTTTGAGTAGGTGGGGGAGGGGGGTTGCCGTATATTTTCGATAAGAGAACATCTCGATGTGAAGCAGCATTACTGTAGTGCAATGAAAGTCTACCCTATAAACATCCGAGAGTTGTGTGAGGCATGAATAACTAAAGGATTTCTAGTTGGCTTTATGAGTACAACGTACATAAATCAGGAGAGTAATTTGAAATATATAAAAAATTAAAAAATCAAAATAAATTTTATAAAAAATTTTAAAAAGTACAACATTGGTGTAAACTAATTAATTAGCTGAAGGAGTAGCTAGGTATGTGTATAATTCGATTCTAGCGGATTACCTTCTATCACTTCAGGCTCGTCCTGATCTTCAAAATTATTTAAAATCGAACGCTTTTGATTATTAGCGTCATTCTCACTGGTTAGTATTTCAATGAGCTCTAATAGATCGCGCTGCAATGTTTGAAGCTGTTGGCGATCCGGACACGCTGGATCGGATAATGCTTTGGTAACTTCTTCGAGCTAAGAATGGCATTTACTTTACTTAAATTGGATTTGCGAGATTTATTTATGAAAATTTGACTGCATTTAATACGTACTTCAGCTATCTTTATATGCATGCGGCCCTAAAAAATTTGAGCTCCTACCTAGAATTCTGCAAAAAATGTGGGCCCCCAAAAATTCCTCTGTATTGTTCACCTATGTAATCAGCTTTCTCTGTTTCTCAATTTTTCAGTCACAAATGTTATATAAGCCAAAAATGACGGGAGAAAAACTTACAGAATTTTCTTGATAGTTTCAAATTTTACAAAATTTATCGTTTAATGCTCTTCTGTCTAAAAACCATGAATTATCTAACTAAATTTTTTACTTAAGAGATATACTAACAGTATAAAAATGAAATGTTAACGTTTTTGAATAACAAACCCAATGTGAACTGAGGAAAATCAACAAGTGGGACTTCTTCGCCAGCATCAATCTTACATGATCTTGGGAGTTGAAGGTCTCACACTCCCGAAAAATTTTCACCCCCCTCCCTTAGTATTCGCGATTTTTCGAAAGTTTCCAAGCATTTCCTAAAAATTCGTAGAAAAGATGATTTTTGTGATCGTTTTTAGCTATCCACTTGCTCGAAAGTGTCAAATTTTCGGCGCGTATACTCATGTTTTGACTAAATTTTGTTCAATTTATTGGACTTTTTGATTATTTTCGAAATTTTTCATGGTTTATAACTCTAGAAAGGTAGAGCACCGTCAGAAACACTGGAAAACAATGTTTTTGACGCGCACCCAACATTTTTTAGCTCGAAAAAGGCATCTTAAAATTTCACCCCCTCCCTAGAATTCCCATGCCGTGCATGTCTAGTATCAATGCTACATAAATAAAGATCGCATGAAGTCTGATTAATAATTTATGCATGGATCATAATCTTGAAATTGACATATTCGGATAAGAAAGGAAACGGAAATCAAAAACATCATTTTTGTTGTGCGATGTCAGGCTTTCATTACAAAATGTTCCCCACCAAGAGTCGGCCATCCCTATCCCCCAGTCAAAAAAGTAAGACCCTTCTTCATGGTGGAGATTTGCATTTTTGGCCATTTTTAGGTTTTTTTGCTACTTCTTGGCCAAACACTGGAGGTCAATCACTGACCCCTTCCCTGAAAATGGCCGAGCACTCCTTATAACATTTTGCACCCCTGCATGTACATATGCTTAAATGAACCGCTTTGCTTATGTACCTGTTTAAAATACTCTTCCATCAGTTTAGTTGCGAAATGGGGTACCGAACTCTTGGGCAGGTCGATTTTAAGACGAAATCGACATAGCTGATTAAGACATACACTGAAAGCGATCAAGACGTAAAACGTGGAGATTACCCAATGAATAGCTCTAAATAGAAAGTATATCTAAATGACGAGAATTTAACGTGAGCTTGATAAATAAGGCTATTGATGTGCTCCTCACGACGTATAATTCCAAAACAAATTTCTGCGACGTAAAATCAAAAGCTTCGGCGCTTCGCGCCGATTTCTTCTATCTTTTGGCAGTTTCTATCGTTTAATTGCAGGAAAAGTCAGAAGATCAGCGCTTCGCGCGCATTATAAGCATCTTTTTCGTCAAAAACGTGAAAAATTTCGAAATAAATTAAGGTTTTTATTGCTTTAATTGTGCAGGACGATGTGAAAAGCACAAAAAACAATTTATTTAAGGGCTTTCATGGGTTTTTGAGATAAAAAAATTTTGTCGGATTGCTATCTGGCGAAAATCCTGGTTATGCCAATGATTCATGTACAGAAGGTATGTGTCAACTAGACACAGGAGTACCAAAATCCTTTGTTCTGTTTTTGTTTGACAATAAGTTTTTTTCGTAGTATTATTTAAGATGGTTAGGAAGCTTATTTTAAGGCTTTTCGATACTCTTAAGGATTCTTTTTTTAGACAAATAAATGTTTCAGGTTTTTACCCGCTTAGAGTCATACATGGAGGAACGCCAAAATGTTTTAAAAAAGCGCCCGCCATCGCTTGATAAAACGACGTGGAGCGCTAATTTTTTGGAATAGGTAGACGAATGACTTGACTTTTTTCGAAATATTAAACACTTGGTAGTAAAATTTGTTCCATGTTATTGTGATTCATGTTGAAGAATGACTTGAGCGAGTAAAACACAAGAGCTGTTAACGTATATTCTTGTCATGCAATGCAGCTTTTAAATAATGCAATCTGCACGAAGGTCGCAACACAAGGCAATCCGAATTTATTCGTTGTTTGGGTGAAAAATGAAGCGCTCCGACTCACCGTCTTTTTTCCCAGCAACTTGGTTGACATTATAGACCAAACCCAAAATTTTTTCCACTTTTTCCAACCTTTTTCCACGTTTTTTGGGAGGTCTAAAAACGTTGAAAATAGAGCTGTGTTGAAAAATCAGTGTTTTTTAAAGTAGGAAATTTTATGTACATATGCAATAGCGGTGTTTGAGGCACTTTTTGTATAAAAATTTCGCGCTCTACAAGAAATATCACGATCAGTATACGTTATTTTTGTTTAAACTTGAATTTCCTCCCTTCAGTAAAGCGTTTTAGCCAATTCTGAAGTCGTTTTTGACAATTGAAACTATAATTTATCAATTCTGAAATTTTAGCTCTCTAAATCATTTTGCATTACAAAAACTGTGCAGAATGTAAGGATTTTCAATCGTAATGGAGTTCTAGGACCAGATTATCGATAAAAATGCTGCAATTGGCGCCGCGCGGCCTAAGCATTAATAACAAGTAAGAATTAAATCAATTCGGCGCGAAGCGCCGAAAACTTTTCTAGTTTTGCCTCCCTAGAACGCATTTTTGCATTACAAAAACTAACTGAATCCGTGCAGAAGATAAGGATTTTCAATCGTAGTGAAGTTCCAGGCCAGATTATCGATAAAAATGCTGCAATTGGCAGCGGCGCGGCTTGAAGATTAATAATAAACAAGAATTAAATCAATTCGGCGCGAAGCGCCGAAAAATTTTTGAAGTTTAAACTCCCTAAAACGCATTTTTAAGATAGCAAAAATTTTCCACAAATGCCAACCAAGCCCAAAAATTTTTTCCATTTCCCAAAATTTTGGTTGACAAATAGACCAAGAAGTGGAAAAAACGGTGCTCCGACTTAAGAACTTCTTTTTTTTGTCTTTCTCAGTGTTGCCAGGTCCCAAAATTCAGATTCTCCTGCACAGAGGTAAAATTGGGGAAAAATTCTCCTGCAATTCTCCTGAAAATATTTTGATTCTCCTAAAAATTCTCCTGGCTCATATTTTGCAGGAAAGGTTGTACAGCAGATCTACAATTGTATGTACACATACATATCAAGCATGCTCAGGCCAAATTACCTTGGTTCACCCAACTATTTTATTCTGATCTCTTGCCTGTTAATCCTAAGGACACTCAAGGCTAAATAATGAACATTAATTCTCTCACAAAAAGCTCATGGAGCATATCTGCATTATACAGGCAGATGCAAAAATAATGTTAGACTAATGCTGCAACACAAAGTATAACATTTTATTCAACATCAACAGCTGACAAACATACAATAACAGATTCCTGATCTTTATCAGGATATACTGCTCAAGGGCCTAAGCTAAAGAGGTCGCGTTGTTTACAATACACATTATTCGAAAAAACAGTTTCTGTGCTTAAAACAGTGACCGCCAATTTTCAATTGCACTTACATCATCAAAAATTTCTGAAAAGAGCCCTGTTTGCAATGTCTTTTGAAAAAATAAATAATACTTTATTACTAATTGGATGTACTTCAGCAGCAAGCAAATCCTTACGTTTTGAAATATATAAAAAAATGTTTATAGGCGCTTTGCAAACACCATTTTTTTCCCAGCGATTTGGTTGACATTATAGACCAAACCCAAAATTTTTTTCCACTTTTTCCGACTTTTTTCCACAGGTCTAAAAACGTTCAAAATAGAGCGCCTGTGTTGAAAAATCAGTGTATTTAAGTGGAAAATTTCATGTATGTACACGTGCAATAGCGGTGTTTGATGCACTTTTTCTATAAAAATTTCGCGCTCTACAAGAATATCACGATCAGTAACGTTATTTATGTTGAAACTTGAATTTCCTTCCTTCAGTAAAGCATTTTAGCCAATTCTGAAGTCGTTTTTGACAATTAAAACTATAATTTATCAAATGGCGCGAAGCGCTAGTAAATTTTGAAATTTTAGCTCTCTAAATCATTTTTGCATTTCAAAAACTGTGCAGAAGGTAAGGATTTTCAATCGTAGTGGAGTTCTAGGACCAGATTATCGATAAAAAATGCTGCAATTGGCGCCAGCGGCTTAAACATAAATAACAAGTAAGAATTAAATCAAGCGCCGAAAATTTTTTGTAGTTTCACGTCTCTGAAACGCATTTTTGCATTACAAAAACTAACCGAATCCGTGCAGAAGATAAGGATTTTCAATCGTAGTAAAGTTCTAGATCAAATTTTCGATAAAAATGCTGCAGCTGACGCGGCACGGCTCAAATATTAATAACAAGAATTAAATCAATTCCGCGCGAAGCGCGAAAAATGTTTGTAGTTTCACTTCTCTAAAATGCACTTTTTGCATTAAAAACTAACTGAATCCGTGCAGAAAATAAGGATTTTCAATCGTAGTAAAGTTCTAGATCAAATTGTCGATAAAAATGCTGCAGTTGACGCAGCGCGGCTCAAATATTAATAACAAAAAGAATTAAATCAATTCGAAAAATTTTTGTAGTTTCACTCCTCTAAAACGCATTTTTGCATTACAAAAACTAACTGAATCCGTGCAGAAGATAAGGATTTTCAATCGTAGTGAAGTTCTAGACCAGATTGTCGATAAAAATGCTGCAATTGATGCGGCGCGGCTTAAGGATTACTAAAGAGTAAGAATTTAATCAATTGCGCCGAAAAATTTTTGAAGTTTTAACTCTCTAAAACGCATTTTTAACATTACAAAAAGTTTCCACAAATGCCAACCAAGCCCAAAAATTTTTTTCCATTTCCCAAAATTTTGGTTGACTAATAGACCAAAAAGTGGAAAAAACGGTGTTTGCAAACGTCTATGAAACTGATAAAAACAATAAGACGGTGTGTAAAGCTATGTATTTCTGCACTTTGTGATATTAAGTGAATAAATAAATGAATGAATGAATGATTTACTACCAGGGTTGGCAAGGCTGGGTTTTTTGAACTTGGGTTTTTTTGGTTTTTTGTGGGTTTTTTGGGTGCAAGAAATCGTTGGGTTTTGGGCTTTTTGGGTTTTTTATCCACAGGTTAAGAATTTATTTGTATAATGGAATTAAATACTGTGTATTGTCAATGTTTTTTGTATCATGGTTGTTCCTTTTACAATTGCTTGCGATGCACGAGGTTAAGTGTCCATCCATTCTCATCCTCTCCTCCTTCCTGTTGCTGTTTTTCTCCTATAGTATATACTTTTCAAATGAGAAAAACCGCCCAATAAAGGCTATGTGGCAATGTGGCATGGATTTTTCTACTAATATGGCAAATTTTTTTGTTTTTTTTTCTTGAAGCAGAGCAGAATTTATGAAGAAATTTCAATATTATGCATTTAAAAAATTGCTCTGCCCAATTTTTCATTCTGTTCACACAGCATGGATTGTGCTTGTGAATGTTTATTACCCAAGTTATCAAGGTACGACGAAACCGTTGAAGTGGTTCAGAAGATTTATAATTTTTGCGGTTCTTCCTATAATTTGGCAGTCAACGACGAAAATGCTGATGTTCGGCGGCATGCAATTGATCGTCTTTGTATTACTAATTGGATCGATGCAAGTTGACGTCATACTACCGGACGAACTGTGCTCAAAATTTTGCCGTTTATACAGCATCCATTGCGGAAGATGTTCGATGCGAAACGACTTTAGCCCCAACGAATTTTTTTCGCATATGGTTGCGAACTTTCGTTTATTATTGCTAAGTGGCGACGTCGAAACGAACCCTGGTCCTAAACGTCAGACAAAAGATTCGACTAGTTCGCAGTCGAAAGACATTGACAAGAGTCAACTCATTACAGCACCCTGCGTTTGTTGTCGTTCGAATGTCGGCGACGGCGACTTGGCTTTTCAGTGCGGTTATTGTGGTTCGTGGGAGCACGCTGCATGTGCTTCCATCTCGGACAACTTTCATAACGAATTCGCCGCCTTGTCGTCTGATGCCTCTAAACTATTCATTTATTCTTGCACGCAATGCTACGTTCGCAGCGTTCCTACACTCGCTTTAAACTCCTATCGATTGCTGCAGAAGCCGAACTTTGCCCCTTTGCCCGCTGAGCCTGTGGATTTTGCTCAATCATCAAACATTTCTGCAGCCGCCCCTCATCGTCCTACGTTCGCAGGTGGACCTCCTTTTCGCGGCGGGCCTGTTTGTGGCCCATCGGTGTTGGACTCGGTTCGTATAGCCGTTGACCTTCAAGAACGTTCTACCAGGGCTGTTGGTTTTAACATCAATGAAGTAAAAACCGGCACCGCTTCTGATCAAAAAAAGTTTGATCTAGCCGAAGTTCGTCGCTTGGCGGATGACCATGATTTTGATCCCGACGACATTACCGATTGCTATTGTTTGGGACGGGGCGATATACCTAATCGAAAATACGAACGCTTGCTCAAAATACAATTTTCCTCAGCACACGCCCGCAACTTGTGGTTGCGAGCTTTCCAGTCGCCTAAACCTGCGGCGGGCGACAGATGGGATCCTACACGAATCTGGTTTCGACGCGATTTGTCCGATCAGGAGCGTCAGGACGCTTACGAGGAGCGTCAGTTGCGTCGAACGTCCGGCGCTGATGCTAACGAGCGTTGATCGTCGTGGAGGAATAATTCGCGCATAATTTGAGGATGCGGGCCCCCTGGCGGACGGCAGTCAGTTTTGCGTTGTTGTTTATTTAATGCATGTAGTATACTAAATAAACTAAATGAGTTTGATGCATTTTTAACAGCAAATGATTTCGATATCGTGTGTGTGTGTGAATCCTGGTTAACTCCTAGTGTATCTAATGGCTTACTTTGCAATTTAAACCGTTTTAATGTGTATCGTTCCGATAGGATCAATCGAAAAGGTGGAGGTGTTTTTATTCCTTCAAAAAGTACTTTAAAATCCTACTTGCCGAAAGTACCGGAAAATCTTTTCAGTGAAGAAATAGTTATTGTTGATTTCATTGGCGTAAGCTCCAAGATTCGTGTGCTACTTTTTTACAGGGCGCCGGATTATGATTTCTCCCACATGAGAATGCTTTGCCGTGTTATAGAATGGGCCTCTTAGATACAGTATCCTTTTGTCATATTAGGTGATTTAAATTTTCCTAATGTAGACTGGTCTAGTTTTATTCTACCTTCGAGTCCTATTAACTGATCTTTTTGCGAGTGTATGCTTTCTCTATCTTTTAGTCAAAAAGTTTCTGAACCAACACAGGGTATGCATATTTTAGATGTTATTTTTGATGCCCATTCTACCGAAAACGTTGAAGTCAACCCACCTTTTTCTACTAGTGATCACTCGGTTGTTACTTTTTCTCTTAAATGTTCTATCTTGGAAGAAAAAAGTTCAGCTAAACTTAATTTTCGCAGAGCAAACTATGATCAGATTGAATTATTTTTGTCCGCAATTTTGTGGCCTGACATTTTTTCGGATTGCGTTACTTGTGATGATTTCTACAACAAATTTTTGTCTGTTATAAATCCTTTAATTTCCCAGCATGTTCCAAAAATTGAAGCTAAACCTGCAACTGTGAAAAGATACCCAATGAACATAAGAAAGCTGGTTGCTAAAAAACTGAGGCTGTGGCATGTTTATAAACAGAGAAAAACGCCTGAATCTAAAGCTGTTTATAATAACTGTGCAAAGTTATTAAAGGCCGAAACCTATAAATTTAACTCTTCCAAAGAGGATAAACTTATTAAATCTGGAAATTTGAATTCTTGTTATAATTTTGTTAATTCTCGTATTAGTGGTGAAAGAACTATTCCAATTTTAACTGATGGCGATCGTGTGATTGCTTCTACTGACAAAGATAAGGCAAACGTTTTTAGCACACTTTTTGCTTCAGTCTTTAGTGTTCCTACGCAAACGAATTTTGGTCTTATTAATGCTTGTGCACAGCCAAAGTTATCAAACATTCGTTTTTCTGATGATGTCGTTTTTTCTGCTATACGAAGATTAAACCATCATTATCGATTGGCCCTGACGGACTTTGCGCATTTTTTGTGAAAAAACTTGCTTTTGTACTTACCCAGCCCTTAACCACTATTTTTGAAATATCTTTCAAAACCCATTGTATTCCTGCACTGTGGCGCACCGCTAATGTTGTTCCTGTGTATAAAAAGGGCGACCGGAGTGATGCTAAAAATTACAGGCCGATATCGTTATGTTGTATTACGTGTAAGATCATGGAATCTATAATTAACAGTACGATGCAAGCACATTTACGTGAGAATAATTTGATCTCCTCCGGTCAGTTTGGTTTCCAAAAGGGTAAATCGTGTGAATTGCAATTACTAAAGTGCAAAAATGAATGGACTAAATTAATTGATGAAAAACACTGTTGATGTTATCTACATTGATTTTTCTAAAGCTTTCGACACTGTAGTTCACCGTAAATTAATTTATAAACTGGAAACTTTTGGATTTTCTGGAGATTTATTGAGTTGGTTAACTTGTTTTTTGAGCGATAGGACTCAAAGGGTTGTTATTAACGGTCAGTTTTTGAGCGAAAAATCTGTCACTAGCGGTGTTCCTCAGGGCAGTATACTTGGCCCGATTCTTTTTGTTTTATTCATAAATGACATTAGCGACCGCTTAAATAGCAAAGTTTGCCTTTTTGCCGATGACGTCAAGCTTTATAATTTATCTAGCAATCACACCCAACTTCAAGATGATATCGCTAAACTCGTAGTCTGGTCCAAGGATTGGCAGTTAAAAATTGCTACTGAAAAATGCTACGTGTTATATCTAGGTTTTGGAAATCCCAAGCATTCTTATAGAATTTCTGACCTGACTGTAGAACAGAGTGTAAATTCTGTAAAGGATTTGGGTGTTTACGTATCAAGTAAGCTTGATTTTAATTTCCACTATAATGATATAACGCGTAGAGCTTATGCTAGGGCTATGCTAATATCGAAATCATTTGCTTCTAAAAATAAACTAAATATGTCTAGGGCTTTTACTGTTTACGTCAGACCACTTCTTGAGTATTGTAGCACTGTTTGGAATCCATACCGTAAGACCCATGTTTCAATGATCGAAAATGTTCAAAGGAAATTTACACGTAAAATTATTGGATTTCGGGGACTTTCTTATGCTGAAAGACTCAGTTCCTTAGAATTGGATAGCCTGGAGATTCGCAGATTGCGTAGTGATCTGTGTATGATGTATCAAATATTGAGTGGTACATAGATGCGTTTTGCAGCAAGCCGGCTTTTTTACTTTTTGTGAAAACAGCACGCGTGCTCAAAATTCAATGAAATGTGAATGCACTCCTTTTCGGCTAGATGTTCGTGGGTATGATTTATCCAATAGGTGGATTCACGTATGGAATTCTCTCCCTGAAGCTGTTGTAAGATCTCCTAGTGTTGCTTCCCTCCGTGAAAAGTTGAAAAAAGTTGATCCAACGGGGTATTTGCTAGGGGGCGTGTTCTAAGTGCATAATTTATTTAGCCTGCGCGCCTACTTTCGTCTTTTGCACTAATCTCGTATAAATGTACTTTAATTAATAATTTCTTGCTTTTAGAATATGTGATTTTGTATGATGATTCATGTCGAATGTTTATTTATAATTGTATTTCATTGTATATTAATGTTTCTTTTCTTATTGTGTTCTTTTTTTGTGCGACGAAAATAAAATATTTGTATTATGACCAATTTTGTTGTTGAATTTTGTGTATTAGCTGAATAAAGTTGTTGTTTACTTGTTTTGTTTTGTGTCTTGAAGCTGTTGAAATATTCTCAGCTACTATCTATAGCTCGAGCTAGAATTTTTATAAAAAAAACCCATAAAAAACCCTTAAAAACCCAAAAAAACCCAAAAAACCCAAAAACCTAAAATTCGAAATTTTCAAATCTGGGTTTTTTCCATCCCTGTTTACTACGGAAGCACGAAACTTATTTGGATATAGTTATAACTTAACACTTAGGTCTTAACTATGAACGAAATAAATTCCTAATGTGAAAGATCTCTATGTATAAAATTATATACAACTAACTCGTAGTACTGTGAATAAGTTAGGGGAACTTCACTTTCTGTTAAATACTGCAAAATTCGATATATTATTTTTTTGTGAAACCTGGTTAAATGAATCTATTTCCGACAGTCTATTATGTCCGTTAAAAAATTATATTATTCTCCGATCAGATCGTAAGAATAAGCGGGGAGGTGGAGTTTTAATTTTTGCTAAACCTCATCTTTATGCTCGATGCGTTAAAGTTCCTGCTTCTCTGTTTGTGTCTGATACTTTAGTAGTTGAAATTTTAAAAGGTGGAGATGTTATAAGATGTTTGTTAGTTTATAGACCTCCTCAGTATGATTTTGATACTGCACTTCGGATATGTAATTTAATTGAATGGGCTACTAATAGTTGTCATCCCGTTATTATAGTAGGGGATCTAAATTTGCCTAAAATTGATTGGTTTCATGGTACTTTTACATTTAATCCATTAAACGAATTATTTTTTGATTACTTATCAGCTAGTGGTCTGCAACAGTTAGTTAAAGAAAATACTCACGATAATACTTTGATTGATGTAGTATTTGCTGCATATAACGTTTTTAATATCCAGGTTCTTCCTCCTTTTTCAACAAGCGACCATAATTCGATTTCTTTTGAAATTTTAACTAGAACTTTTCAAGATGGAGATAAACCTAGCTTAAATTTCAATAAAGCGGACTACGAGAGTATAGCTACTTTTTTATCCTGTTTCTTGGCCTGACATTTTTTCTACATGCTCAACAGTTAATGACATGTATAATGTTTTTTTAAGTATATTAAATCCTCTTATTTTTAGTTTTGTACCTACTTTTAGGACTAAATTAAAATTTAAATACCCTAAAAGCTTACATAAATTATTTCTTAAAAAACGTTCTCTATGGGATAAGTATAAAAGGTGTAAAACTCCAGGAACTAAAGTTAAATATCGAAATCATTGTAAGGCTCTACGTAGAACTATTCATAATTATTTCTCTTCTCAAGAAAACAAATTGCTCAAGAATAATAATCCTAAAGCTTTCTATACTTTTGTAAATAATAGGTTAAAAAGTCGCAGTGAAATTCCTCCTCTAACATTTTCTGATAATAATGTTATAACCGATTCATTACGCAAGGCTAACATTTTTAATGATTATTTCGCTTCAGTGTTTTCTAGTGACATTACTAACGCGAATTTTCTTTTTCAGAAGCGCTGTGATTTTTCGCTTTCTGACATTATTTTTAGTGAGGATCGCGTATTGGAAGCCATTAACCATCTAAATACGTCTATTGCAGTTGGCCCCGATGGCATATGTAATCTTTTTATTAAAAAATTGTCGTTTCAAATGATAAAGCCGTTAGTTAGTATTTTCACTGTATCTTTTCTGTCTGGAAATATTCCCGAGCTTTGGAGCATGGCACATGTTATTCCAATATTAAAAAAGGGGGATCCAGCATTAGTGGATAATTACAGGCCCGTTTCTCTTTGTTGTTCTATTGCCAAAATTATGGAAAGAATTATTAATAGTCAATTGTTAGACTTTCTTAAGGTTAATAAACTAATATCTCCTTTTCAATTTGGTTTTCAAAAGAATAAATCTTGTGAAACACAATTGTTAAAGTGTAAATTTTCATGGATTCAGTCGTTAGCTAAAAAAGAAACTGTTGATATAATATATTTAGATTTCTCTAAAGCTTTTGATAAAGTAAATATGGAAAAACTTCTTATTAAGTTAAACGGATATGGAATAAACGGTAATTTGTATGCATGGTTAAAGGCCTATTTGTTTAATCGTTCCCAATGTGTTCGCGTTAATCAGTCTTTTTCAGATTATGTGCCTGTTACCAGCGGTGTCGTCCAAGGAAGTGTCCTTGGACCTACGCTCTTTTCGATTTTTATAAATGATATATGTGATAATATTTGTAGTACGGTTTATATGTTCGCAGATGATATCAAAATTTTCAATATTAGTCGTAACTGTAAATTATTACAGTCTGATTTAGATAAGATTATTGACTGGGCAATTGCATGGGATTTACCTATTTCTCGAACCAAAAGTCAAGTTCTATATTTGGGTAATAATAATCAAAAAGCTGTTTATAGACTAAATGGGGAAATTATTTCTAGTGATCCGTTTGTCCGTGATTTAGGAGTTTTGATTCCTCGAAATTTAAAATTTAAGGAACATTATAATTCTTTGATTAAAAAAGCTTTCTTTAGATGTATTTTAATACGCAAATCATTTTTTTCGCGTGATAAAGGTAATCTTGTTAAAGCTTATAGTTGTTATGTTAGACCTTTATTAGAGTATTGTTGCAGTGTATGGAACCCCTCTTATCTTAAGGATATAGATAGATTGGAAGCTGTTCAACGTAGATTCACTAAATATATTTTTGGCTATAATAATATTTTTTCTTACGAGGATCGTTTAACACAACTTAAATTGTGCAGACTTGAATTAAGACGCTTGCAGATTTGTCTGTGTATGATGTATCAAATTATTTGTCATAAATCATGTTTGGAAGCTGATGATTTTTTTGTATTTAATCATAATATTACCCGTAGCATTAATAGATTTAAATTAGTCATACCTACTGTACATTCTAATTTAGAAAAGTTTGATTTCTTTTACAAATACATCGCAGTTTGGAACGATCTTCCTGACTTCATTGTTTCTTCCCCTAACCTAAACATATTTAAATCTAGATTAGCAAACTTTGATTTATCTAGATATCTTGTGGGAGCGCGCGTAAAACTTGTCATTCCATTGACTCGCATGTCCCTTTACTAATTCGTAATTGCATTTATTATATATCTTGTCATTTCGTATTTTAACTGTTGGTATTAGTAATAAAATTTTCTTTCTTACAGTAAGTACAGTAAGAAGCTTAATGTATGATAATCATTATAACTTGCTGTTTAAGTTTTGAAAATTCTCCTGAATTCTCCTAGATTTTCAGGATTCCACTGAATTCTCCTGACATTTTAAAATTCTCCTGCATTCTCCTGCATGTTTACAACTTCTCCTGAAATTTCTCCTGAAAAGCCCATTCTCCTGCTCCTGCTCCCACACCTGGCAACCCTGTTTCTTTTCCTTCAGTTTCGCAGCATACAGTAACTGACATAAGTGGTTTAATGAAGACGAACTTTGTGACTTACCCTATGGCCTTTCTTTCATTGAGAGCAGCGAAAAGCCTCGAAGCTGTCGCCAGTCACCTCTCGCTGAAATCATTTATATGCTTGTGAATCATATTACTGTAAAAAGTCCGAAGAATTCTAAAACATATTATACTTACTTTCCATTAGCTTTCTCTCTATGCGCTGGATTTTGCAAAGTGATGCCCAACAGGTTCTTCTCGTCCACCTCCCAAAAGATGCAAATTTGTGTGTTCCTTTCGTATCGGTGCTAAACAAGTGCCTATTCGAATTTGAGGGCGGTAGGGGCTACCACCGTGGACGTATGTAGACTGGGGTTAGTATGCAACCCCAGAAGGCTAAGTATCCCCCTCCCTAGAAACCAAACTCCCAAGAATTCAATTTCTAAATTTTTTTGTTTTCTTGCAATTTTTGATGCCAATAGATAGTGCTCGACGGGAAACACAGAAAAACGGTGTTGTTTTCGCTATACCACCATTTTTAAGACCTTTTTTGGCTTTTGAAAAATCTTGCACCCCTCCGCCATAATTTTGGTGCTACGCATGTATGGCTACCATACCACTAGCGTTGGCACACTTAGTAAAAAAAGTATGAAGTTATTTGTTATACATACATTGTACATATCTGATAAAATAAACTGACAATAAACAAGCAATTGTATCTAAAAGATATAGTCAACTATGTGTTAGCAATTAGTCTGTTTCATTAAACTTTGAGGTTTTTGAAAAAGTTTGAAGCGACTACAAAAGTGTTGTTAAGTAATACTATAAATTTGATATTCTACAGTATGTCGACTTATATATGTAGAGACGTATGCTTGTGTTAAGCCGCATTACTGCATCAAAAGTTTAAACCGCTCTTGTAGCCTGATTCTTGTGGAAAAATTCAGGAGAAAACCGCAAAGTTAAATGAAACAGACTATAGTTATAGTCTGTTTCATTTATTCGAGAGCTTTATAGTTAATTCTTTTAAGGGCTACAGTAAGCGAAGCAAGACGAATTACTGTACGTCGGCAGATCAGCTCAGTGAGGGTGAGTGGCTGGAATTCTTCCATTTTTAATGCACTAATCCGCCCATATAAATTTAATTTAGGCATTTAATCACCGCTGGGACACACAACAGTAAGTGCGCTAAACAAAAAGTTGTCGGCTGGAATCGAAGCCGGGTTGCTTCGACTACAGGCAGAGGTTTTACCACTGAGCTATGTGCGGGAGTTGGCGTTGTTTTTTAACATCTTAGTCAATTGTGTTTAAAGTATCGACTCAGGATAAGCTGAATGCGCGATTTTTATCAATAAGTTAATTGATCTGCTAGAAGACGAGAATAAATTATGCCGGAAAAGTTATATTGAAAACCCCTTCTTTGCACGTAGCTAAAGTGAGATCTAGCGACTTACAGTAAATAAGAAGGAAGGGGTTACTGTAAGCTCCGAAAACATTTACTGTAAAAGCTCTCGGATAAATGAAACAGACTATAGTTAAGCATATTATAAACTTGTTTGATCATTTAGTTAACTGTGTTAGTTCATTTAATTTTCGAACTCTAAACGCGCATAGGGCATAGCTAAAATTGTGAAAAGAGTTCCTTCAGAAAGAACTGGAATTTTAGCTTTTCAGAACTAGTTGGAAACTGCTCTATAGCTTATTCCGCTTGTATTCATTGTTTTGAATTAAAAATCGCAATTTCGAAGAGTTTCAATTTTTTCTTCACGCAAAAAATTGAATGTGTTGAAATTTTTCCTTTCCCTTTATATGATTCAAGATGGAAGCATCAATAAATAATGCTTTGTTGCTGTACAAGCAGTTTGTAAGTCAACTACATAACTTCTCATTAGGCCTAGACATATTTTTATTGCAATGCTTCCACATAATTGTAAACGTAGGGGCGAACCTACGTTCACTTGTCTTACTTATGCCCGAAACTTAAGCTCACGCGCTCGCACAAACGGCGACTCGGGGGTAAGTGGCCCAGCCTATCAAGATAGCCCGGCCCTCTAATGCACGCACCTAGTGAAACTTACTTACTTAACCCCTTTTGAGATTAAGTACCTAAATAATGTAAGTTCCCCAGAAACCTAATTGAGGGCTCAAGAATGATTATTATTTAACTTGTTTTGGGACCGAATTCCGGTGCTTGAAAATATTGAGGGTTCCTAATGTAGTGTAGCACAAGGACAGAAAACAACAGCACGGAAATTCGAACCGAGCCCAATCATCGTTCATTAAATAATTAATAATTTTATAATATTTTTGGACAGAAAATTATGAAGCAATTAAAAACGCGACAGCATGAAGGATGCATGCTGCCGACTGTCGTGTTACACTAATCGGGTAAAATAAACAATGTAATTACGAGGGCACATAGCCCGCCAACGGCATACAACAAATGCCGTTATGGCACACAAAAATATAAGAAAGGCGCACGGGCGAAAAGAACCTGCCCAATGCACGACGAAAACACGACGGGAATTTCTGCAGCCACGCAGGAAAAAAGGGGGCACAGCACAGATGGGCTGGCGAAAAAGCTGAGTCAAAAGGGGCACAGCACAGATGGGCTGGCGAAAAAGCTGAGTCTAGGAAGACTTTTGGAAATCGAACGAACTCGTAAGTCGTAATATATAATGCCGAAAAGACTGCGCTCGCACGCAGTTTTAAACGAGACACAAAAAGAGGCGTGGACAGACGAAACAAAGAAACGCGGAATGGATCTACGAGAATAACAATAGGTTCATGGGCAAAGCTTACGGTAAAGAATGTACAAATGGAATAGGCACAAATATAAGACATACACATATGACTTTAGGTACACGTAAAATATGGTAGCACACGTACCAATTTGTACTCAAGTCGCATTAAGCCCGAGTGCCCATTTTCCTATCCCGGATTTTTATTGAAAATATGTATGGGAAAGGAAATAAAAATAGGATAATTTTTGGAGGGAAGGTGGTCCCGGGCGACACACTATATGCGTTGCGCTTAGTGGTCGCGTACGTGCAAATGGAAATTAAGCACGAAATTGAGCATCTGGGACAAACAGTCATCGGAATGTATGTACAACGTAGCACAAAACAAATGGAATTTCGCGTTGAACCAACGCGGCGAAACAGGGTGTAGAGCCATCTCTACATAATTTAGGTCGACGTATACATATGTACATCTGATCAGGGTAATTTTTCATGCATGTCTAACAAATATTTGCATAAATTTTTACTTAAATCTGGAATGTTTTTCGGCAAAATTATTTGCATCTCCTGGTCAACGTAAAAAATAGTCTAACAAACAATTTTTATACTGATTGATGTGGCCTGCCTCTATAGCTGCTCTTAATTTCATTTCTAAAATTCTTGATCGTGTTTTTTCGCAGATATGTAGTAGGTACCTACTGAAAAGGAGACATTCTAAAAAAGCTTGAATTTTTGAAGAAATAATGGCACAATTGGCAGTCTCAAACTAGGTACATAAGTGAAGAATACCGATTTTGTCAAAAATGAGCTAAATGGATTTAGAAATTTCGGATTTTTAATAGAAGGATAGAAGACAAGAAAAGAAGGCGCAGAAAACAAGTTTGATCGCAGGCCATCTAATATTTTCGGCAATATTTAGAGTTTTGTAAATACAACGGCCGCACTGTGTCTACTGAATCAACACAGGTACGGACACGGCTGTATTTGCCTTCGGGAATTACTTAAGTACCTACGCTGCTCTCAGCGCTGGTCAGGTTCCTTGAGTGCGTACTGCGTATAGCGACTATGAAAATGATTTAATGATTATTTGATATTTAATAATTATTATTTAATAATTAACAATGACTTACGGCCTTAACTCCCTCGGTCCTAATATTGCTGACCGCTTCTCGTCGGGAGTCTTGGCAGCTACGCCCTAAATCCTAGGTGTAGTACCTACCTAGTCCCAGAATGCTCGCAAGGCCAGATGGCCTATCTCAATCCAGCTCAAGTTGATTATTTAACTTATTTTCGAAGGTTAGGCTGTCTTGAAATGTTTTTGGTTCCTAATTCGCATAGCACTCTAAAATTTGAAAACAACATCAACGAGCTCTTAACTGGACAGTCATCATATAGATTTCTTAATCCGGACAGTCATCATATAGATTGAGTAATATCTTAGCTAGTTTTTGGGTTGAAGAAATGATAAGAGAATTTCCGAAAATAAATAGGAGATAAGACCGAACAATGTTTACCTTTCCAAATCGGTCGAAATAAAAATGATATTTTTATCGTCGTGGCGGGCCGACCTTCCCTCGATTTACTCTATCACCGGGAGGTAAATTTCTCCAATTATAATTACACGAAATAAACAAAGGCACGGCTACAAGCCGGCTAACAACAAATAAAGTAAAAGGCGCTCCAACTCGGAAATGCACGCCATCGCCAACAAAACCGACCAACTAACTCCTTACATACGAATAGTTACAGTAGATGATGATTTATTCATCACCCTAAACAAGTAAACAAAGAGTAAGATTACTTTTTACCGAGTCATATGATCAAGGTTATTACAGCGGTAATTCAAATAAGTAAATTACTGATGTTAACATATACGTAACTCTGTTTTACCGGACAAGTACCTAAAAGAATTTTGAATTGAAAAATGGGATAAAATGAGAACTGAAGGCATAACCTCGAGCTAGTATGTACATCGCTAGGTGTCTACTCGAATAGTTATGAGTATCCAAAGTGGTAAAACACTGTAGTCGACTGGCTCCGACGATATAAATGATAAAATGTTCGAATAGAGTTCGTACCGTGTAACAGTCGTAGTTACAGTTTTATTATAAAATTCGTGTTTTTCGCGATTAAACACAAACATATGTATAAAATCCAGGCTTTTTTAGTTTTTCGACATGAAATTACCTTTTGTGTTATTTCTAATTTGATATTGATGGCAAATTTACATTATTAATTTCGCTTAAACATCGTTTTCTAAACGTGATATGCAAATGTACTTACCATACAAAGTCTTGTTGAAACATCTAATAGGCGCGTATAAACATATGCTGCCCAGAAGATTTTCGGAAAAAAGCTTTTGGAGAAGCGGCTCCCATCCCCTCTTGGATTCCCGCCTGAGTAAATGTCAAAGAAACCAAAACTAACTGACCTCTGCAGCACGTTCTCAATTTTATACAAATCAGTACATTTAGCCAAGAACAATGGCGACCGAATTGAATAAAAAAATTTTTCAAATATGGTGAGTGTTTCGACTATGGTAATTCAATAAAATCAGTATTTTTCTAATGACGAACTTCAGTATCAGTCAATATTCTGCAAAAAAAGTCACTGAATTTGGACAAGTGAAGAATTCACAATACAGTTAGCAACATACATCATCTTAACGGTCCCCCCCGCAAAAACTTTTCACCTCACCCCCATTCCAGAATTAGCACTTTTTCAAGAAATCGGTGGAAATGTTCTGATTTAAGTCTTTCAGCAATTCATTGCAGCTCAAAAGTCATATTTTTGGCGCCTCGCGCCATATAGTCATTTTTAATCGTATTTAGTTCAATTTATACGTTATTTTTTGAAATCCTTCTATTTATTTCTATGATTCCAGGAAAGTCTAAAAAATGACATTTTTAATGCATACGTACCAGTCGTTTTAAAGCCTCAAAAGTTATATTGGGAAAATTTTTTGGCTTCACCCACCCCAAAGAATCTTCATGCTGATGCATATCTGGTTAGCAATGACGAAAATCCGGATACTTTTTTTGGAAAGGTGACCAACACCTGAACTTTGGATGCCTCGAGGGGCGAAGCTCTGGCCTCTCTAAAAAAACTGGAAGAAAAATTCAGCAACGCCCGATGAAAGAGAGCGGAGAATTAATGATTGAAATAAATAGTATAGTAAAAAACAAAAAAAAACTTTCTATTTTTATTCGAGATAACTATAGTCTGTTTCACACAAGTTCGGTCATAAATTTTGAATCTATCCCCGACAATAAGCTGAAATTCTTAAAATTTACGCACGAAGTAAGTTATGTGAATGACTATAAGTAAATATATAGTAACTCAGGTACAATTAAATGTGACATAAAAGGGCGTAATCAACTGTATTTCAGTTGTACTTAAGTGTGCCAACGTTAGCTACCACCCGCCCCTTCCCCCGATCTCCCCCCACCCGATGGCCTTAAGCGTATTTAAGCAGCATTCAGCGAATCATAAAGCCATTTCCTACGGATAATTAGCCGTTGTTTGTCAAATTTTAAAATTCGTTTTGGCGTTTAGACTAATTAATAACATTTATTGAGTTTTTGATAGTCCAGAAGCCTCTTTATAGTGCTTTCCTTCACAACGAATTATCGAGTAAAGCGATAGTTTTTTGATTTATAGCATTTTATGTACATGTATACATACGTTATGCAAGTAAGTAACTAGCCGCATATTTCATCTAGCTATGGACGGACAGATAGCTGCAGGTATGTATCTCTAATCACAAGAATTTTCTAATTATTTTGGCTCTTTACCACGAAGTTGAGCGTGTGAAAAGTATCCGCCTTTCTTGTGAGAAATAAGAGACAAGCTAGTCTGCGCCTGAAAATCAAATTTCTTGTAGGTATCTGAGGGAAAAGTTGAGGCACCGTTGCTCCCTCACCTTTTAGAAAATCGTGGATCTTCCAATGACACTGAAGCTAATTAGAAAATTCACGTAATTAGTATGGTAGGTAGGTAAAGATTACACGCATTTGTCAACCTCTCCCTGCAGAAATCTGCGGAATTTAAATAGTTACATAGGTACCTATATATAAATAAATGATGCCTGTCTTATGTATAACTGTTTCAACTTTGAATCACGATTCAATAATTTAATTTTTCCAAAATTTAAGAATTTGAAAAATAATCAAAAATTCAACAAAGTCAAAATTTCGAGGAAAATTAGAGTCAAAATCCCAATTTCGGACTCTAATTTAAACGCGAAGAAAGGCATTCAACGAAAGCAGCCAAAAAATCTATTTTGATTGCATGTTTGAACCTATTGACTTTATTTCCAAAATTCAAACTTCAGCAGTTTAAGTACACGTCGCGACCAACAACAATAAAAAGTAGCATAATTAACTAATAAAATCTCAAACCGATTACACGCAATCGAACTAAGCAAGCAAATTCGTTGATGTTAGCAAGAAAACGCGATAATGACGCATCCTCGAATGAACAAAAAATTTCATCAGCAGCAATAAGCACATATAGTAAAATGTTTGTATTATGTAAAGAATGTGCATCGCGTTCATCATATAAACGGGCCTTAAATTTTTTTCATTAACGAGCTATGACATGCGCGACTTAACGCTATTTTTAAAATCCATTAAGCTACGTAACTATATCGATATAAGCATCAGTGTACTGTAATTATGTTTGATTGCATTGCTTGCTTGCTTATACGTTTTTTATAAACAAACGGAAAACGTATAAGCGAGCAAAAAATTTCCGAAAAACTTCAAATAATCAAAAAATGACTGTTCGGCGCAAAGCGTTCTACTCTTAAGCCAGACTTGATAAAAACGCTCAAAACAACACACTTTCCAAGGTTTTTTCTATAAAATTGTGAATAATGAATTGAACCATGGTCTTTTTAATTGATTATTTGAATCATATAATGAATCGATAATTCGAAATCTAATTTCTAACTGAAAATTTGCTTTTAATAATGCAAAAAAAGTAAAATGTTTTCAATAAAGTTTCCTTTGAGATCAATTAATTTTAGCGCTTTCTAGACATGCACCACATTTTGAAATTATCCTCAAATATATATTCAGTAATAGAATTCACCCGATCGACCGAAGATTAAAAACAATGTATATATATAATTAATAATGAGACATACACGAAAGAAAGAAAAACAACACTCCTCGTCAGTAAATTATCCATTTTCATCAGTCCATTTGGACAATTCGCTCCGCAACACATCAGTTTTTGTGATTTAATAGCTAAATTAATTTGAAGTAATCAGATCAAACAATTAAAAAGCATGAGAAAAATAATCGGTTTAAAAATAAATTCAAACTTTCAATAATACAAATGATAGGTGACGTTTTATTAAGAAGCGAAAAATTAGTAAGAAGAATTATCCAAAGGTCAAGCAAGAGCCAAAAATTTTAGCTTCGTACCATCACCTTTCAACATTCACGATCTCTCTCATTGAGTGACGTAGAAAAATGCACAAAAAGATAACACTTTCTTAAAAACAAATTCTTGGGGCTAGCTAATTATACGGGCGTATTTCTATTTATTCCATCTCTTAACGCTTTTAGGTGCTTTTCCGCCATTTTCAGCCAAAAACTTCGTTTTTTCGAGCTCTACCCCAGCACATATGCCGTGTAGACCGCTAAAATTTAAGACTGGGAAAAATAAGCACTAGACCAGCTAGGGCGGATTCCAGTACAAAGACAATTTTTATCCATCGAGCTTAGGGTATTGACCCCAGGATTAAAAGTGCGGATGGCGTTTTTCATGGTTTTCATTTGTGACCGCGTCAATAAAAGCACCGCCATACGGATGATTTTCAATGGCAAAATAATGTGTTCCCCGATAAAGAGTCTTGAAATTCGAGAAAAAATCTAGAAAACATGTCGCATACATACTTCATTAATTAAAGGAGCGAATCATTCAGACAGCTCGTCCAAAAATATAGCAAATAGAGCGAATTCAGAGCGAATTCAACTATCGTATCGATTTATTGTCCAATCGGGTGGCGATAAGCGCCGCCGTTCTCCAACGTCGGCAACGGACTCTCGACGGTGAGCACGCCGTCCACCGACAGCGTGCTCGTGATCGCCTCGGGGTTCGTGCCCCGAGGCAACATGAACTCTTGGTTGTACTCCCGGTAGACGGTGCGCTGCGGTGACTTTTCCTCGTGCCGGGCATGCACCAGCAGGCGATTGTCGACCGTTTTGACGGTGACCTCCTCCGGCTGATACTGCGACACGTCGAAGCGCAGACGCAGCGTTTTGCCGTCGCTCTCCTCGCGAATCAACGGCGATTTGATGTTCTCCAAATACGGGTCGTAGTGCTTGACGCCGACGGTTGCCGTCGGCAACGTTGTCGTCAACGGCGGCGGCAAGCCGCCGCCGCTGCCGCCCAGCGTCGACGACCGAGTCGTCGTCGAATGGCTGCTCGACGACGTCGACATGGACGTTTGGCCGACGCCCGTCGAGCTGATGCCGCCGACGCCGACGCTCGGAAACGTCGGATGGATCGTCGACGCCGTCGTCGAGTCGAAACGATCGTCGAACGGCGATGCGCGCTGCTTGGGCGTGTAGGTTTCGAATTCGCGACGCAAGCGGCTCATCTCTTCTTCGACCCTAAAATTTTAAAAGGATGCCTCAGAAAAGGGGATGATAATTGCTTAGAAAATTTTTAATTAAAAAGTTTGTAATTTTTATAATGCCGGAGTAGTAATATTCATAATGAGCACCAGCCGAATTCTAGAGAGGTCGAGTGGGGCGAAATAGCCAAAAACAGCACCAAAACTTAATTCTGGGGGTGAATCAATTTTTTGGGAGGGGGGCTGCCGAATTCTCGAGGGTCCGGTCCGGACCCCAACGCCCACGTATGGTAATATTTCATTTAATAAATTCTCATAAATTTATTTATTATCAAATGTTTCTCCGGATATTTTTGACTTATTTCCGAGCAGTAGAAATCGACAGTCAACCCGACCTGGACGGTAGCGAGAGGATGGGGTGGGATTTGGTCGGGCGATAAATGGACACTGACTACATGTGGTCGTGGGAGGGGGGTTAAGGGAGTATGCACCCCCCAGAAGTTGGAATACCCCCCAGAATTCAATTTTTAGAATTTTTTTGCTTTTTTAGCGATTTTCTGATGCCATTGGATAGTGCTCAATGAGAAACGTCGAAAAATGGTGTTTTTCTCACCATACGACCACTTTTAAGACCTTTTTTACCTTTATAAATTTTTTCACCCCCCCCCCCGAAATTTTCTCACCCCCCCCCCACCCCCAGAATCTCGGTGCTGCCCACCTGTGACAGCGAACTGATTATGCGGATCCGAACGTTTTCAAAGATAAAAAGTAAAAAAATTTAATTTATAGGCAAAAAACGCCATTTTCGACGATTATCATCAAGCAATATCCACTGCCAATAAAAAATTGCGAAAAAAAGACAGAAAATTGAAATTCAAATGCAGGGATCAGGTAAATTGAATAGCATTCTCGATTTTCATCCATTTTGGGCCTTATCACTTTGCCCCACAGGCTTCCAGAACCGAATTTTCGAAAATCTTGCCTTTTTTCGCGATTATTAGGTAGAGCTCGAAAATTGATATGTAGATCGAAATAGAAGTATAAACAAAAATAATCAAAATATAAATCTCGATAGAAAAGCATTTGAAAAATTGTGTTTTTTCACGCGCTTCAACTACTCGTTTAATGTATTTTGGATCTTAGAAAAAAATTTAATATGCCTTCATAACTCGGGTCACTCACAAAGCTTGATAATTGAATTAATTCAGAGAAAAATTAACGACACAAAATACTAAAAAGGAATTCAAGAATATGAATAATAATACAATGCAATGAAGAAAGGTTTCAAGTATGAGGATTCGTTTAAATTCATTAACTCTATATAGTTATACATGCACTCAAGATAAAACTTTGTTCAATAAGTCAAATAAAATAAGTGCCTCTGGAAAAATATGATGTAATATAATAAAATGGATTGAAAACTGGTGAAAACAACGCAGAATAGAATCGATACAATTGCGTTATTCATCAATAAGTAACGTAAATAATAGTTCGATGACACTAATTAGCTTCAATTTTTTGTTCATATATTCTAATCGCCGCTTGGGTGCTTTGCTAATTCACCTCTGCTACATGGATGACGGGAATTTTTTACTTAATTTATTATTTGACATATATGACTAAAATAATAATTAAGAAACAATAATATTCTATGTTCAATTTATCGAAATAAAATTATTTATTCCCGGTAAAAAGTAAAATTATTCTCAGAAATTATCAAACGAATCTCCGATTAAGACTAAAAATAGAAATGCCGGACGAGCACACGTGGACGTTGGGGGAGGGGATCGGAGGTATGCACCCCCCAGAAGGCCGAATACTTCTCTTCTCCAGAAACCAGAATACCCTTCTCCAGAAACTAAAATACCCCCAGAAATCAATTTTTGGAATTTTTTGTTTCTTTCGCAATTTTTTGATGCCAATGGATAGTGTCTCGATGAGAAATGTTGAAAAATGGCATATTTCGCCATACCACCATTTTTAATACTATTTTTTTGACCTTCGAAGCCCCCGGAATTTTATTGCTGCCCACGTGCGGGGACGAGATAATCCTGATAAAATTCGAAAATTCAAATTAAGAAATTCAAAAATTCGAGAAAATTTGAAAATTTGCAAGAAAAACGGAATCGCTATAACAAGGATTGTAAAATCGTAACATTATAGATTTCAGAAGCAACGTTAAATAAACCGAAAAGAACTTTGTTAAAACCCTTGCACTTTTGAAATAAAATTTTTGATCAATTCACTTCTTCCAGCACTCTATATTTTACGCAATTGTTTTTCATTTGGATGCATTTCAATGCGTCCTATTTCAAATTCTATTCATTTTTAGTTATTTGTAATTACTTTTTTTACTCGCAAACGAGTAAGTACGCTTACGGCAATTGACGCAGAAAACAAAACAAAATATATAAGACAAGCGTTCATAAAAGCCATTGCTCGATTGCGTCGTAGCGTAAAAAACAACTCAAGCTTACAAAATCTAACAGTTTAATTTTCGATTTGAAAATTGGATATTTTTCCGTTTTCTTCATTTAAGTTTATCGTGATTCCAAGTCAATTCGTTCATCACGTAAAAACAGGCACGTGGGGGTTTGGAACCCCCAAAATTCAAAAAAATCGGGAAAATAGGACTTTTCAGACGTTATTTCGTAGCTATTTTTGGCCTTTTTGGGCTTGGTCCCCCCCAAATTGGTGTTGGTCCCCCAAAATAGGACGGCCAGCTACGTGCCTGCGTTAAAATTGTTAGGCTGTGCACAAATTTAGTTAATTCTCCCAACTTTTTCGACGGACGTGTGCTTGTCTGCATGCAAACGTAGATGCAATTTATCTTCATCACTGAAAAAACGCGAATGAAGGTCTTCTAGCACTATTAACCGCTAATTTTAGTCACACATTTTGAGGCTTTTCTAATATTTTTTCGATCAGCCACAGTTGAGAAGAAAAAGGCTAATCAAAATTAATTAAATATACAAAACTGACTGATTAATTGCCTTTTAAATTCTTCCCGATTCTTCCATCAAAGTATACAATTTAATATACGGATTTATAGCAACAAGATATTCGATAAGTAAAATTGCGCAGTGCGCAATTTATAATTTCGAATAGGAAAGCACAAGTAAGTAAACCTATAAATTACAACACACATTATAAAACCATGGCTTAGCTATTCCTGATGAATTTTTGACTTTTTATAAAAATTTCAACTACACCCGTCAGATTTCCACCCTCCCAAAGTTTCGGGTCGTTTAACCATATTGTATAATTTACTGATAGTAGAATAGTTGAAAATCAGAGAGAATTAGCTAGAAATAATTTTAAACAAAGAAGAATTAAAAATTACTTAAAAACGACAATTTTGAATTGTTTTCATGATTTTTATTTCGACTTTATAATACGTTTATTACTCACATAGCGAATTCTTGCTTTTACAAAAACAAAATCCAGTCAAATATCGTACGAAATTTCGAATCGCCTATTACTCCGACTAACTTGCGCGTACAAACTTAGTTAAAATGAACCGACTAAAGAGAAATTACTCATCACATCGTCGCCTACAAATAAAAATTTTATTCGTACATTGGACGATCCTACATTGTGACACAAAAATGTGGTTGGTTCCGCAAAACCGCACAAATTTTCACAGTAATGATAAGTCTATTTTATACCGGTTATTCAATAACTTACGCATAATAAACGCGTCTATGGAAATAACTAGGCGTATACAAAACGCGAAAGTTTATAAAACATCGATAATACAGTTTTCACCTAGAAATATGCTGGCGTTAGTATTGGTGGTACCCAAGGGATACGTAACTTAGTTTATAAGAAAATTTTAGAACATCGTACGCGCGGTTTTACGGTTGTACGCTTTAAAGCTCGTCGTGTTAGCGCCGGTTAAACAAAACGACTTATATAGTCCGCGCGAAACATCAAGATTAAGGTTTCAGATTATACTATCTATACCTTTTCATTTCGCTGTCGAATTTCGAACGCATACTGTCGAATTCGTGATCGACGACGTGGTAGTCGCTTCGTTGTACGTTGATTCGTTGCTCCCGAGGCATGTTGTTTACTACTTTTGTTTGTTTTTTCGTAACAATGGTGCCCAATAGACGGAGGCTCGGTGAGGATTACTGTATATCAGAAAAAAATCGTCGACGTTTTTTTTGGCCGACGACCGATCGATAAAGTAACGCGTGCCAACGATTATCGAAATTTGACCTTTTTTCGTGGATTTCGCTTCGATATTGCTCCCTGTCGCGGAGTGTACGTATAATATCCGGAATCGACGAATTGTATTACGGCTAAAGAGCTCGTTATTGAGCGGAGCAGATAATACGGAAATACGAAAAAAGTGTCTGAAAAGACGGTAGATTAATTTTTTTAAAAAAACGAGTTGGAGAAGGGTGTTTTATAAAGGAGGGGATCTCGGCAGCAACAACAAGCACTAGTCTTTTTTGAAGAGAGGAAGTCAATAATGCGGGGATAGCTTAAACTGCACTAGCTGCACACTCAGCAGCGTGTTTGATGCAAAATGTCATGATTGTGGAATTGAGCTGCGAATTCGTGATACTTTGGCACAATGATAACCCATATGTTGGAAATGAGGAAAATGTTCACAAACGTATGCGGGCAAAGTCTGAATTTCGGGGGTCTGCGATTAGTAGAAGAATTAATGGACAAAAGGTAGTTGCTCCTTAGAATTTAAACCCTCAAGCCATTCACGCCCACGTGCAATTAAGAACTTAAATACGTCAACAAAAGAATCGGGCGTTCAGTGATGGTAATCGTAGAAAACAGAGACGGATTTAAGGGAAGGCGGGGAGGGGGCGCCCCCAGCTCCCAATCGGCCAAAAATATTTTGGCGAGATAAAGAATGGATATGTAATTTGCAATGATTCTTGGCCGTCAGTGACAATATTTTCTTATATTTTCCTACCTATTAATGACATTTGATTACTTTATTGGCGATCTGGAAGCCATTTTCTGCTCCTGGAATATGGTTTAGAACAATTTCAACAGCAGGAACAGCTATTTCAGCATAGTTTTCTTCTATTTTCAATCAAAAATTTTCGACGTTCCGCATCAAATGCTACGAAAACAGAAAATCAAGCGGTAAGTCTAGCTTCTAAGCGTCTATCCAAATAAAACATAACGAATTTTCCTAAACTTCACGAATTTTCCGATGCTTCGCGACGGATTTTCGCTAAAGTCAAAGAAATTTAATGATTTTTCGCACAAATTTGTCGAAAATTTCGAAATTTCTCGAAAATGTATTGCGTCAAAAGATTTTAAGTGAAAAATATAATGCAAAACGCCGAAAAAACGCCATTTCGCGCTTAAAGGGCAAATTTTTGGACCTATTTATGACTGTTTTTGCAAAAGTTCGGGTACCGTTCCCCTAAGAAAAATTCTAAATCCGCCACTAGTAGAAAAATTCCACCTGAACGTACGAGTATGATTACTTGTGTTCTTTTAAAAGATATGAGTGCTAATAATTTAATTCTGTGATGTGCAGCTCGGAAAATTTTTCAAAAAGTGTCTTTGGACTATAAAACAATGGGTACCCGTCAGAGACAATTTTTTATGTTCCAGACAATGCTCGTTAACATAAAAGCATAAAAAAGATTTTAAAAATTTGGAAAACAATTGAGCACATTGAAAAAGATATAATCGAAAAATGAGGTACCCTTTCTACGATTTTTTGGAAGTCGGCAATTTCGGGGGATCGCAGCGCAGCTACACATGGGTGTGAGGGATCTGGAACCTCTGAACCCCCCCCCCATAAAAAATCTCAGAAAACGTACGGACGTGACTGCAGCAGTTTTCAAGATGTGAACACATGCTGCACACAATCGTTCTAACAGGACTGCATGTAGGATTTTTTTATCGTGTCCTAACACTGTCACCGTCTCAACACTGCCACCAGTCCCAACACTGCCACCAGTCCCAACACTGCCACCGCGAGTCCCAACACTGCCACCGCGAGTCCCAACATTGCCGCCGCGACTCCCAGCACTGCCACCGCGAGTTCCAACATTGCCACCAGTCCCAACACTTCCACCATGAGTCCCAACATTGCCACCTCGAATCCCAACACTGCCACCAGTCCCAACACTGACACCGTGAGTCCCAGTACTGCCAACGCGAGTCCCAACATTCCCACCACGAGTCCCAACACTGCCAGCACGTTGTGTACTGGCATGCACATGCACGGAAATTTTGTTGCAAAAACGCTCAACATTTGGGGCATGCAAGGGGGAGAGGATTGTAAACATACGTGAGCAGCAAGAAAATTCTGGGGAAGGATGGGTAAAATCGCCAAAAATGTTACTAAAAATAGAATTCTGGGGGAGGGGGTTTCAACTTTTCTGATGGGAACAAACCCCATCAGAAAACCCTTAACATTTAAACTCCCCAAAATCAGGCGGATCTCCCACAATTGCGTTTTTGACTTTTTCCTCAATGTTTGTCCCATAAGATCCACTCCCAGAATTTAGTCGCTGCTCACATGAAATTAAAAGCATTAAGTACATTATGTTTATGGATTATAATGGTGGGGTCGCCAGTGAAGGGTAGAATCAAGAGCTTGTTAGATGCTAAATCTTAAAATTTTTTGTGTAGTAATTCTATGTTGCATTTATGATGTACTGCCATGTCGAAGTTGCCTAGAAATAAGCTAATTTGTAATTAAAGTAATCTTTGATACTTAACTTCTGAACATCTCAGTGGAGGTAATGCCCCCTCTCACCCCTCACTATATGCATGTTCAATTCCGCGTCACCTTCCGCATGATTTCAACATATCAAATACGTACATACCATACCATGCATGCCCCAAATGTTAAGCGTTTTTGCAACAAAATTTCCGTGCATGTGCATGCCAACACACAACCTGTTGGCAGTGTTGGGACTCGCGGTGCCATTGTTGGGACTCGCGGTGACAGTGTTGGGACGGTGGCAGTGTTGGGACTCGCGGTGGCAATGTTGGGACTCGCGGTGGCAGTGTTGGGACGGTGGCAGTGTTGTGACGGTGGCAGTGTTGTGACGGTGGCAGTGTTAGGGCTGGTGGCAGTGTTGGGACGGTGGCAGTGTTGGGACTACATCGGAATTTTAAAGAAGTTGTCGTTTTAAGATTTTTTGCTCACGGCCAGACGCCTCAGTCCTGAGCTTCAGAGGTCCGACCCTGGGCGTGGGGGTCTGGGGGTATGTATGCCCACCCTCGAGAAAGCAAAATACCCCCAGAAACCAAAATACCCCAGAAACCAAAATACCCCCGAATTCAATTTTTGAAATTGTTGCCAATAGATAGTGCTTGATGAGAAACGTTAAAACAGATGTTTTTCCGCCATACCACCATTTTTAAGGCCATTTTTTGACCTTTAAAAAATCTTGCACCCCTCCCCAGAATTTTGGTGCGGCCCACGTATGGGTCCGACTCATGTATATAGAGGATCATTTAAACGATACGACCCTGTTATAAACAAGAAACTAGAAAAAACGAAGCATGTACCTATCGAATGGAAAAGCTTATCCGTAATACAAAGACAATATTTAATTAACATAGGCAAAATAATCGATTTTTTGGGACCAATCAAAGCCTAATCTCAGTGCGCAGTGGAGCCGGTGCGTCTGAATAGACAGTGTTCTATTCTGACACGGTTGAATTTGTCTGTTAGACAGTATAAAGGACAGGTGTCGATAAGTTTGTCTTAAAATGCCTGTATTACACAATTTACATTGAAAGATAAGGTACTCAAAGTTATTATCGTTCAGCAGAGGGCCCGCACAGCATTCCACCATCTTACCATAACAAACTAGATATAAACCAGATAAAGGCGAGGCGGGCGACCCTTTCCTTCGTCTAACCGTCAGTACTCCATAAAATTTCGTCTGTATAAAATGAGCGCAATATAACGGGAGAAATAAGACTGTGTTTTATTACTTAACATCAAAATTTTCAGAACTTGGTCGCGTAGCAATCCTAAAATGTACCACTAAGCTTAATACACGATTAGCTAAAGTCCGTTCGGAGGCTCGTTCCGTAAAGTCTCGTTAGCTTATTGGAGAAATTTCGACTTTAGAACTACATTGCATAGACTTAAAAATAATCTACTAGGAAAAAAGTTTGACGGATAGCGTGTTCAACGAAAACTCGTTTCTTAACTAATATTCTTACGCTGATGATTCAGAACGAATGACAATGGTACGATTTGTTAGCGTACTTTCGTTTCGGCGCTAAAAAGAGCGTAAGGAAAGTGCAGAAAAACATGTTTGAATGCATAATCTTAAACGTAATAGTGGAATAGTTTTATAGCTCTTGGCGATGAAGCGTTTTTAGCATTTTTTCCAATTACTTTGAACTGTCGCTGATGAAGCCATCAAAATAGTCCGAAAAATACTGTTTTGACCATAGGCGATTAGCACGACCGGCTGGGGAAAAAGACTAGGTGGGATCAACAGCAGTATTTTCTCGAAAAAAGTGGCCTTAAAATTCGTGTAAGTCCAAAGTAATGTAAAATCTGTCTTCAACTAAAAGTCTGTGGTCAACTATGATATTTCTTATTCATTTCTGGCCAAAATTTTGTCCAATTTTTCCAGAAAAAGTTTCCTCTACGTCTTGAACTGACAAAAAACTAATTATTGCAAAAATACATCGAGCCACCGACTATTTACAACAATCTGTGTTTTTACATCGATTTCATCAGCTTTCATAAGAAAACCAATATTTTCGAATTAAATTGGTCTCCCACAGGTTTTAAATGAAATATTCGAATGCGATGCGTGACGCATTATTTTTCATAAAAAACAGATGAAGAATCATAAGCTTACCGATTGGATTCCGTATGATGTCTGATAAGGTTAACTCTGAACGTGTAATTGCGATTGTGGTAACACGAAAAGATAGCACAATCGGAAGTATCAAATAGGGTAAAAATCTAGAAAAACGTAACAAAATGCTCGTCTAATTGATTCGTAAAAAACACGTCCTACAGCTTAAATTGTTTTTCCTCCTATTCTAAATCGAGTTTAAATTCTAGGAGCAAAAAATACTCGGAAACTTCGACAAAAAAATAAATATTGAGTCATTAAAGTCAAGTCAGCTTATTTTAATTTTGTAGCCTTCCAAATATAAATCCCCGCGAGACCTGTTAGCGAAATCGGCAAAAATATTTTTGGTCGAATTTACGATCGTACAATGAAAAATCAAAAAGAATCCATCGGTCAGCCTCTCACACCTTTTAATAAGCATAACCGACGAACTGGGCCAAAAAACCGGTTGGCCCACGTCAACTCCTGCATGTTTGTGTCATCGTTGGAAAATCGTGTCAGCAAGATAGCTTATTAAAAAGCTAAATTATTGTATCTAAATTTTTTGAGGAATCAAAACCGGATTTGAAAATTATCAAAAACCGGGCGACGAGGAATGGATTTTAGAAAATTGGAACAAATTGGATTAAAAAAATTATTCATCCGACAATAAAAAATCTAAATTATCAACCACTCAATCAGCATCGGAGTTAATTGTAAAAAGAAGCCGATTTTTTTGGTAGCTTAATTGTCGAGGCCAAAAGCGGAATGAAAAAATCGAGTCGCTAATGAACACTTCTAGAGCAACTCAATTTTCTAAGCAAACAAAGCATCAAAAATTAGCCAAATGGGCCGAAATTTCAAAAACCGGATTTTCCCGTCCAACGTCACGCGACAACGCCGGGAAAAAAGTTTAGCAAAAGTTTGAAAGAATAATTAATGCTCAAAAGCTGATGCCGCACTCTTTACAATCTCATTGCCTATAACGCAAGCCTAACGGGTTGCTTTTTTACGAGCAATGACGTCATCGATGCTGCAACAAGACTAGAAAGAAACCCAATAGAATAGCGTTGCATAGAATGGTAAAAGCGAGAAAGGGGGCCACGCGTAGTATGGGCACTGAAAAATTTCTTATGTAATAAATGCATCCGGCCGGGCGATTTTAACACTGAGAAGAAACTAAAAACGAAAAAAGACAGTTGTTCCGAAATTTTTCCAGGACGGCGTCCCATCTTAAAAGCTACACAAATAAGCCCTTTGAATTAAAAAACGGCAAAATCGTACAACACATGAGCCAGCTTAAATAATATCGGCAACAAAAAGCTTCTGCAAACTCGATATCGTTTCTGGCGTCTTAGGCTCAAGAGTGATATTTTTCTCAGTTAGCGAGCTTAAATTGCACAATGACGTCATCGTTCCGTATTTAAATAATGAGCAATGTTAGCTTTAGGAATCTACAATGCGATCGGAAAGTTGATTTTTTCGTCAAAAATGTCAATACGAGAAATTTGGCCCGCAAATAATCCCATCAATCGTTAAGAGCGACGTGCAAAAGTTCAAAGGATGCGTTTAATCATTCGTAATTATAAAAAAATTAAAGCAGAAAAAAGTTTTTCAATTATAGAATGCGATCAATTTGAAAGAGATCATGCGCAAGCGCTTTCAAAAATACTATTCTATCGTTTTTCCTCGTATTTTGCTTTAATTTCAATATTTTTTGCAATAATTTATCATTCTATTCACCATTTTACTTATTAATTAACTTGGACTTCTTCATTTTCGGACATACAACATGGATATGGCGAATTTAGCAAAAATCCGTAAACGTGCCAAAATTTCAATACTGGGGGTCTATCGACTTTCGGAGGTCAATCAGATTCTTGAGGGGAGGTCTAGACCTACAAACTCACGCCCACGTGTGGCCATGGCAAATATGTTGGATTATACCAAAATGACTGCTCTGTGCCTGAAAATCGTCTTAAAATTTTAGCCGCTGTTTTATAGGAGACATCACGAAATGAATTGGGTGAATAAGTAAATAAAAACTCCCGAAGTCGGACCATTTGATTCGAATTAGGATAAAAATTTCCGTGAATGAAGTTCTTAAAAGCCGACAAATCGTCAATGAGGACTAAAAAAAGATGAGCATCGAGACGAAAAGAGCTTAATCTTTGGGACGATCACTGTATGACGATAAATCGCTTTCCGTTAATGAGGACGAAAAACGATGGAAATATTTCAGGATTTTATACCAAAAGTATTTAATGTTTGAAAATGTCAAAATTATCAATCCGCGAGCCAAATGCGTCGTCGTTTCGGATATAGAAACCTCGATACAATAACCACTTTGGTGAGAAAACGTGTCGTCAATGAGCTGAGCTGATTGAGTCAGCTCAAGATAGCTCCCTCAAAATCCCAGAGTCTTTATATCACGTAAGCTTCGTTGTGTACCTCGTAACTCAATGAATCATGTTTTGTATTGTGGTGTGGAAAAAGCGCGAAATTACTAGTTTTTACATTCTATTAAAAAGTAAATATGAGCGAGAGAGTGTGACTCATCCGGCAGAGAATGAGTGATGCGTAATATAATTAATTTTCACGACACAATACGTTTTTCTTGGTCGAGTTTTAGTTGCTTGGGGAGGGAAATTGCGCGGTTGTCATGTCGACGTGAGTGAGTGATTAACGCATCGATAAATTTGAGCGAAATTAAATGTACACGTATTACGTCACATTTTTAGAAAGAAAAAACGTGAAAGGTAAATGTATAAAAATCCCAAATTTATTATAAACTTAAAAAATTTTGAAAACTTGAAAGATTTGGGTGGTATTAATAAATAAATTTTCTCATTATGCGCGTTGTCGGCTTTGCAAAACTTTTATTCAATGATTTGAAAATAAACGACATAATTCGCATTGAAAGAAACCCGTTTTTGTGCGTTTAAGGCGCATCAACGGCGAAAAAATAACTATCTCCTCAAAATTGTAATCGAAGGCGATAAAACTTTTTTAGCATGCCTTTAACTTTTTCTATGACTTATTGCCCGGAAAAAATCAAGACAAATGAACAAAATCAAGAAAATCGCTATTAAATGAATCAACATTTAATTAGTAAAATATAAAAATTTTTGATTATAATATTTAAAATGAAATAAAACGATAAAACCTATCAAAAAAAAGTTAACCTTAAACAATTAGAATTAAAAATGAAAGAAAATCTATAATGTAATAAATACACAACAAATATTCGAATAGAAAACAAATTAAAACAAATTTGAATACTGTTATTCCTGGTTATTTCAGATTTCTTGATTTGATTCATTTTACCTTGATTTTAAATCTATCATTTCAAATAAAGACAAAATATAAGAGATACGATAAAAACTATGGTAAATATAACGAAATTTGGCCACTGAAGTTTCCGTCCTGCTAAAGAGTGCATACGTGTACCGACCGCAAGAATTAGAAGATACAAGAAACACAATAAAAGCACAAAAAACCGAATTTCGCTAGGTCTTCCTACCTGCGCATTATTTGTTATTAGTCAAGCAAGAAGGTTAGCTACGTGCTAACATTGTTGTGTTAATTTCCGCTTTTATTCATTACTTGCGGAAAAAAACGATAAAAATCGTATCTACGTGCGACCTAAAAACAGACCCCGTGCGCATGCGATATAAAGGGACGCATTTTCAATTTTGTTTTCGACGTACAATACGCGCTTGACGCATTCCTGAAATTCCAGAACAGCCCACGCTATTTCTGGAATTTTTCTTCACGGAAACGAATGTGTAGCACAGACTGGGCCAGACGACGAAATTAAATTTGCAAAAATAATCCTATTAAACCAATAGGAAGCATACGAGCGAATTTGTATCGTGTGTTTGCTGATAGCGTACACAATAAAATGGGCTTAAACCGTAGTTCGTTTAAGCCATTAGTAAGCTAATGTTGTAGCATAAGCCGTCGGTGAGCTAAAAGCTTTCGCTGAAATGTCGGCCCTATAAAGCGAATCAATTCGGGATTGAAGCCGTTTCGGTATATTATATTTTGTATTACCTTGTTAGAAATTTTTTTAGAAAGGTCGCGCAGTAAAACTAGACGCCCATACTGTCGTAAAATCGCATTGCATCCAATTTCTTGTTAGCACTAAAAAGATGATTTAGGTAGGAGGTATGTATGTGCATACCAACTAAATACAAAAGAGAGAACGGTATGAGGTTTGGTCAGTTTTTCAAACACACATATCGCTGTTGTTTGAACAGCCACACGGTTATTCGAAAAATGATGCTTCATCACATTAAAACATATACAACCTACATGAAGCAGCATAAGCTACGTACGACGACCCGATTGTATCGTTTTGTACAGAAAAATGTGCATTGAAAATCCTATAAAAGCTTCGATATGCCTTCGGTAATTATTCAAGCAGGGTACTCGTAAATTTAAGATGAATTCATTGGCCCGAGGCTTAGTCGATGGTTTGAAACGACATTTTATTGTCTAAATAATAATTGCTCCATTCTACTGGCAAATATGGCAAATAATGTAGCTTTTATGTGTAAGAGGATCAATTTTTGTCATCAAAGCGAAAGCCTTCATTATTTTCATCAAAACAACAGGAAATTGATGCCATAACACTAGAAAATCGTATACACTTCGGAATAGGCAATAAAAGCCGTAATATTTATGCGATATCGCTCTCTTGAACGTCTCATAAAACGAAAAATACGACCGGAAGTCATTTAAAATGCCTCGCTTCGAAATTTCTACTTGAAAAACTCTTTTATGACGCGAGATAAATGAAATTGGATTGACGCTTTTTCCTTGAATTTTCCAACCTTTTTATGCAGTTTGCTTCTTAATAGGCCAAGCAATCTTTCATGTTGTACAAGATCAATGAAACTAAAATCAAAATCAGGTTGATTCTAGGTTAAATCAGATTTAAATCAGTCAAAACCTGAAAATAGCTAGAATTTTACTTGACTAACTTGGAATATCTCTAGCTATTTTATTGAAAAAGTTGTGTAACATAAAATTGACGAGAATCGGGCTGATGCTTTTGCGGAGAATTATTGACCGGTTTTGCGCTATTAGTTTTGATTGACGTTGTAAAACTGAAGTAGCTTGATATGTGTGTAACAGGATATTTTCATGCGTGCGAATTTGTAGGCAAGGATTTGAACAGCATATCGGTGGGTTGGACAGAAGGCTTTTTTGAGCCGAACTGGTCTCAAAAAATGCTAAAAATACAAATAGCTTGCCACATTAATTTAGAGTTGATCATTTCCAAGCAGTTTTAGAAAAATTCAATCATTTTCATCAATTTTTTGCCCTCATTTTGTTTCTTTGTTCCAGATAAGTACCTACTTTCTATTCTGGGGTCCTGCGTATAGCCTTAACGCGATGTCTTATCACACAGCTATATGTAATTGGTACATATTTCTGAAAACAGCTTTTTACGTAGCAGCGGCCAATAATAATTATTAGGAAACCAGAAAAATCGACTATCGTAATGAAAAAAGTAAAGAATAGTTTTTATTATCAAAAACAAAAAAATAATAATTTAAATAATTTAATATCCACAAATTTCATAATTTTTTAAACGTATGTAAATTATTTCTAAAGGAGAATAATTTATCTAATTTTTCCTACGATTAATTTTTTCAGTATAACGTGCATCTGTGGGTCTGGGATGAACGAAAATCCAAAAAAACCGCGAAAAATGCCAAAAATTCAACAACTCCGCCCACGTGACGTGCCATGACAAATTTTTTCCAAGTTTATTTCTCGAATTTTAGTATATTTTAACGTTGAGTGCATGAACTGAAGCCGTTATGAATTTATTGGTTAACTTATGTTAAATAAACCGAAACCTTAAAATGGCTCAGGTTGGAATGCCCAAAATTTTGAGCTTATGTCTTGTATGTAGGTAACCGGGATTTTGGAATCAAAGCCTTGTGCAGTAGGTATATTTTTACTAAAGCGGCTTCGGTACTGCTGTGCCTGGTGCACACCTACCTTTTGTGTGTGCGGTTACTTTGCTCGCAGCAAACCCAAATAGTAGCGCATGTTCGCAGATTTTATAGGTTTTTGCATGCGCTGATTCCATTTGTGACATTTTTAAAGCACAACCTTCTAACACATAAGCTAGTGAAATCACCTTAAATGTGATAAAAGCGAGTCGAGGACTGTGACTGAGCGGGGTTACCAATGTCTTAGGCTTAGACTTAGTTACGTGCATTCACATTGATGCCAGCGCATTGGCTAAGCCTGAGATAAATGGAGCAAAAATTGCTCAGCGTAGCTACGCTACGCTCCGCAATTTTTGCTCCATTTATGGCTTAGGCTTAGCCCATGTCTGGCATCAATGTGAATCCGTAAGCAAGAGCGAAGCGAGCGAAGCAATATGAATGTACATTACTTAGCCTAAGCCTAACGCATTGGTAACGGGGGTCAGAATAATTCTATTTTCCTTGTTAATTTGCTGAAAAACATAACAAATCGCTTGCATACAATCTCGAAATGAACTGGCTGTCGTCGAGTGGTTAAGACGTCGGATTTCAAATCCAGAGGTCCACAGGTCGAGTCCAACATACTGCAAATTTCTGTTCTTTCATCTTGAGAAGCCTGACGTACTCCCGCAGTCGAAAAACTTCGATTCACGAAAAATCAATATTCATATACAAAGGGTAGGTGTGCACCAGGCACAGTAATACCAGCGGCTTCTACATGGCAGCAGTATAAAATCACAAATACCGACAATACGTTATCACAGGTAGCGCGATAGTGCTACCTATAATACACTTAGCCACCTTTTTTTCTCATATGTTTATCACAGCGAGTGCGAATTTTGTGTCTCCACCCTCACAGCAACAACTGCACACAACTGGGAGTTGCCTTTATTTTAATCAATAGATAATCAAAAGCCTCGATGTAAGTTTTTTTGTTTACACTCAATACCGAGTTAGCGATGCGAGTGCAAAATGTAAACCGAGAAATCAAATAATTTG